>JBBCBC010000007.1:3533928-3983005 GCA_037126765.1 Stenogyne calaminthoides
TTATCTCTAGTGTCAATTTGTACCTTTATGGATGGGTGCAATTAATCGGGTACACCTCGTTTTCAGCACATATTACACTTTTTTGATTTCCAATTATGAAAACATGGAGAATCCTTTGACTATAACGTGAATTGTGTGGACATAATTCTGCGTCAGGTGTATCTTAGGTGTATTTTTAAATGGTATCGGTTGTTTTTGTCGAACAATATTAATTGGTTTGGGTTAACTGTATTCAATGAAGTACATCAATTGCTTTTATTGAATAGTACTCCCTCCGTTATGTTTCAGAATTGCACATTCACTGTTTGATTTGTGTTTTAATGAGAGAATTGTTTATTAGTATTTGAAATGATAATTTTTTTTAAGGTGTGATATGATAGTCCTGTCATTTATCATACACATCCTTAAAAACCAGTTTATCATTTCATAAAACAACTTCATTTCGTTAAAAACAAGTTCGAAACGATGAATGGACAATCTAAAACAAAACGAAGAAGTATTAATTGTGTTACAACTTAAGTATAAAAGACTTACTCATTTATTATTCTAGAAATTATAAATAATATATTTTGAAACTTGGTAAGAAATTTTATGAAGGCTAATGCACTTTTGGCTCCACGGCCCAACAATTTTTAACACGATCCTAAAATGTTTTTTTCCCTGCACAAATGGTCCCGACCACCATTACTATTTTGTTAATAGTTATTGCAGAAATGGTCCCATATCGTGATCAGTGTGATAATTTTATATTTTATTAGTATATTTTATAGTGAGAAAGATTGTGTTTTATTATTTAGAGGATTTTTAAAAGCAAAACACGCATTTAAATTTTAGAAATTTTAGTGAAGTGAATTGGAGTGGCTTGAGAAGGGGATTCGATTCAACTCATGCAAAACGAGTCCAGTTGGTGGGAGAAATAAGGGAATTTATTTGAGTTGAAAGAGGAGGGCAAGAAAATCTGAGCAGTAGATAAGGCCCATCTTAAACCCATTAACGCGATTAGCAAGAATAAACTGAGTTGGGCTTTTTTATTTGAGGCCCAAGTATTTGAACAAAAAAAACGTTACCGTGACTATCCAAGAGAGAGAAATGGATGGCATATGCGCCAAATTCGAACTCATATGAGCCCAAAAGAGTGCCAATATACTTATATACATGCCTAAAAAATAGAACTCAAATTGATCTCATACATATGCCCAAATTGATCTCATACATATGCCCCCATAAATAAAGTGTTTACATGTCCTTAAATGGAGAGAAATCACCCTAATAAAAGGGTAAATGCGTCCGATTAGAGCACAATAATCACGTCCTTGCTGAAGAAGTACTCCTTGGGCGATCCACATATTTAAGAGCTTGGATCGTAATACTAATTATGATGTACAATACATATGTAAAGGGTCGGTTTATTTACACCCCCATAATTGGTAGATACACACGTATACGTATATGTGAATTACATACATTTGATATATTAATTTAATTTTTTAATATATTTTATAGGTCTTATATATAATAAAATATAAATAAACAGACGTATTCTTATTGTATCACATCCTAATTTTTTTGAAAATTCGTATCACCTACCCCCACACCTCTGCTACATAGTTAAAAACAAAAGAACACTTCATTTTAAATTTATGAAATAACTCAAGTGCAAAACAAAATTATATTTTTTTCAAAAAAAAATAATCATATTTGTTTAAGACCTTTCTTGAACTCTCACCTCGTCCTCAACTTGACTTGTAAAGTAATTAGATTATATTTAATTAAACTCTAATATTTTTAATTGATTAAATTTTATCTTTTGCAGGTTTATTAAAGTGTTGGAGCTCGAAAATGAATTGTATTTGTTATCTTCCAACGTGAATTGTATTATTTTAATATTTATTGCAACGTGTGGATTGTTTTATTTTTTAATATATGTTGTGTTGGATTGTTGAGACACAAATTGCTTTGATATTTTGTTAAAGTAGATTGTTATTCATAATTTATTAAAAAAAATCAAATTCTACGGCAGACCAAGATTTTAATATGAAACAATATAACGATATTTTTATGTGAAAGCGTTACATATATTGAAAATTCAATATGTATACAATATGTGATTTTGATATACCAAAAATTTTAGGTATGATATTGACTTGGTCGGATTTTTTCAAATGAGCAAAAAATTTATTCTTCTTACTACTCCCCATAAGTGCACGGGATCGTCGAGTAGAAAAAACGAAGTATAGGCACAAAGTAGTATCAAACCACGGAATTTAGGAGTGCGATGTGGCCCTAGTCTTTATGTGTCGACATGTTATTGTAATTGCGAACCAAGATGCGAGAAAATAAAAACAAACAAGAAAAGCAAATAAACATAAACAATAAAAAAGGGCAACCGACTAGGTTGGATAAAGGAAAGAGAAGCAGCTAACTAAGGTGATGATCAAATTGCAAAAAATTAAACAAATGAATCAATAAAATTATCCTAATCTATTTTCACCGATTGTGATAGAGACTAATCTTTCGAAATTTCTTAATAAAGACTTATAGAGTAAAAATTTATAGAGGCCAACCGTTTCCCGGGTAATATAGCCTTGCAATAAGGTGTTCCCAAGCCCGGTAGTAAGGTCTCCCTCCTATCCCCCTTTTTCGCTACTTAATTTTTAAGCTCAAAATTGTCTAACTATGGGGGTTATAACACTAAATATCATCTCTCGAATGGATAAGAAGTGTAATTATTAACGATTTAATCGATTCTCAACTCACAAATTTGCACTCAAATCGCTAACTCACGAATTCTGACAAGTATGATTTAGCACAAAAAGTAATGAAAAAAAACAAAAGACAAAAAGTAATAGAAGAATCAAAATATGAAATAAACTAAGAATAATTAAATTAAAACATAAAAATATCCACAATCATCTCATCACCAAAAGACACACAAGAGTACTAGCCCATCAATTACAACTCAAAATCTTGCAAGATAAAGCTCAATAAACAAATGAGACTATTAATTGAAATTCAAAATAAAAGAAAAATCAAACCCTAGAAGACATCTTGAGATTGAAAATGTTTAATCTTGAAGCCAAAAATACTCCTTCTCTTCCTCAGTGGTGGAAATTTTCCCCAAAAAGAAATTTCTGGGGCGTGTTTCTTCTGGAATGGAATTTGGGGAATGGATGGACTGCTGCTGCCCCCTTTAATTGGGCCAATTCTTCTAATTGGGCCGCAATGAATTGTTGGCAAAAGAAATGGGTCCATGACAAAGCTTTGAATTAATTAGGATGAAATGCTTGCTGCTTGCTTAATTCATTTTGGCGGCTGATGTGATAAACAAATGGGCAACCCCTTTTTAATTGCAAATGGGCTGCTCATCATGGCTCATTTTTAATTGCAAGTGGGCCGCCTTATGGGCCTGTAAACTTGGGCCTCCTTTTCTTCTCAATCTCGACTCATTTCTAAATTTATTTCTTCGATTGACCTCAATAAATAATAGGCACGTGTTTTGCTCCAAATATCCTCATTTTCCTACAAAATAAACAAAACACTACCTTTCTCCACAATTAAGCACAATTAATCAATTTTGCATAAAAAAAATGCATGAAACTCAATCAAATTAAGCTAATAAAGAGTATGAATTTCAAGCAATTTTCACACTAATCAAGTATCGTTAAAAATTTTCAAATATCGAAACTTTCGATAAAATGCCCTTTGGTATTTTTGATTTACGGTACCGAACCATGCACCCCTTGTCTATATTACACACTAGCACATGTGACCTGATGTGATAATTTAACACAGTTCATGATATGACAGTTAATCTAGTCCTACATGCACGTACGGACCAAGCACATTGAACTCGATTTGCACTTTGTAAGAGAGAGAGAGTTCAGAAAAGCCTGATTAGCTAGCATTTGCGGAATTGTGCCAAATTTGAGTGATTCACGCTAAAATTGAACGAACAAGTGAAGAAAACGTGATATTAATTTAGTTCGAATCTAATGATTCGAACCAAAATTAGTTAAATAGAGTGATATTTAAAATTGAGAGTACTAAATTGACCGGCATACAACATTGTATGCTACCCTGCTGTTCATTAAAAATTATTCTCTATATTTGCCCGGTAGTTTTTCGCCTTCTCTGGTTTTGGCTCTAAAAGACTAACTTTATCCACAATCCAATCCAACCCAACTCATTAATAAATAATTAATTTCTCTCTCCTCCACATATACAATTTATAACTCAATCCAATTTTCTTCTTTTTCATACTTTATCAACAACCCAACCCAATCTAAAATAATATTTCTTATCTGTTATTTAATAATTATATTTATCTACAATATATTTTTATTATATTAATAAGGTGATATATTAAATTATTTAATTTTTAAAATTTGTTATTTTAATAAAGAAAAAATTACTATGCACTTAAAATAAGTTACAATTTTAATAATCTTCTGTGTTCAAAATTTAGGTAATTTTGGGTGTTTGGATTATTTGGAGTGTTAGAAAAATAATTTGGATATATAGGATACATGATAAAAATGATAGAAATTTGAAAAGATAAAAGAATGGGAAGATAAATGAAAGAATATAAATTGTGATTTAAAATATATCAATATTGGTGTCTATTTATAGAGAAAAAAAATTACGAATTTTGATATATATGTATATTTTTTTTTTAATAAATAATATCACCATAATGAAAATATAAATAATTATTCTATAAAAATACGGACATCCAGTAAAAATGTGACATGTGGCGCTCCATGCTCTTGAGACTTGCGCCTTGGGTTGGATCTGCTAGCCGCACTGATCGGCATTAGGTAAATGAATTCTGATTTTTTTTAATTTTATTTTTTGTCGTTATGCATCGATTGGATTGAGCAAACCAACCGATAAAGATAGTCTAATGCTCATTAAAAAAATACCATTTCAAGGGGCCAAGAAATTGTTAGAGAGTAAACGTAAAATAAGTGTATAAGCTAGAAATACTTAATTAAAATTTGACAGTTAGTACTCCCTCCGTCTTATTTTACATTGTTCATTCACTGTTTAATTGACTCGTAATTTATCGAGCGAGTTATTTATTAATATTTAAAATGATAAAAAGACTTTTAAGATGGAGTATGATAGTCATACCCCTCATCTATCATACAATTCTTTAAAAGTCACTTTATTATTTCATATACTAATAAATAACTCGCTCACTAAAGCACGACTCAATCAGTGAATGCGTAATCTAAAACAGGATGGACGGAGTATAATTTAGGTACGTGTCCATTTTAATCATGTTTTTATTTTTGACAAAAAATTATTAAAGTAAAAATATGCGGGACTTAAATTAGACAAAAATATATGAACCAAAATTTGATACTATAGAAACCAAAAAAATGAATAAGTAATAATCCTAGCAATACTTAACGACGAGATTGATTATTATAATCATACACTAATAAATTAACTTTCTTATGCCGACAGTTTTTCACCCACTCTGTCTTTTGCTATGTCAATGTTCATTAATAAATGCAACTGGTATCACATTGATAGTTATGGATTTATATTTAGAGATAACGACTCTATGGAAAAAAAATAGAAAATAGTAATTCTAAGGTACAAATGTAATTTTTATTTATTTTAAGGTACAAAAAAAATTGTATTTTGTTTGAAAAAAACTGCACTTTGTATCGAAAATTGCATTTAAACCTTAGAATTTTTTATTTTTGCACTTTGTACCTTAAAATTTTCCCCCTTATATTTATGTTAGGTCTGTCAGTTAGTGAACACTAATTAATTAATATTTTGCTATTCACATATATTATATAATATATTTCACTAATTGAAGATCGTAAAATTTCTTATCATCTAAAGGTTAATTACCTTTAATTTATATGGTGGTTTTATTTTAAATTTTTTAATTTTTTAATTTTTATGAGAAATTATTTATAGTATTATTATTAATTATTAATTTTGATTTTGATTTATCCCTTGCCTATTCGGAGTTTCTCTTTTAGCAACTAGTATAGAGATGAGTTGTTTGGTTGTTTGGTAGAGGGCTTTCGTGGACCCTACCCTCCATAATAAATAATATTATCTCTAGCTATATATTTCAACGGTCATTAATAAATGCGACGTGTATTACATTGATTAATCTATAAATCAAATTCATTATTTACTTTTCATATAATTGTCACCTCTTAATTAGACGATGCATCATCGAAATGCACAATAATATGACACTCAAGCAGTAGAAATTCCATATTAGTGGGCTTGAGGGATGTTTAAAAAATCGATGTATGATAAAATGTTAGATATAAAATAAAGATTATTAATAAAAAAAGTTTAATGCTCAATAAAATAAATATTTAAAATATTTAAAAATTTATAGATTGACTTAGTTGGTAAGTAACATAAATATTATCTAAAAAGTTCAAGGTTCAAACCTTAATTATTGCAATTTGTTTTATAAAATTACATATTAAAATGTCATGGATCTTGGCCACATTTTAACTATAAACCAATAAAAAAAATAACACATCAACACAATAAAATGTGACATATCATTTAAATTAACCTCAAGATTTACACAACATCCAAATTAATCAAGATGATTTACATCATAAAAAAAACCCTCTCCCTATTAATATATAGAGGATTTTTAGCAAAAACTTAAAAAAAAAAAATGGACATATACTATCTGTTGGGGCGATGTTAAAATAAAAAAGTTTTTTTTGTCTCACATCGGATGAGAAAAAAAAAAGGGATTTCAAAATCCTATATAAAAGCCTTTGTGCCTTTATTCTGAAGTCTTGACCGGTCGTCAATACACTTTTAAGTATAGTGTTTGATTCTAATTAAATTCATTTTCATATTTGTGAGAAGGTGAGAATCATGTAGACTTGTAATAATGTAGGGGTGTCGGCGAGAGAGAAAAAAATCGTATGATTGTAAAAAATATCATATAGTGATGTTTTTTTTGCGGTCCGTGGTTTTTTCTACGATTTTGGAGTTTTCCACGTAAAACCTTGTGTTGTTGATTGTGTTTTTTGTTTCTTTGTTTTATTTCTTGTTTTGTTTTTTTTTTCCTTGGTATGAATGGGGACGGAGTCTCTCCAACACTATCATCGTTGTGTATCGTTTACCACGGTTATGCTTTTTAAAGTGTAACTATTTAAAAATTAATTTTTTAAAATAGTAACATTTCATATTTATAATAATGACTCTTCATTTCATTTTTTTTTTTGAAAAGTAAAGATGAAATATCATTAATCGAGTACAAGGGGTACTCGAACCCAACAGATACAAAATTACAATTTAGAGGGTAAACATTCTAGAGGTTGAAATTCCCAATCATAGTAAGAAGCAATAAACGAAAGTGGGTAATGAGATCTAATCCACTTCCACGAACTGAACTTAATGTCATCAATCAATTCATCCAAGGTGTACAGACTATCCTTAAAAATGATTCCGTTACGAACCTTCCAAATTTTCCATACAGTAGCTTGCCACACTAACCCGAAGATTTTAAGTCTGACAATCCCTCTCGCGGGTTCAACAAAAGCACTAAAATGATCCCTGGCCAATGAAGTGAACGACAATGGGTTGTTGAGCCAAATGGACAAAGGCGTACCAAACGAGCAAAGCAACCGGACAAGAGAAGAGCAGGTGGTTTGAAGTTTCGAAAGGCCCGAAGCAAAAGGAGCATGATCCAGACCCCAATCCATCGGAAATACCACGAACAAGAAGATTATCCTTCGTAGGAATTCTTTCACGGACCACCTTCCAAGCAAAAGCTGAAATCTTTGACGGGATCGTCTTCCACCACAACTTGTGCCACAAGAAATGGTTTTGTTGATCATGGGATGCAACATGCTCGATCTCTTCATTATCGACGTCGGGATATTCCAATACTAACACATCGAAACTCCAGGATTTATATTGGCATTGCAACGTTTTTTGGATCAGGTTATGGTTGAGGGTTCTCAATCTAGGTTGGTTCCGACTATATCTAACATTCTTAGACCGATTCATGTTACTAGCTCGGCTTGCTCTACCAAAAGTACTATCTCGAATAGGTTTTGGGATTTTGATCACGGTTTCGCTCGTAGGTTTAGGGGTTGTTGGAGAATTAATTGCCCGGATCTATTCGGGATGAATATTTAAATACAAATTTAATTCTAACAATTATTACTAGCATGAATTAATCATATATTAATTCAAATAATAATTCAACAACAAATCGTGCATATAAACAGTTCACATAAATCCTACGCATGCGGAATAACTACGGGTTTACGTGAACTAACCTCTTGGAGTGGCAATGGTCTCGTCGATAAGAACACACTAAAAAGCCTTCACAAGTATTCCCTAGTCCTTGCTCGTCAATCCGGTGGAAGGAAACTCGCGAACAATTAACAAAAGGGAAAATAAAATTTGTTGCACCACCATTATGGATTTACTAATTTTTCCAGCACATGGAATTGTACACTCACAATTGACGTTTTTCGAAAATACACAATCTATCGACGTTTCAAAATATTTAATATTTTATCGACGCTGATATTTTTCCGAAAAACCAATTTTCGTGTTCCCTGGGGATGAAACATTCATCCCCTATTTATAATAGAGAGGGGGACGAAACTTAGGGCTCAAAATAGGGTTAGGAAAAATCTTTTCTTGATCTCCAAGAAATCTTGAATATATCTCATATATTCTTCTTTCCATGTGTATTTTTCCACAAAAATCTCACACCCTTATTTAACCCATTTTTTCAAAATTAATAGGAGACTTTTCAAGATTGGATCTTTCTTGAATTTATGAGATATTCTTGTATTCCAAGAATACATATATTTTTCCATAAAATCTTTTCAAGAAAATCAAGAAAATCATTCTTCCTATTATTACTCTATATATTTCGAAAATTACAATTAAAAAAACCAAGTGGGAGATTTCTTGAATTTATGTGATAATCTTGTATTCCAAGAATACTTATCTCCTTTTCATAAAATCTTTTCAAGAAAATTCTTCTCCCTCTTTTTCTTTAATAATTTCAAAATTCAAGGAAAATAATGCAACAAAAATTTATTTTATTTTTAAACACATTTTTTTAGGTTATTGGTTTTTTATGTTGAAATTTCTTGAGGGCCTTTAGGAGAATTAAGATTGGACCTTCCAATGGATCTTGAATTATCAATATTGAGCCACAATATTATTCAAGCCCATAAATATTAATTAATCTCACTACATAATTAATATTGCACTATCCATCTTAACTCATATTTACATTAATATGGCTCGGGTTATTATTATTAAAGTGTTTAAGCTTATCTAGCCCATTAATTAATTCAAACCCATGAAAAATAACTTTCCATTAATTAATATCTTTTTGTCATTGGTTAAGAAGCGGTTCAACATTATTATCCATACCGGAAACTAGTTCCACTTGCAAGATTTGGTATATGATAAAACTTATGAACCTCCAAAGGGGCAAATCGAACAAAGCGTCTTTATTTGCGCGATTAAAAGTATTAAATCTTAAGAATCGCGTGTGACCAATAATATTGCCCAAGATATAAAGTATTAAATCTCGTTGATTCTCTACACCGTAATAAGTCAAAGCAATAATTACTAACCACACGTGATCCTATTTAAGGACGGAGATTAAGAAATAAATAACCACCGGGTCTAATTATTCCTGGATTCGATTCTCGAAGAATTTGTCCTCCTGTAGGTCCTCTTCAATGCACTAGACATCTTATTTGGTGTAATCTCTTGGTCAAACAAGCCAATCGAAGTCTTACACTTCAACCTTTCACGATGGATTGTTCATTTCATCTAGGTCGTGAATGGTGTCTTTTTTGGTTCTGAGGCTGTTAATTTAATCTTACGTGATCCAGTATCACTAAATTAACTACAATGTAATACGTCTTATTTATTGAGCAGTTATGCACATTAAAATAAATATATGTAATATTCGATGATATTTAAAGATCGATGATAAACAATTTATTTTGATAAATAAGTTCAAATTGATCGATTATATAAAATAAAAGATATCTTTCAAAGTATAATCCCAAAAGGGTAGGCTTAGGGTAAAGTTTGGTTGGAAAGTGTTTACACTCGCTCACAAACACTCAAGGCAATCATCAAACACTCAAAAACAACGATAAGTATTTCAAGATCACAAGATCGTTCACTGCTTGGATAAGATTGATGTTCCTACCAGGAGTTTTAGAGAGAAGATTCCATAATTTTATGACTCTTTATTTCATATATAACATTCCAGAAGGAGAGTTTGGATCCACATAACACCCAATCTTAATTTTTAGCAATTAGTCAATGAGTTTATAATGTGCACGTCTCTTGGTTGTTTGGTAGAGATGAGCTGTACATGTCTCATTTTCAATTATTGCTATTATGATCCTTACTCTCAATAAAAATCCTATTATATGTCTGGCCGACAACTTTTCAGCCAGTCTGCATTTGGCTATTTTAGTGCTCATTAAATTATGCAAGTGGTATACGTATATTTAATTATTTTGATTGATTCAAATGTAGATATAATTTTTATTTTATAATGTTATATAGGTATATTTTCATTTTATTTTTTATTTTACATTGCCTCTCTCATTCTTTTTAAATGTCTTTTTAGTTTTTCAAAATATTTATATAATAAATATAGTTTAAATATTCTCTCCACTCATTATTTCATATATACTCCTAATAATTAAATTTCATGATCATTTGAATTTTATTAAATCAACATCAATCTTAATTTAGAATAATTAAAATATTCGTAAGAATAATTATATTGATTAGGAAAATTATTCACACAATATAAGAAAATAAAAATTTTAGAGATCATAAGTAATCATTAGAAGTATATATTAGATAATGAGATATATAAAAATAAAAAAAATATGTATTATATTAAATATTAAAATATATTATTTTGTATCCCGCGTATTAGTAAGTCCCCGCTATAGTATTATCTAATTAGATAGAGAGAAGCAATTAAGTAAAAATAGAAGGGGAACAAATAGAATAACACACATTTGTTTTTTTATGGTAACACATTTATATATATTGTTTTGAGAAAATTCATTTGACCGATTCTATCCACCAGTTTTTGAGCCACTTGCCTATTCGGAGTCTCTCTTTCAGATATGAATGGGTCTGCTTTCAATCGTGTAAATGAAGTTAAGAACAAAATTGAGTGTCTTCTACTAAAAGCTAGTGATAATTCGATTGATTCCGAGTCTGAAGAAATGTTAAAACTTGTATACAAGCAAGTTGAATCCTTTGAAGAAACTGCATAAATTACTCGTTTAGACGATTCAATCAGTGTGGAAGTTAGTAAATTGGAAGACATCGTAAATGAGATTGTATCAAAATTGAATACGGCTTAATTAATTTATAGGACAATTTTTTATATTGAGTCTCACTATCCACACCCCAAAATTCTCTAAACACACCCCATCTACAATTTTTTATGCGTCATTATAAATCATATAAAATACAAAAGAAACCAGGCACCAGAAAACATATAAAACAGAAAGAGCATCATTTAATTTTATGTAGTAATACACACTTCTCTTTATGGTAACATATTTGTAATCTTTTAAGAAAATACATCTGACCCGATTTTATCTACTAGTTTTTAGCCCCTTCCCTCCTAGTGTCTGTTTTAGCAATTGGTATGGGTAATCCATCTCTTGGTTGCACATGCCAAGGGTTTTCGTGACCCATACTCTCCATAATAAAAAATAGAGTGGGTCTTATATGTATTCAGTACACTGTGCATTTATAGTATATTTTAAAATTATACAACTTGTTTATATTGAACCGTGCAATAATTTTTTTCATTTTAATAAGTTATATTTTTTAGTATAAAAAGTTGTATGATTTTAAAATATACTATAAATACACGGAGCAGTCGAATACACACAAGAGTTAGCCTAAAAAATATTATCTCTAGCTGTATGTATTTTGGGAACTCTGTCTTTTGCCTATTTCAACGCTCATTAACAAAAGCAACTTGTATTACATTGATTAATTATGACTTCATATTACAACTGTGTCTATTTTCTTATCACTCTTTCATAATCCCCTTACCAAATACCATTTGCTTCTAGCCTGCTAAATATTCGTTCCATTTTAGTGAGAAATTTTGTTTGAAAAAAAATCAGAGATGTTTGGGCATGCTTTCGATAGTGTAGATGAAGTTAAGAAAAAAATTGAGGGTCTTCTACTAAAAACTAGTGATATTTCGTTTAATTCCGAGTCTGAAGAAATCTTAAAACTTGTATACAAGCAAGTTGATTCCTTTGAAGAAACTGCCAAAATAACTCTTAATACTCGCTTGGACGAATCAATCACGATGGAAGTTGAGGAATTGGAAGTCATCGTAGATGAGATTGTATCAAAATCTGAAAGGAAAGATGAAGATGGGATTGGATTGTTGGTGGAGAATCTAAAACAAAGAATTGAATCCTTCACCCCTCGGCTGAAGATGGAGGTGCAGAGCTGCTCAGATGGATTATACAACTTCATTCCTGATCAAGAAGACGACGTCTTCAATGGTGCTGCTGTTTCATCAATGGTGATAGGAGTGTCTGACGTGTATCAGCAACTGAAAGATAAAGTAATGGGTAAAAGGCAATTTATATCACTTGTTGGTATGCCAGGCATTGGCAAGACTACACTTGCTAACAAACTTATCCATGACCCAATGATCGTAAAACACTTCGACCATTGTGTGTGGGTTCGTGTGGGCAAAAATTGTCGACTAAAAGATATCCCACGGCGCATTCTAGCAGAGATGGATCCCAACGGCCTTGAAGGAGATGAGGAAGCAGTTCATGAGTACTTGAAAGCGAGTTTGAAGAATAAGAGATACCTCATCGTGTTAGATGATGTATGGGACAGATTCGCGATGTATCTCTTCAGTAATAGGTATTATAAAAACACGTTGCTGAACCATCCTTTTCTTCACCCGGAGAGTGCAAGTCGAATCATGCTTACGAGCAGGCTGCAACAACTAAGCAGATTTCGTGCGAGTCTTATTGTTTTTGAGAGCATTGTAACTATGCGGTTACTGAACAAAAAAGAAAGTTGGGATCTACTTTGTGATAAGGTGTTTTCTAAAGGTTCGTCATGTTCTCCTCAATTTGAGAAAGCTGGAAAGAAAATTTCTGAGAATTGCGATGGTCTTCCTCTAACGATTCTCACGGTTGCTCGCCTGCTCTCCCAAGAGGAGAAGAGCACCCTCGAGTACTGGAACGAGGTTGCAGCAAAAAAAAGTCATCAACTTTTTGTAGACGCATACGATGAAATATTAAAGGTACTACTACCAAACTACACATACTTGCCTCCACTTTTACAGATGTGCTTTCTCTTTATAGGACTCTTTCCTCGAAACCACGAGATTCTTCGGTCCAAGCTCATCTATTTATGGATGGCTCATGGGTTCTCTGAGTTAAATATAAGCATAAATTCAGATTATGATGCTGTTGATTGTTTGGAGGAGCTTGTTTCCAATAATATTGTTATGGTCTACAAGAAAAGCAATTTTACTTATTATCATAGTGTCAAAACTTGCGGCCTCCATACTTCATTATGGCACATGTCTAGAAAAATAGCTAGGCAGACCAAGTTTGCAGTTGTCTTTAGCAGTCCTGATGATTGCTTAGGAGATGGTATAGAAGGATGTCATCGATTGTCCTTCAACAACAATGTTTTATTTGCCATCAAAAGTGCGAATAAATCAGTTGAGGATAATTATGCGTCGGTTGCTCGTTCTCTCCTGTGTTTTAGTCCCTACCATCAATATCAAGTACCACTGTGTTTTCGTTTGAAATTGTTGAGGGAACTTGATGCTATTTCAATCCGTTTTTACGAGTTCCCTATGGAGGTACTACAACTAGTTCTGTTAAAGTACCTTGCTCTTACTTCGAATGGAATGATCCCACCCTCCATTTCTCAGCTCTTATCCCTTCAGTTCCTTATCATTGATCGACACCAGAACATCAAGTCTTGTAGGGACCAATCATATCTGCCTGTGCAGATATGGAGCTTGCAAGACTTAAAACATCTTCAGGTTATGGGAAGCGACTTACCAGATCCTCGTGGGGCTTCTTTGCTTCACTTATCAACGCTTTTAGACGTAAGTGCTCGTAGTTGCACCGAGGCCGTTTTTAAAGGACTTCCTCGTCTAAAGGAATTAAAGATTCGAATTGAATTGACACCTGATGATGGTACACCTTCGAGCTGGTTCACCCATATTTCCTATCTTGACAAGCTACAGTTGCTTAAATGTATTATTGTTAATCCTGTGGCTGTTCCCCCAGTTGTTCCATTTTCGAGCTTCCCACCATTGAATTTGAGTAAATTGAGTTTGAGTGGATTGGGATATCCTTGGAAAGAAATGAGAAAGATTGCTTCTATACCAACACTTCGTGTGCTCAAATTGAAAAACTATGCTTTCCAAGGTCCAGAATGGGGAGTTGAAGAAACAGGATTCATTAAGCTTGATTCTCTTGAAATTGAAGACACCGACTTGGTGGATTGGCAATTTGGACTTGGAGCCTTTAAAGTACTTGAGAGCTTAATAATGAAAGATTGTTATAAATTAGAAAAGATTCGTGGAGATTTAGGAGAGCATCTTCAAAAGGTTGAACTGTATGATTGCAACCCTTCATGTAAAGAGGAAGTGATAAAGGCCATTAGAAAAAAATCAGTATTTTGTGTCCTTGATGTCCATTCTTCATGGGATGATGAGAAGCTCAAGACGTATACTCGTGAAGATATCATTGCTAAAGGTTAGTCATTCGATTTCATTTAAACTATTGTTGCAACTTGTAAAAAATAGCGTATGTTTGTGTATTGAGATATGCAACAGGTACATTGAAGGCTGGTGGTGGATTGACTATGATTATTGCATATTTAGGATCATTTTACTTTTATAAGTAATCAAAGAGTTAATTGGATGTTTACCTTGATTACGATTTTTTTTTTTGTATTATTTTGGTGGGTTTCAGATGTTTTAATCTAGAATAATTTTACTTGTGGAATTATTTTTTGGTATGCATTTGAAGCATATTTTAATTTAAATTAATTAACTTGCTAACTAACATACCTTTTCTCTGTAGGTTACATCAATGAACAATAATTCAAAGATCAGAAGACTTTAACAGGTAATTAATTGTGTGTTTAAGAGAAATTGTTGCTCTGTTTTTTCAATGTGGGTAATTTAGACGAATTTGAATAGAAGTCTAATTACCAAATGAATAATATACACTCTACATTTCACAATATTTGATGTTTCAAATTATTGCAAATTATTGATGTTTTGATTCGAGGTTGAAGGATTTCTTCCCTTTATATACATTTACATCATTAATTCACTTAATCATGCAATGCTAATCATGTGTATGAGCAATGTACTCCATGTTCTTTAGCTTTAAGTAACAAGTGTCTACAAGGTTAAGAACAAAATAACATTTCATTGTAGATTTATGAAATAACAAGTGCAAAATAGAATCTTTTTTTCTTTAAAACAAAAATTGAAAAAAACTACATTGTAGATATACTTTAAGAAACGAACCAAGTGCCAGACAGAGAGTAATAGAGAAAAAGCTATGTTTTAGCCTAGTAACAGAATCTAGTTTCATTTAAAAAAATTCTTCAAGTCTCACCCCATCCACCTCAACTTGAAAAGTAGGATTATATTTATTTAAACTCTAATATTTGTAATTGATTAAATTTTATATTTTGCAGGTTCTTTGAGATCTTGGAGTTCGAAAATGAATTGTGTTGTTATCTTCAAGCATGAATTGTATTATTCTACTATTTATTTATTGTAACATGGATTGTTGTATTTTTTTAATATCTGTTATGTTGGATTGTTGAGACATAAATTTCTTTAGTATATTGTTAAATAGAAAATAGATTGTCATTCATAATTTACACAGGTTTTTGTATAAAAAAATACTATATGAACGATAAGAAACGGTATATTTTTAGATATTTTTGCGATATATAGTAAAAAATCGATACAATATATATGATATACGGCATGCAATTTTATCGAATTTTGATATACATGTATTTTTGTATGCAGTACGAATACAATTTTCAAATATCGAAAATTTCGATAGAAAGCGTGCTTCTATATTTTTAGCATACCGCACCAAACCACCCTATCTGTGTACACACTCATATGTGATTCGATTTGATCAATTTAGCACAGTTCATATGAGTATATGACAATTAATCTAGTTCTACATGCACGGACCAAACACATTGAACTTTGATTTGCACTATGTAAGCAAGAAAGTTCAGAAAGGCCTGATTAGTTTGGGGTGGGCATTTTTTTTTCAGTATTCAATTACATGATCTGATCGGGTATTTCTTAAGATTTTCGGGTATCAAGAACCCGAATTTGATCCCAAATTATGAGATCGGGTATCAAGTACCCGGCTTTTTAATATGTAATTGTCATTTTTTATGCTATTTACATTTTTTCAATGTTATTTTTAAAAAGATCGGGTATTTTGGGTGCGATTTTTTTGACCCGATTCGGTTACTATAGTTTTTCAATCCGAATTTTCAGGTACCCGATTTTACGGATCGGGTTCGGGTTTATCCCAAATTTTTCGGGTACCCGGCTTCAGGTTGATGAACCCGAACTTCCCAACTTGATGCCCACCCTGTGATTAACATTCGACATGTAATCTGATGTGACAGAATTGTGCTATATTTGAGCGTGATTTGAACCAAAACTAGTTGAGTTGGTTTCGTTAAACTTGAGTACATCTTTATGAACTTAAATTATTGAACCAATTTCACTTATTTTCAACACATTTTTCTAAACCACTAAACTTAACATGTATTACACTAAGATTCAAATACGTAACCAAGTCTATACAATTTTTTGTCAAATTAGTTGAATAGAATGATATTTTAAAATTGAGAGTACAAAGCGCTCAAAAAATAAAATTGGAGAGTACTAAATTGATCGAACACAAAAAAAAAAAGTAGACTAATTTTGTAACCCCCGATTAAAATTTAAATCGAAACTCTATTTTGGCCGGTAGTTTTGAACCTACTCACATACAAGGCTCTAGTGCTCATTAAAAAAGAGTGGGTCTCATGTGCACTTGGGTGCATCGTGCATTCATAGTACATTTTAGAAGCGTGCAATTATACAAAACAGAAACGTGCAACTATTTCAAACAGAAGTATGCAACTATATTCACATATTAACAGTTGCACTTTTCTGTGTAAATAAGTCGCACTTTTCAGCATAACAAGTTGCACGCTTTTAAAAGGCACTATGAGTGCACGGTGCACCCGGGTGCATACAAGACCTAGCCAATTTTGAGTGGATCTCTTATGCACCCAAGTGCACCGTGCACTCATGCAACTGAATGACTCATTAAAAAAAATATTTGACTCATTAAATATATTAGACATGTTCTATGCATGCATGGGTAGGGTTGGGGCGAGTGCACGAATCTTAGATCCGTATATCAATTGCACAAGAGACTTTGTCATTAATTTGGGGTTGTTAATTCACCTGTTTTTCTCTCTCCAAATCGAGACTACCAGCCAAATTTAGTTCGATTTTTTAAAACAAGTTGTTAGGAATTTGGATGGAACCAAATTTTCACATTGATATGATATTGTCCGCTTTGGGCCGAGCCCACACGGATTTATTTTTTGGCATCTCTCAAAAGGTCTCATACTTAGGGGGGTGTAAGGAAGCCAAGTTGGCTCGCAAGCTACTCGTGCTCGACTCGTAAAAAGATTAAAATTGACTCGAGCATAATCGAGTCGAGTTCGAGCTCATAAATACTCAGCTCGAGAAGCTCGCGAGTATAATCGAGCTTGCACAGTAATTACTATTATGCCATTATTTTATTAAATATATATACTTATATTTTAATAAATATATTTTATATTTAATTTTATAAAATTATACATAAAATCCAGTCGAGTCTAACCGAACTCAAATCTATCGAGTTTCTTGTCGAGTCAGGCTCGATTTTAAAAATTTGGGCTCCATCGAGTTCGAGCCGAGTTTTGAACTTTGAATATTCTACTCGAGTCGAGTTCGAGCTCATGCTCAGCAGTATTCGACTCAACTCGACTTGTTTACACCCCCTACTCATATCAATGGAGATAGTTATTCCAATGCTCATTAATAAATGCAACAAGTGAATTTTTTTATTTTTTCTAATGCAATTCTTCTAGGGCAAAGTTTCATATGAAACTAGTTTACCGTACACCACTCACACTATTGCTTGTAGAAACTAATACTACTATAGTATTAGTTTCTACAAGCAATAGTATGAGTGGTGTACGGTAAATCAGTTTCACATAAAACCTTCTCTTCTTCTAGTATCACTTTTGTTGATATGTCTTTCGTCATTTGTTATGCGTCATTCATTGTGTATACCATTACCACGATTGAAACTTTTTTATAAATTAAGTATTTTTTAAAACATTGACACTTATCTCTTTCAAATATAAAATCATTGACACTTATATATATAATCGTGACAATACGTGCACATAAAAGTGACGACACTAAAAAAAAGTGTTCGGATTCACACCCCACTATAAGAAAATAGTGTTTTGCCTATGAAATTTTTCAATATTTTTTCAACATGTCTACAAAAATTTCAATGAAAATAATTTCTTCCTTAATTTTTTTTTTTGGACAAACAGATATATAATCTATTACAATGTGTTCCTTCTACCGGATGACACAACTTTTTTCATTATCGGCCGGAACCACAATAGCACCTTCTCCAATCCAAGCGTGAGGACATGGGAGGTCAACGCTCGCTCGCTTGCAGCATTTTTGAACATGGTCGATACTCCACACTAAAGTTCCATCCACGTTCTTCAAGATCTCGAGCTTACGGACCCATAGAGGGCGGAGATCTTTTTTCATCTTATCGGTCGGAACCACAATAGCACCTTCTCCAATCCAAGCGTGAGGACAGGGGAGGTCAACGCTCGCTCGCTTGCAGCATTTTCGAATATGGTCGATACTCCACACTAAAGTTTCATCCACATTCTTCAAGATCTCGAGCTTACGGACCCATAGAGGGCGGAGAACCCCATATAGAGGGCGTAGAACGCTATAAAGGGTGGACAATCCCCATTAAATCCCAATAAAGGGGGGCAGCATGTCTCGAACCCAGGATTTATTGGTTTAGGTAGAGGTGTTCTAACCACTTGAGCTAAGTCACTTTGACAATTTCGTCCTTAAATAGAAAGGCTTACTTACGATTTGCGTACAAAATTTTCTAATTATATAAACTATTTTTTAAACTACAAATATTATTACTGATGTAGCAATCGGAAGCATATACATATATTATCCGTTGATTCTTAGAATACTCGGATAGATACACAAACGTGATTAACATTTAATTCCGTTGATTCAATATGAATACGGGAAGAACAACGATAAATACACAAACAAAGGGACAAAACCCGATACGTTTTCTATTTCATTTCAGTCTCCCATTACAATGCCTGAAGTGCACTACTTATACTAGTCTCATATTAATTAACACGATATACGAAAGGACTAAATTAAATAACTAATAAATAAAAGGATCTAAAAACTAGGTGGATTAATGGTAGACATTCAAACTTCTCATTTAATACTAAAGTATCCTCATCTTCATCAATTACCTACGAAAATGTAAATTGCGTAGGAAATTATTTGTGTAGGTAAGTTTGCCTACGAAAATTACAAATGTGTAGGTATATTGCTCGTAGGTAATTTGTTTGTCAATAAATTATTTTTCTAAAGCTTTCGAATAGTTGACTTTCATACTAATACCTTTCCTTTACACAACTAGTACTGTTAGTTAACCACAGCTTATAAATAGCTCTTCATAGCTTCATTTTCAGTTTATCTAATTTCCATTGTAACAGTTCCATTACTCTTTCTCTTTGTAACCGAATTCTTCCATTCTTAATACAATCTTATCATGTTGATTTCAATTCTCTACAATTGTAAGTTATTTTTAAAGATTATTCTAAAAATTGGTAGACAAATAGTAGGTAATCCTCACTTTTTAAGGACCAAATTATTTTTGTAAGAAAATTCGGTAGGCATTTGAACAATTTCGTAGGGAATTCTTCATTTTCTTCTAGTGCCTCTTAATTTTTAGGAATTAGTCAATATAATATATATATATATATATATATATATATATATATATATATATATATATATATTCTGCATGTCACTTGGTTGTTTGGAAGAGATGAGTTGCACATGGCAAGTGGCTTTCGCAAAAACTATTATCTATATTTTGGCAGACAGTTTTTCAGCTATTCTGTATTTGGCTATTTTAATATGCTGATTAATAAATGCAACTGCCAACTGGTATTACATAAACATTGACTAATTATATTTAGAATTAAGTTTGTCATGATCTTTACCAAGCCAAGTACGGAAGTACCCATTGCTTGTATCCTTTTTTGTGAGATTTGTTTTAAAGATTAGAGATGAATGGTGTTGCTTTCACTATTGTGAGTAGTGTTAAGATCAAAACTGAGCAACTTCTGCAACATAATGATAAATCCCTTCATATTGAACTTGGAGAAATCTTAAATCTTGTATACAAGCAAGTGGATTCTTTTGAAGAAATTGCCAAAAAAAGAAGAAGAAGAAGAAGAAGGTGGAGAATCTAAAGCAAAGAATTGATTCCTTCGCCCATCGGCTCAAGATGGAGGTGCAGAGGTGTTCTGATGGATTATACAACCAAAGAAGAAGAAGGAGAGGCCGATGGTACTGTTGATGTTTCATCGATGATAAAGGAATGTCTGACGTGTACCACGACAGGATTGAAGATGTAGTAATATTAATGTGGTTATTGAATAAAGAAGAAAGTTGGGATCTACTTTGTGACAAGGTGTTTTATAAAGGTTCATCACGTCCTCCTCAACTTGAGAAAGCTGGGAGGAAGATTTCAAAGAATTGTGAAGGTCTTCCTATTACGATTGTTACGGTTGGTCGCTTACTCTCCAAAGAGGAGACGTGCACATTGACTAATATACTGGAACGCCATTGCAGCAAGAAAAAATCATCAAATTTTCAAGAATGCATATGATGACATATCAAAGGTACTACTTTCAAGCTACATGTACTTACCTATGCTTCTACAAATGTGTTTTCTCTTTATAGGACTCTTTCCTCGAAATCACGAGATTCCCCGAACCAAGCTCATCAATTTATGGAAGGTTGATGGATTTTTTGAATTAAATATAAGAATAAAGAATGTGAGAGATGCTATTGGTTGTTTGGAGGAACTTGTTTCCAATAGTGTTGTTATGGTCTACAAAAAGTGCACTTTTAATTTTACTTATAGTGTCAAAACTTGCGGCCTTCATGTTTCATTGTTGCACCTGTCTAGAAAAATAGCTCGGCAGACCAAGTTCGCACTTGTCTTGAGTAGTCCTAATGATTGCTTAGGAGATGGTGTAGAAGGCCATTGACTTGGTCGGATTTTAGCGAGCAAAAACAATATTTTTCTTGCTATTCCCCGCAAGTGCATGGGATCGTCGTAGTAGAAAATAAAGTATAGGGACTAAGTAGTATCGAACCATGGAATTTAGGAGTACGGTGTGGCCCTAGTGCTATGTGTCGGCATGTTATTGTAGTTTCTAAGCGAGGTGAAAAAAAAAAAAAAGCATGAAAGCAAATAAACGAAAACAATAAAGGGGCACCCGACTAGGTAGGATAAAGGAAAGAGGAACATGAACTAAGGTGATGATCAAATTGCAAAAATTAAACAAATGAATCAATAAAACTATCCTAGTTTATTTCTCAATTGCGTAATAGGGACTCATCACTCAAGGCTACTAATAAGCACGATAGAGTAAAAAGCTATAGAGGACAATCGTTTCCCTTCGGGTAATACAGCCTTGCAATAAGGTGTTCCCAAACTCGGTAGTAAAGTCTTCCTCCTATCCCTCACTTTTCGCTACTTAATTTTAAGCTCAAGTGTCTAACTATGGGGGTTCTAACACTAAATACCCTCTCTCGAATGGATAAGAAGCGATTAACGCATTTAATCAATTCTCAACTCACAAATTTGCACTCAATCATACTCACGAAGAAATCTTAGACGAGAAATCGTTAAGAGAGGAGATGAAGAGTTGGCTAAGATCGCATTGGAGGATAACCTAGTTAATCCTTTCACAAAGTGTCTGCCTCTGGAAACATTCAAGAGACATGTGGGAGGAATGGTTGTCAAGTGCGTAGCCAATCTGCTTTGAGTATAAGTGGGAGATATTATTAGGTTCGTGTAGGTGACATTAGATGTCACGTATTAGGAACTACACGAGATATGATGTAGTATACTTAAAAGCAGACTTTGAGTATAAGTGAGAGATTGTTGGGTTATATTGGAAAGTATGTTTTTACTTTGTATAACCAAACTGAATTTCTGTCTTATTTACTGAAATAAATTATTTATCACTGATGCTTTAAATATCATTGAATGTTACATATATTTACTGCATAATTGTTCAATAAACAGTACGTGTTACATTGTAGTTAATTTAGTGATACCAGATCACAGAAGATTAAATTAACCGTCCCTTGTAACTAAAAGGTACGTTGTTCACGACCTAGATGGAAATGAACAATCCATCGTGAAAGGTTGAAGTGTAAGGCTCAGATTGGCTTGTCTTGACCAAGAGATTACACTAGTGCATGAGTGATGCACTGAATAGGACCTCTGAGGAGGATAAATTCTTGACCTTTGAATTAGGAAGAATTAGACCTCGGTGGTTCGTTATTTCTTAATCTTCGTTCCTTAAATAGGATGGTGTGTGTGGTTAGTAATTATTGCTTTGACTTATGACGGGTAGAGAATCAATGAGATTCAATACTTTATATCTTGGGCAATATTACTGGTCACATGCGATTGCTAAGATTTAATACGAAGAATCGTGTGCGAGTACGCTCTTTTGATTTGCCCCCTTGGGAGGTTCATAAGATTTATCATACCAAATCTTGCAAGTGGAATTTGTTTCCGGTATGGATAATAATGTTGAATCGTTCATTGACCAAGGACAAAAGATATTAATTAATGGAAAGTTATTTCGGTGGCTTGAATTAATTAATGGGCTGGATAATCTTAAACACGAGAAATAATAACCAGGAGCCATATTAACAGTAATATGGGTTAGATGGATAGTGCAATATTAATTATGTAGTGGGATTAATTAATATTTATGGGCTTGAATAATATTGTGGCTCAATATTAGATATTCAAAGTCCATTAGAAGGTCCAATCTTAATTCTCCTAAAGGCTCCTCAAGTAGCCCAAACATAAAGTCCAATAACTGAAAAATGTGTTTAAAATTAAATAAAATATTGTTGCATATTTTTCCTATTTTTCGAAAATAGATAAATAAAAGAGGGAGAAAAATTTTCTTTGAATTTTGTTATGGAATGAGGATAATTATTCTTGGAATACAAGTTTATCTCATTAAATTCAAGAAATCTCCCACTTGGCTATTTATCTTGTAATTTTCGAAAATAATGAAGAAAATAAGAAAGGAAAGATTTTTTTGATTTTCTTGAAAAGATATTATGGAAGATATGTATTCTTGGAATACAAGAATATCTCATAGATTCAAGAAGATCCCAATCTTGGAAATCTTGGACCTTATTTTTTGAAAATATCCATAACAAGAGGAAGTGAGATTTTTGTGGAATATTTTAAATATGGAGAAAAGAATATATGAGATATATTCAAGATTTCTTGGAGATCAAGAAAAAGATTTTCCCATCTTTATTTCCACCAAAAAATTCGACCACCCCTCATTATAAATAGGGGATGAATGTTTCATCCCCAAGTGAGCACGGAAATTGGTTTTTCGGAAAAATATCAGCGTCGATAAAATATCAAATATTTTGAAACGTCAGCAGATTGTGTATTTTCAAAAAACTTCAATTGTGAATGTGCAATTCCATGTGTTGGAAAAATTAGAAATCCACAAAGGTGCAACATAATTTTATTTTTTCTTTTGTTAAATTGTTCGCGAGTTCCTTCCACCGGATTGTTGAACAAGGATAAGGGAATACTTGAGAAGGTCTTTTGGTGTGTTCGTGTGAATGAGATCCATCTTCTTAACGGTTGTCACTCCGAGAGGTTAGTTTACGTAAACCCGTAGTAATTCCGCATGCGTAGGATTTACGTGAACTGTTTATATGCATGATTGGTTGTTGAATTATTATTTGAATTAATATAGGATTAATTCATGCTAGTAATAATTGTTAGAATTAAATTTGTATTTAAATATTCATCCCGAATAGATCCGGGCAATTAATTCCCCAACAAAAATCACAGATAACTTCAAAGTATTGTTTATCATTCACCTCATATGGTAATTCAACTGAAACTCTGCGATCAATATCATCATCTGAAGGAGCATCATTATAATTTTCAAGAAAAACTAAGATATGTGCATGAGGCAGCTCACATTTTTGAAACTTCACAGTATACAAAATTGCAAAATAATATATAAAATTTATTAAAAAATTCTACATTTAATTTATGATAATAAATAATTATTATAATAGAATATAATTATAAATAAAACTTTAGATAAAAAAAATTATGTATCTGCCCTAACTTTTTCAAATATTTTATTTTGGCAAATGTCAAGAATCAGTGCATCCAATTTAACATTAAAGATGCGACACACAATATCAGGCCGATCTTCGGGATTTTGACCTCTATGTGACATATAATGAATAATTTTTGGCAATTTTGAATTTCATGTAAATATTTTAAACAACTGTGGATAACCAGCCCAACGACAAATAGCCATAGCATCTTGATAATTCAGCATCATGTACCGTGGACATCAAGTAAATGAAGGAGACAACATAATACATTTACCAATAACACTTCCTTCCCCCTCTCCATTCAAATAAGCATCTTCAAGACCAACATACATATCACAACGAAGTTCCTTTTGATGATTTTTTATGTACAAAAGTCTTGCAGACTCAACCATTGTATATGCATCTACAATGAATTGTTGCATCAACCTCTTGCAAGATAATAGTGTAGGCGGCTCTCCATTCCTCTCCTGAAGACGATATGCAAAAAAACTCTATGATTCTAATACCAGTCATTTGTCCAACCCTTCCCATTGCAAATTGAGAAAATGGTATATCTTTCTTATATTCATCCCCGCCATAAGGAAAAAGAAGAGGATATTGTCATGTAAGATAAAACTGTATATGTGATGAAATAAACAATACGTAAATACTTATAAAATTAGATATTATTATTTTTATGTGTAACAAATTATCAATTGTTTTTTTTCATTGATGTTTACTCACTATTATAGGCAGATAAAAATAAATAATTATATTCTCATGGTATAAAATATTTAACAGAATTTAATGATTGAACTAAATCAACCGATGTAAATGATATAATGATTTATATTAAAAAAATTAAAAATCTAATCGAAAAATTATTTGTTTAAAATTAACTAACAATCATTGATTCGAAGGTATGAGTCAAATTCATTATTCATTGAATTTTAGCTAAAAAAAATAAACGCGCATGCAAAAGAAACATAAAATTAAAGTTGTTCAAGGGAATATATAATTTTAATTAAAAAGAATTGATAAACTAATTATACGCACACATAAATTAAATAATAATCTCTAATATTTAATAAAAAGTTTCGTTCACAACTTACCAGGAAAGTTGATGGTTGTATGAGCTGGACCTTAAAGTTTTGATAAAAAAATATGAACATGAAATTAAATATAATATATGTATTTACTTATACAATTGAATGGATATTATTGAAAATTATTATGTAATATTATAATTTCATTGAAATGAATATTTAATAAAGTTTAATAATTGAACTAAATTAGTGGTTGTAAAAAAATGTGATCGATTAATATTAGAAAAATTAATAGTTTCTCATAAAAAACATGTTCATTTAAACTTAACAAATTATCGAATGTTTACAAAAATATTATTACTTGATCATTATAAACCTAAATATTATTGTATGTTTTAGATATTTACTACTTTTGTATGAATAACTATAAGTTTTCAAAAAATGTTTTGGCATATATATAAACAAATAAGAACTGAATTATTAAAAATAAATTTATTTTTAAGAATAGGTAACTAAATGTTATATATGAACATATAAAATTATTATTTATTTAGAACATGATTATCTAAAACCTGACATAATTAATCAATTAATAAATTATTTATAATAAAAAGTTTCGTTTGCGACAAACCAGAAAAAAGATGATTTGTAGGAAGTGGAACTTGATGTTTTCACAAAATTATATGAATATGTGTTAATATAAACAAATATGTAACAATTTATAATAATTTATTTTATCACGTGTATTAAATTATCAATAATCGTCCATTAATAATTAGACATGATTCTAGGAAACGATTATATTATAAGATAATTTCATGGAAAAAATAATACATATGATTTAATACTTTAACTAAATCAATGAATGTTAATTATGTAATGGTTAATATTAAAAAAATATGTATAACCAATAAAGTAATGAAAATAAATATATTCGTTAACAACGTACCAGGAAAGTAGACGGCTTGGAGGTGCCACACCTTGAAATTTTCATAAAACAATATGTATATGTGATGAAATAAACAATACGTAAATATTTATAAAATGAGATATTATTATTTTTATGTGTAATAGATTATCAATTGTTTTTTTCATTAACTTTTACTCACTATTATAGGCAGATAAAAATAAATAATTATATTCTCATGGTATAAAATATTTAATAGAATTTAATGATTAAACTAAATCAACCGATGTAAATGATATAGTGATTTATATTAAAAAAAATTAAAATTCTTATCGAAAAATTGTTTGTTTAAAAATAACTAACAATCAATGATTCGAAGGTATGAGTCAAATTCATTATTCATTGAATTTTAGCTAAAAAAAAAATAAACGCGCATGCAAAAGAAACATAAAATTAAAGTTGTTCAAGGGAATATATAATTTTAATTGAAAAGAATTGATAACTAATTATACGCACACATAAATTAAATAATTATTTCTAATATTTAATAAAAAGTTACGTTCACAACTTACCATGAAAGTTGATGGTTATATGAACTGGACCTTAAAGTTTTGATAAAAAAATATGAACATGAAATTAAATATAATATATATATATTTACTTATACAATTGAATGGGTATTAATTTATGATAGTACGTGTAATGAAATATAATTAATATTCCATTAATTTTAACTCATGATGTCAATACAAATTATTATGTTATGATAATTTCCTTGTAATTAATATTTAATAGTTTTTGAACTAAATCAGCAATTGTAAATAAAGTAATGATTAATATTAAGATATATTAAAAATTTCTCACAAAAAAACTCATTTAAACTTAAGAAATAATTGAAGGTTTACAAACATATGATTAATTAATCAATATAAACCTAAATATTATTGTATGTTTTAGATATTTACTACATTTTTATGAATAACTATAAGTTTTCAAAAAAATGGTGAGAAATATATATATAAACAAATAAGAACTAAATTATTAAAAATAAGTGTATTTTAAAGAACATATAACTAAATGTTATATTATCTTAGTATAAAATTATTATTGATTTAGAACATGATTACCTAAGAACTAACACAATTAATCAGGAAAGAATAGTTTACGACTTATCAAGAAATAAGACGGCTTGTGGGAACTGGAACTTGACGTTTTCACTAAATTATATGAATATGTGATTAAATAAACAACATGTGATCATTAATAACTAGACATTAATATAGGAATTGATTAAACCATGAACCCGAACCCTGAACCATGATCTATGAACCCGAACCATGAACTATGAACCTTGAACCCGAACTATGAACCATGAACCATTTCGGGTCGGGTTTGAGTTCGGGCCGTGTTCTAGTCGGGTCGGGGTTGGGTTGGACCGGGTCGGGTTGGGTCCAGGTATTGTTTGAATGTTGAAAAATGTGGTGGTATTGAGATGGGATTAAGGGGGAAGGGTAGAATGGTCACAAAGGGGCACAATTGTGGGTTGAAAAAAAAAAGAGAGAGATGCAAGTTCAAAATGAGCATTTTTGCCTATTTTTTCAATAAAAAACTAATATAACCAATATTATCGTCTGAGACAGGATACAAACTAACACAAATCAACACTCATTTCTTCCAAAGTATTAAAGCGCTATGTTCAAAATATGCCCCGTCTCACCATGAGACAAAAATCGAAACATGTACACATATACACATTAAGAACGAAAATGTTGGGGGGGGAGGGTGTCAGGTGTGGCATGGCCACCCCAACCCATTAAGTAACTCTTCTCTGGTATGAACTTGAGTTGCACGGTGCACCTGGTGCACTGAAGATTAATTCATAAAAAAATTATAAAATTCTAACAAACTGCTTTTAAATTTTAATTTATAAAAGTTATATATCATATATCTATTTTTTTTCAATGTAATATTCTTTGTAAAATATGATTGTGTGAAATATTAGTATAATAAAGTAAGTAACTACACTTAAATCAGTCATTAAGTTATTATTACAACAATTTAAATTTTAAAAAATCATTAGGACCGTTCTAGTTAAGAAAAGTAATCAACAAAAATATTTAATTTACCTTTTGAAAAAAAGTAATTACCATAAAAAAATTTGGTCAAATTATTAGCATGATCAATTAAGTAAAAATTTTGGTATTAAAGAATTAATTTTTTTATTTTGGAAATATAAATTATATTCAACCAAAATATTTAATGTACCTTTATCATAATTGAATTTGACCGATCCAAATATAAAATAATTATTATGAATGAAATTAAGGAAGTAAGAGAACTAATGGAATTAAAAATCTATTATTTAATGAGTTAAAATATTTTTTATATGGTGAATTAAGATAAAAGTTAGTGACCTTATAATAATTCCATTATCAACACATTTTTTTGACAAAATCTCATGTGCAACTGGTGCACGGATTTAAGATCCGTGCACTTGTCCCAACCCTACCCATGTATCCACAGAATATGTCTAATATATTTAATGGATCAAATATTTTTTAAAATTGGTCATTCTATTACATGAGTGCACGGTACACTTGGGTGCACAAGAGATCCACTCTTTTTTAAAATATATGATAATTTATGTAAAGTATATAAATCATAACTATCAAAGATAAATGATGCTTAAATTATATCTATGGTTTGTGAGAACTACCAAACATGTGCAAATACATAATAAATGGTTGGACTTAATTATTAAAAAAATACGAACTTACATAATAAATATTCTACTTAATTAAACATTTGCTAAAAGGGTTCATCCCTTATTTAATTGAACAATTCTAAGAAATAAAGCAACTATATCCTCTTTAACTACCCCTTTCAAACATATATTAAAATTATACCACATGCTGGTACCTTTTTAACACTAACAACAATTTTATCCCATTTAATTTAAATTGTATGTTATCATTTTATCATTTAACAACCATCGAAAATTAATTTTATCTCATTTAGCACTGATAAATAACTCTCATTAAAATACATGTAAACAATAAATGTTCAATGAAATATGGGGCGGACAGAATAGTTGATGACCGGAATATGTAAAATTACATATTCCACAAAAAAAAAAGAGCAAAGTATAGGGTGAACAAGTTTCACGGTGAAACTGGTTAAGGAGTGTGACTTATATTACTAAATAGTGTGACTTTTTACTATAACGGGTTGACTTTTTACTATAAAGGGTATTACTCATAAAAGTGATGGGTGTGATTTATATTATAGCACCTGGCCACTGGGCTCCTCATTTGAATGGAGACCCAGGTTCGATTTCCTTTGGAAACGAATTTGGAGTTATAAGGTGGATTGATGATTTCGTTGAGTATTTGGGTGCTTGGTGTATACTAACTAATAACAAATAACTTTGCCCGATCAAAAAAAAAATTATAGCAGAGGGTATCGTAGTGATAACTAAATAATGTGATATATATTACTAAAGAGTGTGACTTATATTACTAAAGAGTATGCCTATAAAAAAAAACAATTTCACGGTGAACAAGTTTCACAGCATACCAACTAAAAAAAAAAATTGCATATATATTGTATAATAGTCAAAATCACCAAAATTTAATAAATCAACAAAATCATAACACATTGATGACCAAAATATGTAAAATTACATATTACAAAAACAAAAGATTGCATAATTTAATAATTGATCAAAATCACCAAAATTTAATAAATCAACTAAATCATAACACATCAGATAGACGTGCAAGCAAACAACACGTCAGAAAATGGGAAATGAGAAAATGCAAGCTGAATTCTAAATCTGGAGAGAGTTATAAAATAAGAAAAAACCTCTATTGAATTTAATGTAGCGTTAATCAAAGTGGGTAGAGCTCTGCCTCCAACATGCACATCTCCTTCCTCCGCCAAATTCTCATACCTTATTTCCACTGTTGGAAGCTCAATCCCACCCTGAAAAACCACCATTAAATATGTCTGAGAATTAATACAAATGAAATGATTCCATACTTTTTTATGAAGTTCAGATTTACCATTAAATATGTCACAGGATTAATACAAATAAAATGATTCCACACTTTTTTATAAGTTATGTTATTATTTTTTCCACACTTTTGATAAGATGAATCACGTCCTGCATTCAAATTTCCGTGAAATTAATTTTATCGTTATTAAATTATTCTCAATGGACCTCAAAATAAGAGGAATCTTTTACTTTAATTATTAAAGTGATAAGGCAAAAACATTTCAGCCAAATCAACTTTTATAGTGCCGATATGAGTTAATTGTACTTAAAAAAAATAAGCGCATAGAGGGTAAATAAGTGCACACTAATATGTGCACAAATTTTTTAAAAAAGAGAATCTTTTACTTTATTAAAATAATAAAGTAAGGGCATTTCGATCAAATCTACTTCAGACCTTGCGGATGTGAATTAATTGTGCTAGAAAAAATAATCACATAGTGGGTAAAAAAGTGTATATTGTGATTGTAAGCTAGTAAAATTTCCCTTTTCTGTGTTAAAACTAATTCGAGACGTAAGAAAAAAAAATGTAAAAACTGATTTGAGATGCAAGAAATGAGTATCATAAATGAATAGATTCCCTTCAAACACACACTAGAACACACACACACAATTGCATGTGAAATTTTTACCTATCAACTCTGGCCCTCAAACTCTGAAGAAACTTGTCATTATCCACCTCAACCGCATCAAGAATGGTGCTTATCAAATGCCCCCTTTCATCAATCCCGAGTTTCTTCACATTAATCTCCGAAGTTTTCACGGTCCCATCTTCCAGCACGTGCTTCAGCACGCTCTTCCTTATCCGGTCGTACGTCGGCAGCCGCTCGATCGCCGCCCACCGCAGCTCCTCCTCGTCGTCCTAGACGCTGCCGCCGCGGCTGCTCATTGACCTGCTAAGATCATTGCTGCCGAACGATATCTCCATTCTCTATTTTCTGAGATTGTGACACTGGAAAATTGACTAGAGGAATATTATATTATATCTTTTTGTAACTTAGAGGAGTTTTAATGCAGGGCGATTTGTATGTGAATTGGAAAATTTTGTTATAATGGGGGAATGCCATTAAATGCATGTTTATCTCTAGTGTCAATTTGTACCTTTATGGATGGGTGCAATTACTCGGGTACACCTCGTTTTCAGCACATATTACACTTTTTTGATTTCCAATTATGAAAACATGGACAATCCTTTGACTATAACGTGAATTGTGTGGACATAATTCTGCCTCAGGTGTATCTTAGGTGTATTTTTAAATGGTATCAGTTGTTTTTGTCGAACAACATTAATTGGTTTGGGTTAACAGTATTCAATGAAGTACATCAATTGCTTTTATTGAATAGTACTCCCTCCGTTATGTTTAAGAATTGCACATTCACTGTTTTATTTGTGTTTTAATGAGATAATTGTTTATTAGTATTTGAAATGATGATTTTTTTTAAGGTGTGATATGATAGTCCTGTCATTTATCCTACACATCCTTAAAAACCAGTTTATCATTTCATATAACAACTCGCTCGTTAAAACACAAGTCGAGCAGTGAATGGACAATCTAAAACAAAACGAAGAAGTATTAATTGTGTTACAACTTAATTATAAAAGACTTACTCATTTATTATTCTAGAAATTATAAATAATATATTTTGAAACTTGGTAAGAAATTTTATGAAGGCTAATGCACTTTTGGCTCCACGGCCCAACAATTTTTAACACGGTCCTAAAATGTTTTTTTCCCTGCATAAATGGTCCCGACCACCATTACTATTTTGTTAATAGTTATTGCAGAAACGGTCCCATATCGTGATCAGTGTGATAATTTTATATTTTATTAGTATATTTTATAGTGAGAAAGATTGTGTTTTATTATTTAGAGGATTTTTAAAAGCAAAACACGCATTTAAATTTTAGAAATTTTAGTGAAGTGAATTGGAGTGGCTTGAGAAGGGGATTCGATTCAACTCATGCAAAACGAGTCCAGTTGGTGGGAGAAATAAGGGAATTTATTTGAGTTGAAAGAGGAGGGCAAGAAAATCTGAGCAGTAGATAAGGCCCATCTTAAACCCATTAACGCGATTAGCAAGAATGAACTGAGTTGGGCTTTTTTATTTGAGGCCCAAGTATTTGAACAAAAAAAAACACGTTACCGTGACTGTCCAAGAGAGAGAAATGGATGGTTTATGCGCCAAATTCGAACTCATATGAGCCCAAAAGAGTGCCAATATACTTATATACATGCCTAAAAAATAGAACTCAAATTGATCTCATACATATGCCCAAATTGATCTCATACATATGCCCAAATTGATCTCATACATATGCCCCCCCAAATAAAGTGTTTACATGTCCTTAAATGGAGAGAAATCACCCTAATAAAAGGGTAAATGCGTCCGATTAGAGCACAATCATTTCAAATCACGTCCTTGCTCAAGAAGTACTCCTTGGGCGATCCACATATTTACGAGCTTGGATCGTAATACTAATTATGATGTACAATACATATGTAAAGGGTCGGTTTATTTACACCCCCATAATTGGTAGATACACACGTATACGTATATGTGAATTACATACATTTGATATATTAATTTAATTTTTTTAATATATTTTATAGGTCTTATATATAATAAAATATAAATAAACAGACGTATTCTTATTGTATCACATCCTAATTTTTTTTGAAAATTTGTATCATCGTACCCATATCTTATCGCCCCACATCCGTACCCCCACACCTCTGCTACATAGTTAAAAACAAAAAGAACACTTCATTTTAAATTTATGAAATAACTCAAGTGCAAAACAAAATTATATTTTTTTCAAAAAAAAAAAAATTCATATTTGTTTAAGACCTTTCTCGAACTCTCACCTCGTCCTCAACTTGACTTCTAAAGTAATTAGATTATATTTAATTAAACTCTAATATTTTTAATTGATTAAATTTTATCTTTTGCAGGTTTATTAAAGTGTTGGAGCTCGAAAATGAATTGTATTTGTTATCTTCCAACGTGAATTGTATTATTTTAATATTTATTGCAACGTGTGGATTGTTTTATTTTTTAATATATGTTGTGTTGGATTGTTGAGACACGAATTGCTTTGATATTTTGTTAAAGTAGATTGTTATTCATAATTTATTAAAAAAAAACAAATTCTACGGCAGACCAAGATTTTAATATGAAACAATATACTGATATTTTGGTATGAAACGTTACATATATTGAAAATTCAATATGTATACAATATGTGATTTTGATATACCAAAATTTTAGGTACAGTATTGACTTGGTCGGATTTTCAGTGAGCAAAAAAATTTATTCTTCTTACTACTCCCCCGCAAGTGCACGGGATCGTCGTAGTAGAAAACGAAGTATAGGCACAAAGTAGTATCGAACCACGGAATTTAGGAGTACAGTGTGGCCCTAGTCTTTATGTGTCGATACGTTATCAGATTCTTGAACCAAGATGCGAGAAAATAAAAACAAACAAGAAAAGCAAATAAACATAAACAATAAAAGGGGCACCCGACTAGGTAGGATAAAGGAAAGAGGAACGCGAACTAAGGTGATGATCAAATTGCAAAAATTAAACAAATGAATCAATAAAATTTTCCTAATCTATTTCTCATTCGTGATAGAGAGACTCAATCTTTCGAAATTTCTTAATAAGTCTTATAGAAAAAAAGCTATAGAGGCCAACCGTTTCCTTCGGGTAATATAGCCTTGCAATAAGGTGTTCCCAAGCCCGGTAGTAAGGTCACCCTCCTATCCCCCACTTTTTCATTTCTTAATTTTTAAGCTCGTTGTCTAACTATGGGGGTTCTAACACTAAATATCATCTCTCGAATGTATAAGAAGTGTAATTAACGCATTTAATCGATTCTCAACTCACAAATTTGCACTCAAACGCGCTCACGCAACTCTCGTTTATAGCAAGTATGATTTAGCACAAAAAGTAATAGAAGAAAATCAATCAAAGCACCATCAATTACAACTCAAAATATCCACAATCATCTCATCACCAAAAGACACAAGAGTACTAGCCCATCAATTACAACTCAAAATCTTGCAAAATAAAGCTCAATAAACAAATGAGACTATTAATTGAAATCCAAAATAAAAGAAAAATCAAACCCTAGAAGACATCTTGAGATTGAAGCTCTTAAATCTTGAAGCCAAAAATACTCCTTCCTCATTCCCCCCACCTAGTGGGTGGAAATTTTAGATGGAGACTCTCAAACCCTAGCTTCTTTTTTTCTCTAAAAATCTGAATTGTGGCGTGTTTCTTCTGGAATGGAATTTGGGGAATTCGATGGCCAATGTGCCGCTGCTGCTGCCCTCTTTAATTCCTTTCAATTCTTCTAATTGGGCCGCAATGAATAACTGGTGGGCAAAAGAAATGTGTCCATGACAAAGCTTTGAATTAATTAGGATGAAATGCTTGCTGCTTGCTTAATTCATTTTGGCGGCTGATGTGATAAACAAATGGGCAACCCCTTTTTAATTGCAAATGGGCTGCTCATCATGGCTCATTTTTAATTGCAAGTGGGCCGCCTTATGGGCCTGTAAACTTGGGCCTCCTTTTCTTCTCAATCTCGACTCATTTCTCAATTTATTTCTTCGATTGGCCTCAATAAATAATAGGCACGTGTTTTGCTCCAAATATCCTCAATTTCCTACAAAGTAAACAAAACACTACCTTTCTCCACAATTAAGCACAATTAATCAATTTAGCATAAAAAAATGCATGAAACTCAATCAAATTAAGCTAATAAAGAGTATGAATTTCAAGCAATTTTCATACTAATCAAGTATCGTTAAGAATTTTCAAATATCGAAACTTTCGATAAAATGCCCTTTGGTATTTTTGATTTACGGTACCGAACCATGCACCCCTTGTCTATATTACACACTAGCACATGTGATCTGATGTGATAATTTAGCACAGTTCATGATATGACAATTAATCTAGTCCTACATGCACGTACGGACCAAGCACATTGAACTCGATTTGCACTTTATAAGAGAGAGAGAGTTCAGAAAAACATGATTAGCTAGCATTTGCGGAATTGTGCCAAATTTGAGTGATTCACGCTAAAATTGAACGAACACGTGAAGAAAACGTGATATTAATTTAGTTCGAATCTAATGATTCGAACCAAAATTAGTTAAATAGAGTGATATTTAAAATTGAGAGTACTAAATTGACCGGCATACAACAATGTATGCTACCCTGCTGTTCATTAAAAAATATTATCTATATTTTGGCCGGTAGTTTTTCGCCTTCTCTGGTTTTGGCTCTAAAAAACTATCTTTATCCACAATCCAATCCAACCCAACCCATTAATAAATAATTAATTTCTCTCTCCTCCACATATACAATTTATAACTCAATTCAATCTTCTTCTTTTTCATACTTTATCAACAACCCAACCCAATCTAAAATAATATTTCTTATCTGTTATTTAATAATTATATTTATCTACAATATATTTTTATTATATTAATAAGGTGATATATTAAATTATTTAATTTTTAAAATTTGTTATTTTAATAAAGAAAAAATTACTATGCACTTAAAATAAGTTACAATTTTAATAATCTTTTGTGTTCAAAATTTAGGTAATTTTGGGTGTTTGGATTATTTGGAGTGTTAGAAAAATAATTTGGATATATAGGATACATGATAAAAATGATAGAAATTTGAAAAGATAAAAGAATGGGAAGATAAATGAAAGAATATAAATTGTGATTTAAAATATATCAATATTGGTGTCTATTTATAGAGAAAAAAAATTACGAATTTTGATATATATGTATATTTTTTTTTTAATAAATAATATCACCATAATGAAAATATAAATAATTATTCTATAAAAATACGGACATCCAGTAAAAATGTGACATGTGGCGCTCCATGCTCTTGAGACTTGCGCCTTGGGTTGGATCTGCTAGCCGCACTGATCGGCATTAGGTAAATGAATTCTGATTTTTTTTAATTTTATTTTTTGTCGTTATGCATCGATTGGATTGAGCAAACCAACCGATAAAGATAGTCTAATGCTCATTAAAAAAATACCATTTCAAGGGGCCAAGAAATTGTTAGAGAGTAAACGTAAAATAAGTGTATAAGCTAGAAATACTTAATTAAAATTTGACAGTTAGTACTCCTCCGTCTTATTTTACATTGTTCATTCACTGTTTAATTGACTCGTAATTTATCGAGCGAGTTATTTATTAATATTTAAAATGATAAAAAGACTTTTAAGATGGAGTATGATGATACTATACCTTCATCTATCATCTGATTCTTTAAAAATTCACTTTATTATTTCATATCTTAATAAATAACTCATTTCACTCACTGTATTTCGATCTAATGAATCGTGAATCTAAAAAGGATGGATGACGGAATTATAATTTGAAATGACGTGTCCATTTTAATCATGTTTTTATTTTTGACAAAAAATTATTAAAGTAAAAATATGCGGGACTTAAATTAGACAAAAATATATGAACCAAAATTTGATACTATAGAAACCAAAAAAATGAATAAGTAATAATCCTAGCAATACTTAACGACGAGATTGATTATTATAATCATACACTAATAAATTAACTTTCTTATGCCGACAGTTTTTCACCCACTCTGTCTTTTGCTATGTCAATGTTCATTAATAAATGCAACTGGTATCACATTGATAGTTATGGATTTATATTTAGAGATAACGACTCTAAGGAAAAAAAATAGAAAATAGTAATTCTAAGGTACAAATGTAATTTTTATTTATTTTAAGGTACAAAAAAAATTGTATTTTGTTTGAAAAAAACTGCACTTTGTATCGAAAATTGCATTTAAACCTTAGAATTTTTTATTTTTGCACTTTGTACCTTAAAATTTTCCCCCCTTATATTTATGTTAGGTCTGTCAGTTAGTGAACACTAATTAATTAATATTTTGCTATTCACATATATTATATAATATATTTCACTAATTGAAGATCGTAAAATTTCTTATCATCTAAAGGTTAATTACCTTTAATTTATATGGTGGTTTTATTTTAAATTTTTAAATTTTTAAATTTTTATGAGAAATTATTTATAGTATTATTATTAATTATTAATTTTGATTTTGATTTTGATTTATCCCTTGCCTATTCGGAGTTTCTCTTTTAGCAACTAGTATAGAGATGAGTTGTTTGGTTGTTTGGTAGAGGGCTTTCGTGGACCCTACCCTCCATAATAAATAATATTATCTCTAGCTATATATTTCAACGGTCATTAATAAATGCGACGTGTATTACATTGATTAATTATGAATTCATATTGACATTGTATCACTCTTCCCCTTACCAAATACTACCAATTGCTTCTAGCCTGCTAAATATTCGTTTCATTTTAGTGAGATTTATTTGAAAAAAAAAATCAGAGATGGATGGGTATGCTTTCCATCGTGTATATGATGTTAAAAAATAGGTAGGATTAAAATTGGGCATAAAAAGGAACTAATGTTTTTTTTTTTGAGCGCAAAAAGGAACTAATGTTCAAAAAATAAAACATCTACACCGAATAAAAAATTCGTGTATTTTTACTTTTTCAATTTTGGATACATTGATTTTTTTTTTCAAAATATTAGAGTAAAAATTAACTTTATATTATACAATATATATTAGTTGGTATGCTGTAAAACTTGTTCATCATGAAATTGATTTCTTTTTATAGACATGAGTCATCACGATTAATACCTTTTTGTAATATAAGTCACATCTTTCAGTCATTACTAATAATATCCACTGGTGTAATATAAGTCACACCCTTTAATGTTATGAGTAATATATATTATAGTAAAAAATCACACCCTTTAATTATCACTATTAATACCCTTTAATAATATAAGTCACACTCTTTAATCAGTTAATTTCACAAAATTTTTGTGTGAAACTTGTTCACCATGAGTAGGTCTAGTGTGCAAATTTGTATAGATGAAAATCTATAAAATTGCTCTAAATCAACTAACTACACCCTAAACACTAAATAATTAACCCTAAATTATGACCTATTGAGCTGGGTGAACCATGAACTAGTCAGACCGAGTGAACCATGAACTACTCAATTTTGTATTACATTCATCAATTATAGAATTTGGTTTAAAATTAAAATTTTTGCATCCATACAAATTTGCACACTAGACTTTGTCTAATAAAAATAGGGCTAATTGCACAAAATCCCCCCATAATTTGAAAATATTTTGAGAAATTCTCGCGTGGTTCGGTAATTGCATGAAAACCCTCAATAATAATTTACTAAATCAAGCAAATTATCCATTTTTTTTATAAACGAGTTATCTATTTTGTTTATTTCACGTGTTATGTCCTTTATAATATAGTCACAAAACTTCAATATTTGTAAAGAGATAATTGGAAAAATGAGAAAATAGCTAAAATTGTTAACCAATTTTGGAAAAAGGGGATAATTTGCTTAATTTAATAAACTACGAAGGAATTTTGTGCAAATTTCCAAATCACAAAGGATTTTCATGCAACATTTTCAAATCATGAGGGGTCTCGTGCAATTAACCCATAAAAAATATTCTCTCTATATTTGTCGAATTTCAACACTCATTAATAAATGCAACTGGTGTATTACATTGATTAATTATGAATCAACCATCTACCCCTAAACACTAAATAATGAACCCTAAATTATGACTTATTCGGGCCGGGTGAATCATGAATCACTTGGGCCGAGTGAACCATGAATCACTCAATTTTGTCTTACCTTCACCAATTACAAAATTTAATTGTAAATTAAAGTTTTTTCATGTATGAAAATTTTCATACTAGACTTTGTCTTATTTCTATGTATTTAATTGGAAAGGACACATATATTTTTATTTTCATGGTGTATATTTCGTAAATAGAGAATTCGGGATGGATTTAGCCCCGCCCATAATTAAATTGTTTTTTTTGATCGGGCCCATAATTAAATTGTTTTGTGACTTTTTAAACTTTGCGGACAGTTCTTCACCCACACTGTGTTTGACTATTCCAATGCTCATTAACAAATGCAACTTGTGAATATTTAATTAACTAGTTACGCGATTTTTAAATTAAAAAATACAACATTCAAGTAAATAATATATTTAATAATTAATATAAATATGTGTATGCACTAAAAGCAAATTAATAATTATTTAAAGTGTATATTAATAAACTTGTTTAAATCTTAAATATTTGAAATGAAATTATTATGTCAAATATTACCTTCTAATATAAAGTTGAAACCTGCAAATCAAAATATAAATTGATGAAGAAAAATTTTAAAAAGAGAAAAATGAAACAACTTTAAAAAAAAAAATTAATATATTAATTAATATGTATTAATAAAAAATTAAAAGTGAATAAATTATGATATAAAATAATCTTGTTACATTAAAATAAATTAAGATATATAAAATTAATCATTAAAAATTAATAATTAAATATAATTCACAATAATATAAAGATTTTAGATTGAATATTTTACTTATATAAAATTAAGTCAAATGAAAATTTACTAAACAAAGATAAAGAACAAATTAAATAAATAAAATATAAAGTAATAAGACAAAAAACTCATTTATGTGATTTGCCTCATACGTGAGATGAGATACAACGTAACACAAATCAACATCCACCCCTCCCAAAGTGTTAAAGAGTCAATGTCGAAATTATGCTCTATTTCACCGTGAGACGATGTCACGCAAGTGTGTCTCAAGTAATAAATATTAATTACATATTTTATAACATTCGCACATACTTTAAATATCTAAATAATTAGAAACTTGTATTGTGACATGTTATTATCATCTATAAATCAAATTCATTATTTACTTTTCATATAATTGTCACCTCTTAATTAGACGATGCATCATCGAAATGCACAATAATATGACACTCAAGCAGTAGAAATTCCATATTAGTGGGCTTGAGGGATGTTTAAAAAATCGATGTATGATAAAATGTTAGATATAAAATAAAGATTATTAATACAAAGAAGCTAATGCTCAATAAAATAAATATTTAAAATATTTAAAAATTTATAGATTGACTTAGTTGGTAAGTAACATAAATATTATCTAAAAAGGTCAAGGTTCAAACCTTAATTATTGCAATTTGTTTTATAAAATTACATATTAAAATGTCACATGGATGCCACATTTTAACTATAAACCAATAGAAAAATAACACATCAATACAATAAAATGTGACATATCATTTAAATTAACCTCAAGATGACACAACATCCAAATTAATCACAAGATGACACATCATAAAAAAAAACCCTCCCTATTAATATGTAGAGGGATTTTTAGCAAAAACTTAAAAAAAAATAAAAATTGGACATATACTATCTGTTGGGCTTGGTGTTAAAATAAAAAGGGTTTTTGTCTCACATCGGATGAGAAAAAAGAAAGGGGATTTCCAAATCCTATATAAGAAGCCTTTGTGCCTTTGTTACAAGTGCACCGGTCAATACACTTTAGTATAGTGTTTGATTCTAATTAAATTCATTTCTCATATTTGTGAGAAGGTGAGAATCATCTAGACTTGTAATAATGTAGGGGTGTCGAGCGAGAGAGGAAAAATCTGTATGATTGTAAAAAATTATCATATAGTGATGTTTCTTTTGTGGTCCGTGGTTTTTCTACAATTTTGGAGTTTTCCACGTAAAACCTTGTGTTGTTGATTGTGGTTTTGTTTCTTTGTTTTATTTCTTGTTTGTTTTGTTTTTTCCTTGGTATGAATGGGGGACGGAGTCTCTCCAACACTATCATCGTTGTGTATACGATTACCACGGTTATGCTTTTAAAGTGTAACTATTTAAAAAATTAATTTTTTTAAATAGTAACATTTCATATTTATAATAATGACTCTTCATTTCATTTTTTTTTTTGAAAAGTAAAGATGAAATATCATTAATCGAGTACAAGGGGTACTCGAACCCAACAGATACAAAATTACAATTTAGAGGGTAAACATTCTAGAGGTTGAAATTCCCAATCATAGTAAGAAGCAATAAACGAAAGTGGGTAATGAGATCTAATCCATTTCCACGAACTGAACTTAATGCCATCAATCAATTCATCCAAGGTGTACGGACTATCCTTAAAAATGATTCTGTTACGAACCTTCCAAATTTTCCATACAGTAGCTTGCCACACTAACTCGAAGATTTTACGTCTGACAATCCCTCTCGCGAGTTCAACAAAAGCACTAAAATGATCCCTGGCCGATGAAGCGAACGACAATGGATTGTTGAGCCAAATGGACAAGGCGTACCAAACGAGCAAAGCAACCGGACAAGAGAAGAGCAGGTGGTTTGAAGTTTCGAAAGGCCCGAAGCAAAAGGAGCATGATCCAGACCCCAATCCATCGGAAATACCACGAACAAGAAGATTATCCTTCGTAGGAATTCTTTCACGGACCACCTTCTAAGCAAAAGCTGAAATCTTTGACGGGATCGTCTTCCACCACAACTTGTGCCACAAGAAATGGTTTTGTTGATCATGGGATGCAACATGCTCGATCTCTTCATTATCGACGTCGGGATATTCTAATACTAACACATCGAAACTCCAGGATTTATATTGGCATTGCAACGTTTTTTGGATCAGGTTATGGTTGAGGGTTCTCAATCTAGGTTGGTTCCGACTATATCTAACATTCTTAGACCGATTCATGTTACTAGCTCGGCTTGCTCTACCAAAAGTACTATCTCGAATAGGTTTTGGGATTTTGCTCCGCAGTTTATTTCGTAGGTTTAGGGGTTGTTGGGGAATTAATTGCCCGGATCTATTCGGGATGAATATTTAAATACAAATTTAATTCTAACAATTATTACTAGCATGAATTAATCATATATTAATTCAAATAATAATTCAACAACAAATCATGCATATAAACAGTTCACATAAATCCCGCGATCTTGAATAACTACGGGTTTACGTGAACTAACCTCTTGGAGTGGCAATGGTCTCGTCGATAAGAACACACTAAAAAGCCTTCCCAAGTATTCTCTAGTCCTTGCTCGTCAATCCGGTGGAAGGAAACTCGCGAACAATTAACAAAAGGGAAAATAAAATTTGTTGCACCACCTTTGTGGATTTACTAATTTTTCCAGCACATGGAATTGTACACTCACAATTGACGTTTTTCGAAAATACAAAATCTGTCGACGTTTCAAAATATTTGATATTTTATCGACGCTGATATTTTTCCGAAAAACCAATTTTCGTGTTACCTGGGGATGAAACATTCATCCCCTATTTATAATAGAGAGGGGGACGAAACTTAGGGCTCAAAATAGGGTTAGGAAAGATCTTTTCTTGATCTCCAAGAAATCTTGAATATATCCCCTATATTCTTCTTTCCATGTGTATTTTTCCACAAAAATCTCACACTCTTATTTAACCCATTTTTTCGAAATTAATAGGAGACTTTTCAAGATTGGATCTTTCTTGAATTTATGAGATATTCTTGTATTCCAAGAATACATATCTTTTTCCATAAAATTTTTTCAAGAAAATCAAGAAAATCCTTCTTCCTATTATTACTCTATATATTTCGAAAATTACAATTAAAGAAACCAAGTGGGAGATTTCTTGAATTTATGGGATAATCTTGTATTCCAAGAATACTTATCTCCTTTTCATAAAATCTTTTCAAGAAAATTCTTCTCCCTCTTTTTCTTTAATAATTTCGAAATTCAAGGAAAATAATGCAACAAAAATTTATTTTATTTTTAAACACCTTTTCAGTTATTGGACTTTATGTTGGGCTACTTGAGGGGCCTTTAGGATAATTAAGATTGGACCTTCCAATGGATCTTGAATTATCAATATTGAGCCACAATATTATTCAAGCCCATAAATATTAATTAATCCCACTACATAATTAATATTGCACTATCCATCTTAACCCATATTACTGTTAATATGGCTCCCGGTTATTATTTCCAATGTTTAAGATTATCTAGCCCATTAATTAATTCAAACCACTAAAATAGCTTTCCATTAATTAATATCTTTTGTCCTTAGTGAGATTTGTTTGATAAAAATCAGATATGAATGGGTCTGCTTTCAATCGTGTAAATGAAGTTAAGAACAAAATTGAGTGTCTTCTCTACTAAAAGCTAGTGATAATTCGATTGATTCCGGTCTGAAGAAATGTTAAAACTTGTATACAAGCAAGTTGAATCCTTTGAAGAAACTGCAAAAATTACTCTTGATACCCGTTTAGACGATTCAATCAGTGTGGAAGTTAGTAAATTGGAAGACATCGTAGATGAGATTGTATCAAAATTGAATACGGCTTAATTAATTTATAGGACATTTTTTTATATTGAGTCTCACTATCCACACCCCAAAATTCTCTAAACACACCAAATCTACAATTTTTTATGCGTCACTATAAATCATATAAAATACAAAAGAAACCAGTCACCATAAACCCTAGAAATTTAGGAAATAATAAAATTTAAAATGCAGAAATTCTTAATGTATCTTTAATATTCATCAATCATGATGATCATTTCATCATGATTGATGAATATTAAAGATACAATAAGAATTTTTGCATTTTAAATTTTATTATTTCCTAAATTTTTAGAATTTATGGTGCCTGGTTTCTTTTGTATTTTATATAATTTATAGTGACGCATAAAAAATTGTAGAGTTATCGGTCATATGATTTCTTTTGTATACACAATAACTATATGAGAATGAATTATGTTTAATTTCATAAAAAGTTGGGACTTGGAGTGATGAAAAATTGAACTCCCCACCATATTGTAATTGATCGGCCGAAATAAAATGTTAGTGGGAAGGGTTTATGAAGTTATGGGTATATAAAATTTATTTTCATACCTATTTATACAAGGGAATCATAGTAATTTTAAATATGTCTATTTTAATCTAAAAAAATATGGGATGTGTTTAGAAGATTTTGGGGTGTGGGTAGTGAGATTCTTTTATATTAACTCACTTTAATCCTAGCATTAACCAGGTGGCTTAACCCACCTGATTTCTGGACTCCTCATTTGAGTGAGAGATTCATGTTCAATTCTCTTTTTTTTAAGTTATAGAAGTTATAAGATGAATTGATGATTTTTTGAAGTATTTAAGTGTTTAATGTGCTAACAACTAACAACTAACTTTTTACCGATAAAAAAAAAAACTTTAATCCTAGCATTACTTAACGATGACATTGATCATTATAATTCAACACTAAATAAATTAATTTTCTTATCTGTCAAAAAGAAAATAACTTCTTATGCTATATTTTAATAACTCTGCCGACAGTTTTTCACCCACTCTGTCCTTTGCTATGTCATCATTAATAAATGCAACTGGTATCACATTGATTAGTCAAGGATTTATATTTATGCTAAGTCTGTCAGCTAGTGAATATTAATGAATTAATATTTAGCAATTCACAAATATTTATAATAATGCATAAATTTTCGTGTAGTGATATTAATTTGTAAGTACAATAATATAAATTTTATATTATTAACAAATTTCAATATCAGAGACCCGCTCTATATAATACTTCCTCCTATTCAAAATATAAGATGTTTTGATAAAGAAAAATTATACCAAAATTAGTCTTATTTAATGATAAATTATATTTAATGACATGATAGGAAGTAAAACAAGAAAGTAAAGAAAAAATATTAAATAAGGACAGTGTAAAAAAATAGAAGTTAGAACATCAAATAAAAAGTAAATAATGCAATAAGTCAAAACATCTTATATTTTGAATATAAATGAGCAGTGTTTTTAAAAATCGGTTGAACCGCCCGGTTGAACCGGTCGAACCGTGAACCGCTAATGTCGCCGGTCCAATTACTCCTTAAAAACGGTTAATCCGGTTTCATTATTTTTATTATTTATTAAATCATTTTTTTTATATTTTTATTATTTTTTCTAAATCTCTCTATATAATGTTATTATTTTTATCTCAGTATCATTTTCTCTCTCATAAATTCATTCATAAGTCATCAATTTCATTTAATCTCTTTACCACTGTCACATACTGTGTGGAATTAATGGACAATGCCTTCATCTCTAGTCTCCAAACTCTATTGTATTTATTTTAATATAAGACTTATAAGTTATAAATTAGTATAATTTTATTTTTTTATGAATAAATATTTATTTTTAATGCAACATACAAAATATAAAATAAATATGCATAAATTAATTTAACGGTTGAACCGCTGGTTTAACCGGTCCAACGGGTTGGATCGACAACCGATGCTCAGACCGGTTTGGTCGCCGATTCGGTTATGAAAACACTGGAAATGAGTATATTTTACTAATTAAAGCTCCGTGAAATATAATCTAATTAGAAAGAGAAGTAGATAAAAACAGAAAAAAAACATATAAAATAGAAAGAGCATCATTTAATTTTATGTAGTAATACACACTTCTCTTTATAGTAACATATTTGTATTCTTTTAAGAAAATACATCTGACCCGATTCTATCCACGAGTTTTTAGCCCCTTCCCTCCTAGTGTCTGTTTTAGCAATTGGTATGGGTAATCCGTCTCTTGGTTGCACATGCCAAGGGTTTTCGTGACCCATACTCTCCATAATAAAAAAAATAGAGTGGGTCTTATGTGTATTCAGTGCACCGTGTATTTATAGTATATTTTAAAATTATGCAACTTGTTTATATTGAACCGTATAATAATTTTTTTCATTTTAATAAATTATATCTTTTAGTATAATAAGTTGTATGATTTCAAAATACACTATAAATACACAGGGCACTCGAATACATAAAAGATTTAGCCTAAAAAATATTATCTCTAGCTGTATGTATTTTGGGCACTCTGTCTTTTGCCTATTTCAACGCTCATTAACAAACGCAACTTGTATTACATTGATTAATTATGACTTCATATTACAACTGTGTCTATTTTATTATCACTCTTTCATAATCCCCTTACCAAATACCATTTGCTTCTAGCCTGCTAAATATTCGTTCCATTTTAGTGAGAAATTTTGTTTGAAAAAAAATCAGAGATGTTTGGGCTTGCTTTCTATAGGGTAGATAGTGTTAAGAAAAAAATTGAGGGTCTTCTACTAAAACCTAGTGATATTTCGTTTAATTCCGAGTCTGAAGAAATCTTAAAACTTGTATACAAGCAAGTTGATTCCTTTGAAGAAACTGCCAAAATAACTCTTTATACCCGTTTGGACGATTCAATCTCGATGGAAGTTGAGGAATTGGAAGTCATCGTAGATGAGATTGTATCAAAATCTGAAAGGAATGATGATGATGATGATGATGAAGAAGAAGATGGGGTTGGATTGTGGGTGGAGAATCTAAAACAAAGAATTGAATCCTTCACCCCTCGGCTGAAGATGGAGGTGCAGAGCTGCTCAGATGGATTATACAACTTCATTCCTCACCAAGACGTTGATGATACCCTTGTTTCATCAAGGGTGATAGGAGTGCCTGACGTGTATCAGCAACTGAAAGATAAAGTAATGGGTGACAGGCAATTTATATCACTTGATGGTATGCCAGGCATTGGCAAGACTACACTTGCTAACAAACTTATCCATGACCCAATGATCGTAAAACACTTCGACCATTGTGTGTGGGTTCGTGTGGGCAAAAATTGTCGACTAAAAGATATCCCACGGCGCATTCTAGCAGAGATGGATCCCAACGGCCTTGAAGGAGATGAGGAAGCAGTTCATGAGTACTTGAAAGCGAGTTTGAAGAGTAAGAGATACCTCATCGTGTTAGATGATGTATGGGACAGATTCGCGATGTATCTCTTCGGTTATAGGTATTATAACACGTTGCTGAACCATCCTTTTCTTCACCCGGAGAGTGCAAGTCGAATCTTGCTTACGAGCAGGCTGCAACAACTAAGCAGCTTTCGTGCGAGGCTTACTGTTTATGAGAGCATTGTAACTATGCGGTTACTGAACAAAAAAGAAAGTTGGGATCTACTTCGTGATAAGGTGTTTTCTAAAGGTTCGTCATGTTCTCCTCAATTTGAGAAAGCTGGAAAGAAAATTTCTGAGAATTGCGATGGTCTTCCTCTAACGATTCTCACGGTTGCTCGCCTGCTCTCCCAAGAGGAGAAGAGCACCCTCGAGTACTGGAACGAGGTTGCAGCAAAAAAAAGTCATCAACTTTTTGTAGACGCATACGATGAAATATTAAAGGTACTACTACCAAGCTACACATACTTGCCTCCACTTTTACAGATGTGCTTTCTCTTTATAGGACTCTTTCCTCGAAACCACGAGATTCTTCGGTCCAAGCTCATCTATTTATGGATGGCTGATGGGTTCTCTGAGTTAAATATAAGCATAAATTCAGATTTTGATGCTATTGAGTGTTTGGAGGAGCTTGTTTCCAATAATATTGTTATGGTCTACAAGAAAAGCAATTTTACTTATTATCATAGTGTCAAAACTTGCGGCCTCCATACTTCATTATGGCACATGTCTAGAAAAATAACTAGGCAGACCAAGTTTGCAGTTGTCTTTAGCAGTCCTGATGATTGCTTAGGAGATGGTATAGAAGGATGTCATCGATTGTCCTTCAACAACAATGTTTTATTTGCCATCAAAAGTGCGAATAAATCAGTTGAGGATAATTATGCGTCGGTTGCTCGTTCTCTCCTGTGTTTTGGTCCCTACCATCAATATCAAGTACCACTGTGTTTTCGTTTGAAATTGTTGAGGGAACTTGATGCTATTTCAATCCGTTTTTACGAGTTCCCTATGGAGGTACTACAACTAGTTCTGTTAAAGTACCTTGCTCTTACTTCGAATGGAATGATCCCACCCTCCATTTCTCAGCTCTCATCCCTTCAGTTCCTTATCATTGATCGACATCAGAACATCAAGTCTTGTAGGGACCAATCATATCTGCCTGTGCAGATATGGAGCTTGCAAGACTTAAAACATCTTCAGGTTATGGGAAGCGACTTACCAGATCCTCGTGGGGCTTCTTTGTTTCACTTATCAACGCTTTTAGACGTAAGTGCTCGTAGTTGCACCGAGGCCGTTTTTAAAGGACTTCCTGGTCTAACGGAATTAAAGATTCGAATTGAATTGACACCTGATGTTGGTACACCTTCGAGCTGGTTCACCCATATTTCCTATCTTGACAAGCTACAGTTTCTTAAATGTATTATTGTTAATCCTGTGGCTGTTCCCCCAGTTGTTCCATTTTCGAGCTTCCCACCATTGAATTTGAGAAAATTGAGTTTGAGTGGATTGGGATATCCTTGGAAAGAATTGAGAAATATTGCTTCTATACCAACACTTGATGTGCTCAAATTGAAAAACTATGCTTTCCAAGGTCCAGAATGGGGAGTTGAAGAAACAGGATTCATTGGACTTGATTCTCTTGAAATTGAAGACACTGACTTGGTGGATTGGCAATTTGGACTTGGATCCTTTAAAACAATTGTGAGCTTAGTATTAAAATGTTGTTTTAAATTGGAAAAGATTCGTGGAGATTTAGGAGAGCATCTTCAAAAGGTTGAACTGTATGATTGCAACCCTTCATGTAAAGAGGAAGTGATAAAGGCCATTAGAAAAAAATCAGTATTTTGTGTCCTTGATGTCCATTCTTCATGGGATGATGAGAAGCTCAAGACGTATACTCGTGAAGATATCATTGCTAAAGGTTAGTCATTCGATTTCATTTGAACTATTGTTGCAACTTGTAAAAAATAGCGTATGTTTGTGTATTGAGATATGCAGCAGGTACATTGAAGGCTGGTGGTGGATTGACTATGATTATTGCATATTTAGGATCATTTTACTTTTATAAGTAATCAAAGAGTTAATTGGATGTTTACCTTGATTACGTTTTTTTTTTGTATTATTTTGGTGGGTTTTAGATGTTTTAATCTAGAATAATTTTACTTGTAGAATTATTTTTTGGCATGCATTTGAAGCATATTTTAATTTAAATTAATTAACTTGCTAACTAACATACCTTTTCTCTGTAGGTTACATCTTGTAAACAACCTCTTGGAGCAATGAACAATAATTCAAAGATTAGAAGACTTTAACAGGTAATTAATTGTGTGTTTAAGAGAAATTGTTGCTCTGTTTTTTCAATGTGGGTAATTTAGACGAATTTGAATAGAAGTCTAATTACCAAATGAATAATATACACTCTACATTTCACAATATTTGATGTTTCAAATTATTGCAAATTATTGATGTTTTGATTCGAGGTTGAAGGATTTCTTCCCTTTATATACATTTACATCATTAATTCACTTAATCATGCAATGCTAATCATGTGTATGAGCAATGTACTCCATGTTCTTTAGCTTTAAGTAACAAGTGTCTACAAGGTTAAGAACAAAATAACATTTCATTGTAGATTTATGAAATAGCAAGTGCAAAATGGAATCTTTTTTTCTTTAAAACAAAAATTGAAAAAAACTACATTGTAGATATACTTTAAGAAACGAACCAAGTGCCAGACAGAGAGTAATAGAGAAAAAGCTCTGTTTTAGCCTAGTAACAGAATCTAGTTTCATTTAAAAAAATTCTTCAACTCTCACCCCATCCCCTCAACTTGAAAAGTAGGATTATATTTATTTAAACTCTAATATTTTTAATTGATTAAATTTTATATTTTGCAGGTTCTTTGAGATCGGAGTTCGAAAATGAATTGTGTTGTTATCTTCAAGCATGAATTGTATTATTCTACTATTTATTTATTGTAACATGGATTGTTGTATTTTTTTAATATCTGTTGTGTTGGATTGTTGAGACATAAATTGCTTTAGTATATTGTTAAATAGAAAATAGATTGTCATTCATAATTTACACAGGTTTTTGTATAAAAAAATACGGTATGAACGATAAGAAACGGTATATTTTTAGATATTTTGCGATATATAGCGAAAAATCGATACAATATATATGATATACGGCATGCAATTTTATCGAATTTTGATATACACAGATTTTTGGTACGGTACCAGAATACAATTTTCAAATATCGAAAATTTTGATAGAGCGTGCTTCTATATTTTTAGCATACCGTACCAAACCACTCCTAATCTGTACACACCCATATGTGATTCGATTTGATCAATTTAGCACAGTTCATTTGAGTATATGACAATTAATCTAGCTCTACATGCACGGACCAAACACATTGAACTTTGATTTGCACTATGTAAGCAAGAAAGTTCAGAAAGGCCTGATTAGTTTGGGGTGGGCATTTTTTTCGGGTATCCGGTACATGATCTGATCGGGTATTTCTTAAGATTTTTGGGTATCAAGAACCCGAATTTGATCCCAAATTATGAGATCGGGTATCAAGTACCCGGCTTTTTAATATGTAATTGTCATTTTTTATGTTATTTACATTTTTTTAATGTTATTTTTAAAAAGATCGGGTATTTTGGGTACCCGATTTTTTGGACCGGTTCGGTTACTATATTTTTTCAATCCGAATTTTCAGGTACCCGATTTTACGGATCGGGTTTGGGTATTTTTTTATCCCAAATTTTTCGGGTACCTGGCTTCAGGTACATGAACCCGAACTACCCAACTTGATGCCCACCCTGTGATTAACATTCGACATGTAATCTGATGTGACAGAATTGTGCTATATTTGAGCGTGATTTGAACCAAAACTAGTTGAGTTGGTTTCCCATGAACTTGGTCTATGCTATGAACTTAAATTATTGAACCAATTTCACTTATTTTCAACACATTTTTCTAAACCACTAAACTTAACATGTATTACACTAAGATTCATAACATGAACCAAGTCTATACAATTTTTTGTCAAATTAGTTGAATAGAATGATATTTTAAAATTGAGAGTACAAGCGCTCAAAAAAATAAAATTGGAGAGTACTAAATTGATCGGAACACAAAAAAAAGTAGACTAATTTTGTAACCCCTGATTAAAATTTCGTCGACTCTCTATTTTGGCCGGTAGTTTTGAACCTACTCACATACAAGGCTCTAGTGCTCATTAAAAAAGAGTGGGTCTCATGTGCATTTGGGTGCATCGTGCATTCATAGTACATTTTAGAAGCGTGCAATTATACAAAACATAAACGTGCAACTATTTCAAACAGAAGTATGCAACTATATTCACATATTAACAGTTGCACTTTTCTGTGTAAATAAGTCGACTTTTCAAAGATAACAAGTTGCACGCTTTTAAAATGCACTATGAGTGAGTCTGCACCAGTGCATACAAGACCTAGCCAATTTTGAGTGGGTCTCTTATGCACCCAAGTGCACCGTGCACTCGTGCAACTGAATGACTCATTAATAAAAAATATTTGACTCATTAAATATATTAGACATGTTCTATGCATGCATGGGTAGGGTTGGGGCGAGTGCACGAATCTTAGATTCGTATATCAATTGCACAAGAGACTTTATCATTAATTTGGGATTGTTAATTCAATTGTTTTTTTCTCTCTCCAAATCGAGACTACCACCCAAATTTAGTTCGATTTTTTAAAACAAGTTGTTAGGAATTTGGATGGAACCAAATTTTCGCATTGATATGATATTGTCCACTTTGGGCCGAGCCCACACGGATTTATTTTTTGGCATCACTCAAAAGGCCTCATACCTAGGGGGTGTAAGGAAGCCAAGTTGGCTGTAATAAGCTACTCGTGCTCGACTAAGTAAAAAGATTAAAATTGACTCGAGCATAATCGAGTCGAGTTCGAGCTCATAAATACTCAGCTCGAGAAGCTCGCGAGTATAATCGAGCTTGCACAGTAATTACTATTATGCCATTATTTTATTAAATATATATACTTATATTTTAATAAATATATTTTATATTTAATTTTATAAAATTATACATAAAATCGAGTCGAGTCTAACCGAACTCAAATCTATTGAGTTTCTTGTCGAGTCAGGCTCGATTTTAAAAATTTGGGCTCCATCGAGTTCGAGCCGAGTTTTGAACTTTGAATATTCTACTCAAGTCGAGTTCAAGCTCATGCTCAGCGGTATTCGACTCAACTCGACTTGTTTACACCCCCTACTCATATCAATGGAGATAGTTATTCCAATGCTCATTAATAAATGCAACTAGTGAATTTTTTTATTTTTTCTAATGCAATTCTTCTAGGGCAAAGTTTCATATGAAACTGGTTTACCGTACACCACTCATACTATTACTTGTAGAAACTAATACTATAGTTGCTATAGTATTAGTTTCTACAAGTAATAGTATGAGTAGTGTACGGTAAACTAGTTTCACATAAAACGTTCTCTTCTTCTAGTATCACTTTTGTTGATATGTACTGTCGCTGTTGTGTATACCATTACAACGATTGGAACTTTTTTATAAATTAAGTATTTTTTAAAACATTGACACTTATCTCTTTCAAATATAAAATCATTGACACTTATATATATAATCGTGACAATACGTGCACATAAAAGTGACGACACTAAAAAAAAAGTGTTCGGATTCACACCCCACTACAAGAAAATAGTGTTTTGCCTATGAAATTTTTCAATATTTTTTCAACATGTCTACAAAAATTTCAATGAAAATAATTTCGTCCTTAATTTTTTTTTTTTTTTACAAACAGATATATAATCTATTACAATGTGTTCCTTCTACCGCATGACACAACTTTTTTCATTATCGACCGGAATCACAATAGCACCTTCTCCAATCCAAGCGTGAGGACAGGGGAGGTCAACGCTCGCTCGCTTGCAGCATTTTCGAATATGGTCGATACTCCACACTAAAGTTTCATCCACATTCTTCAAGATCTCGAGCTTCTTACGGACCCATAGAGGGCGGAGAACCCCATATAGAGGGCGTAGAACGCTATAAAGGGTGGACAATCCCCATTAAATCCCAATAAACGGGGGCAGCATGTCTTGAACCCAGGATTTATTGGTTTAGGTAGTGGTGTTCTAACCACTTGAGCTAAGTCACTTTGACAATTTCGTCCTTAAATAGAAAGGCTTACTTACGATTTGCGTACAAAATTTTCTAATTATATAAACTATTTTTTAAACTACAAATATTATTACTGATGTAGCAAGCGGAAGCATATACATATATTATCCGTTGATTCTTAGAATACCCGGATAGATACACAAACGTGATTAACGTTTAATTCCGTTGATTCAATATGAATACTGGAAGAACAACGATAAATACTCAAACAAAGGGACAAAACCCGATACGTTTTCTATTTCATTTCAGTCTCCCATTACAATGCCTGAAGTGCACTAGTTATACTAGTCTCATATTAATTAACACGATATACAAAAGGACTAAATTAAATAACTAATAAATAAAAGGATCTAAAAACTAGGTGGATTAATGGTAGACATTCAAACTTCTCATTTAATACTAAAGTATCCTCATCTTCATCAATTACCTACGAAAATGTAAATTGCCTAGGAAATTATTTGTGTAGGTAAGTTTGCCTACGAAAATTACAAATGTGTAGGTATATTGCTAAATGAGGTAATTTGTTTGTCAATAAATTATTTTTCTAAAGCTTTCGAATAGTTGATTTTCATACTAATACCTTTCCTTTACACAACTAATACTGTTAGTTAACCACAGTTTATAAATAGCTCTTCATAGCTTCATTTTCAGTTTATCTAATTTCCATTGTAACAGTTCCATTACTCTTTCTCTTTGTAACCGAATTCTTCCATTCTTAATACAATCTTATCATGTTGATTTCAATTCTCTACAATTGTAAGTTCTTTTTAAAGATTATTCTAAAAATTGGTAGGCAAATAGTAGGTAATCCTCACTTTTTAAGGACAAAATTATTTTTGTAAGAAAATTCGATAGGCATTTGAACAATTTCGTAGGGAATTCTTCATTTTCTTCTAGTGCCTCTTAATTTTTAGGAATTAGTCAATATATATATATATATATATATATATATATATATATATTCTGCATGTCACTTGGTTGTTTGGAAGAGATGAGTTGCACATGGCAAGTGGCTTTCGCAAAAACTATTCTCTATATTTTGGCAGACAGTTTTTCAGCTACTCTGTATTTGGCTATTTTAATATGCTGATTAATAAATGCAACTGCCAACTGGTATTACATAAACATTGACTAATTATATTTAGAATTAAGTTTGTCATGATCTTTACCAAGCCAAGTACGGAAGTACCCATTGCTTGTATCCTTTTTTGTGAGATTTGTTTTAAAGATTAGAGATGAATGGGGTTGCTTTCACTATTGTGAGTAGTGTTAAGATCAAAATTGAGCAACTTCTGCAACATAATGATAAATCCCTTCATATTGAACTTGGAGAAATCTTAAATCTTGTATACAAGCAAGTGGATTCTTTTGAAGAAATTGCCAAAAAAAGAAGAAGAAGAAGAAGGTGGAGAATCTAAAGCAAAGAATTGATTCCTTCGCCCATCGGCTCAAGATGGAGGTGCAGAGGTGTTCTGATGGATTATCCAACTTCATTCCAACCAAAGAAGAAGAAGGAGAGGCCGATGGTACTGTTGATGTTTCATCGATGATAAAGGAATGTCTGACGTGTACCACGACAGGATTGAAGACGTAGTAATATTAATGTGGTTATTGAATAAAGAAGAAAGTTGGGATCTACTTTGTGACAAGGTGTTTTATAAAGGTTCATCACGTCCTCCTCAACTTGAGAAAGCTGGGAGGAAGATTTCAAAGAATTGTGAAGGTCTTCCTATTACGATTGTTACGGTTGGTCGCTTACTCTCCAAAGAGGAGACGTGCACACCAGAGTACTGGAACGCCATTGCAGCAAGAAAAAATCATCAAATTTTCAAGAATGCATATGATGACATATCAAAGGTACTACTTTCAAGCTACATGTACTTACCTATGCTTCTACAAATGTGTTTTCTCTTTATAGGACTCTTTCCTCGAAATCACGAGATTCCCCCAACCAAGCTCATCAATTTATGGAAGGTTGATGGATTTTTTGAATTAAATATAAGAATAAAGAATGTGAGAGATGCTATTGGTTGTTTGGAGGAACTTGTTTCCAATAGTGTTGTTATGGTCTACAAAAAGTGCACTTTTAATTTTACTTATAGTGTCAAAACTTGCGGCCTTCATGTTTCATTGTTGCACCTGTCTAGAAAAATAGCTCGGCAGACCAAGTTCGCACTTGTCTTGAGTAGTCCTAATGATTGCTTAGGAGATGGTGTAGAAGGCCATTGACTTGGTCGGATTTTAGCGAGCAAAAATAATATTTTTCTTGTTATTCCCCCGCAAGTGCACGGGATCGTCGTAGTAGAAAATGAAGTATAGGGACCAAGTAGTATCGAACCATGGAATTTAGGAGTACGGTGTGGCCCTAGTGCTATGTGTCGGCATGTTATTGTAGTTACGAACGAGGTGCGAAGAAAATAAAAAAAACCATGAAAGCAAATAAACGAAAACAATAAAGGGGCACCCGACTAGGTAGGATAAAGGAAAGAGGAACATGAACTAAGGTGATGATCAAATTGCAAAAATTAAACAAATGAATCAATAAAACTATCCTAGTTTATTTCTCAATTGCGTAATAGGGACTCATCACTCAAGGCTACTAATAAGCACGATAGAGTAAAAAGCTATAGGGGACAATCGTTTTCCTTCGGGTAATACAGCCTTGCAATAAGGTGTTCCCAAACCCGGTAGTAAAGTCTTCCTCCTATCCCTCACTTTTCGCTACTTAATTTTAAGCTCAAGTGTCTAACTATGGGGGTTCTAAAACTAAATACCCTCTCTCGAATGGATAAGAAGCGTAATTAACGCATTTAATCAATTCTCAACTCACAAATTTGCACTCAATCATACTCACGAAGAAATCTTAGACGAGAAATCGTTAAGAGAGGAGATGAAGAGGTGGCTAAGATCGCATTGGAGGATAACTTAGTTAATCCTTTCACAAAGTGTCTGCCTCTGGAAACATTCAAGAGACATGTGGGAGGAATGGTTGTCAAGTGCGTAGCCAATCTGCTTTGAGTATAAGTGGGAGATATTATTAGGTTCGTGTAGGTGATATTAGATGTCACGTATTAGGAACTACACGAGATATGATGTAGTATACTTAAAAGCAGACTTTGAGTATAAGTGGGAGATTGTTGGGGTTATACTGGAAAGTATGCTTTTACTTTGTATAACCAAATGAATTTTCTGTCTTATTTACTGAAATAAATTATTTATCACTGATGCTTTAAATATCATTGAATGTTACATATATTTCTTTGCATAATTGTTCAATAAGCGAGACGTGTTACATTGTAGTTAATTTAGTGATACCGGATCACGAAGACTAAATTAATGGTCCTTGTAACTAAAAAGACGTTGTTCACGACCTAGATGGAAATGAACAATCCATCGTGAAAGGTTGAAGTGTAAGGCTCGAGATTGGCTTGTCTTGACCAAGAGATTACACTAGTGCATGGATCGATGATTGAATAGGACCTCTGAGGAGGATAAATTCTTCAGCACTAAATTAGGAAGAATTAGACCTCAGTGGTTCGTTATTTCTTAATCTTCGTTCCTTAAATAGGATCGTGTGTGGTTAGTAATTATTGCTTTGACTTATGACGGGTAGAGAATCAATGAGATTCAATACTTTATATCTTGGGCAATATTCTTTGGTCACATCGATTGCTAAGATTTAATACAAAGAATCGCGTGTGCTTGAAGCACGCTCGTTTGATTTGCCCCCTTGGGAGGTTCATAAGATTTATCATACCAAATCTTGCAAGTGGAATTTGTGAGTATGGATAATAATGTTGAACCGTTCCTTGACCAAGGACAAAAGATATTAATTAATGGAAAGTTATTTCAGTGGCTTGAGTTAATTAATGGGCTGGATAATCTTAAACACGAGAAATAATAATCGGGGGCCATATTAATGATAATATGGGTTAAGATGGATAGTGCAATATTAATTATGTAGTGGGATTAATTAATATTTATGGGCTTGAATAATATTGTGGCTCAATATTAGATATTCAAAGTCCATTAGAAGGTCCAATCTTAATTCTCCTAAAGGCTCCTCAAGTAGCCCAAACATAAAGTCCAATAACTGAAAAAGGTGTTTAAAATTAAATAAAATATTGTTGCATATTTTTCCTATTTTTTGAAAATAGATAAATAAAAGAGGGAGAAAGATTTTCTTTGAATTTTGTTATGGAATGAGGATAATTATTCTTGGAATACAAGTTTATCTCATTAAATTCAAGAAATCTCCCACTTGGCTATTTATCTTGTAATTTTCGAAAATAATGAAGAAAATAAGGAAGGAAAGATTTTCTTGATTTTCTTGAAAAGATATTATGGAAGATATGTATTCTTGAAATACAAGAATATCTCATAGATTCAAGAAGATCCCAATCTTGGAAATCTTGGACCTTATTTTTTGAAAATATCCATAACAAGAGGAAGTGAGATTTTTGTGGAATATTTTAAATATGGAGAAAAGAATATATGAGATATATTCAAGATTTCTTGGAGATCAAGAAAAATATTTTCCCATCTTTATTTCCACCAAAAAAATTCGACCACCCCTCATTATAAATAGGGGATGAATGTTTCGTCCCCAAGTGAGCACAAAAATTGGTTTTTCGAAAAAATATCAGCGTCGATAAAATATCAAATATTTTGAAATGTCGACAGATTGTGTATTTTCAAAAAACTTCAATTGTGAGTGTGCAATTCCATATGTTGGGAAAATTAGAAATCCACAAAGGTGGTGCAACATAATTTTATTTTTCCTTTTGTTAAATTGTTCGCGAGTTCCTTCCACCGGATTGTTGAACAAGGATAAGGGAATACTTGAGAAGGTCTTTTGGTGTGTTCGTGTGAATGTGATCCATCTTCTCAACGGTTGTCACTCCGAGAGGTTAGTTTACGTAAACCAGTAGTAATTCCGCATGATTAGGATTTACGTGAACTGTTTATATGCATGATTGGTTGTTGAATTATTATTTGAATTAATATAGGATTAATTCATGCTAGTAATAATTGTTAGAATTAAATTTGGATTTACGTGAACTGTTTATATGCATGATTGGTTGTTGAATTATTATTTGAATTAATATAGGATTAATTCATGCTAGTAATAATTGTTAGAATTAAATTTGTATTTAAATATTCATCCCGAATAGATTCGGGCAATTAATTCCCCAACAAAAATCACAGATAACTTCAAAGTATTGTTTATCATTCACCTCATCTGGTAATTCAACTGAAACTCTGCGATCAATATCATCATCTGAAGGAGCATCATTATAATTTTCAAGAAAAACTAAGATATGTGCATGAAATGACTCACGTTTTTTGAAACTTCACAGTATACAAAAATTGCAAAATAATATATAAAATTTATTACAAAATTCTACATTTAATTTATGATAATAAATAATTATTATAATAGAATATAATTATAAATAAAACTTTAGATAAAAAAATTATGTATCTGCCCTAACGTTTTCAAATATTTTATTTTGGCAAATGTCAGGAATCAGTGCATCCAATTTAACATTAAAGATGCGACACACAATATCAGGCCGATCTTCGGGATTTTGACCTCTATGTGACATATAAAGAATAATTTTTGGCAATTTTGAATTTCATGTAAATATTTTCAACAATCTGTGGATAACCAAATTTCAACGACAAATAGTCATAAAGATCTTGATAATTCAAAGATCATGTATCGTGGACATCAAGTAAATGAAGGAGACAACATAATACATTTACCAATAACACTTCCTTCCCCCTCTCCATTCAAATAAGCATCTTCAAGACCAACATACATATCACAACGAAGTTCCTTTTGATGATTTTTTATGTACAAAAGTCTTGCAGACTCAACCATTGTATATGCATCTACAATGAATTGTTGCATCAACCTCTTGCAAGATAATAGTGTAGGCGGCTCTCCATTCCTCTCCTGAAGACGATATGCAAAAAAACTCTATGATTCTAATACCAGTCATTTGTCCAACTCTTCCCATTGCAAATTGAGAAAATGGTATATCTTCCTTATATTCATCCCCGCCATAGGAAAAAGAAGAGGATATTGCCATGTAAGATAAAACGGTATATGTGATGAAATAAACAATACGTAAATACTTATAAAATTAGATATTATTATTTTTATGTGTAACAAATTATCAATTGTTTTTTTTTCATTGATGTTTACTCACTATTATAGGCAGATAAAAATAAATAATTATATTCTCATTGTATAAAATATTTAACAGAATTTAATGATTGAACTAAATCAACCGATGTAAATGATATAATGATTTATATTAAAAAAAATTAAAATTCTAATCGAAAAATTATTTGTTTAAAATTAACTAACAATCATTGATTCGAAGGTATGAGTCAAATTCATTATTCATTGAATTTTAGCTAAAAAAAATAAACGCGCATTCAAAAGAAACATAAAATTAAAGTTGTTCAAGGGAATATATAATTTTAAGTAAAAAGAATTGATAAACTAATTATACGCACACATAAATTAAATAATAATCTCTAATATTTAATAAAAAGTTTCGTTCACAACTTACCAGGAAAGTTGATGGTTGTATGAGCTGGACCTTAAAGTTTTGATAAAAAAATATGAACATGAAATTAAATATAATATATGTATTTACTTATACAATTGAATGGGTATTATTGAAAATTATTATGTAATATTATAATTTCATTGAAATGAATATTTAATAAAGTTTAATAATTGAACTAAATTAGTGGTTGTAAACAAATGTGATGATTAATATTAGAAAAATTAATAGTTTCTCATAAAAAACTTGTTCATTTAAACTTAACAAATTATCGAATGTTTACAAACATATTATTACTTGATCATTATAAACCAAAACATTATTGTATGTTTTAGATATTTACTACTTCTGTATGAATAACTATAAGTTTTCAAAAAATGTTTTGGCATATATATAAACAAATAAGAACTGAATTATTAAAAATAAATTTATTTTTAAGAATAGGTAACTAAATGTTATATATGAACATATAAAATTATTATTTATTTAGAACATGATTATCTAAGACCTGACATAATTAATCAATTAATAAATTATTTATAATAAAAAGTTTCGTTTGCGACAAACCAGAAAAAAGATGATTTGTAGGAAGTGGAACTTGATGTTTTCAAAAAATTATATGAATATGTGTTAATATAAACAAATATGTAACAATTTATAATAATTTATTTTATCACGTGTATTAAATTATCAATAATCGTCCATTAATAATTAGACATGATTCTAGGAAACGATTATATTATAAGATAATTTCATGGAAAAAATAATACATATGATTTAATACTTGAACTAAATCAATGAATGTTAATTATGTAATGGTTAATATTTAAAAAATATGTATAACCAATAAAGTAATGAAAATAAATATATTCGTTAACAACGCACGGGAAAAAAGATGAACTTGGAGGTGTCACACCTTGAAATTTTCATAAAACAATATGTATATGTGATGAAATAAACAATACGTAAATATTTATAAAATGATATATTATTATTTTTATGTGTAATAGATTATCAATTGTTTTTTTCATTAACGTTTACTCACTATTATAGGCAGATAAAAATAAATAATTATATTCTCATGGTATAAAATATTTAACAGAATTTAATGATTAAACTAAATCAACCGATGTAAATGATATAGTGATTTATATTAAAAAAAAATTAAAATTCTTATCAAAAAATTGTTTGTTAAAAAATAACTAACAACCAATGATTCGAAGGTATGAGTCAAATTCATTATTCATTGAATTTTAGCTAAAAAAAATAAACGCGCATGCAAAATAAACATAAAATTAAAGTTGTTCAAGGGAATATATAATTTTAATTGAAAAGAATTGATAACTAATTATACGCACACATAAATTAAATAATAATTTCTAATATTTAATAAAAGTTTAGATTTCACAACTTACCATGAAAGTTGATGGTTATATGAACTGGACCTTAAAGTTTTGATAAAAAAATATGAACATGAAATTAAATATAATATATATATTTACTTATACAATTGAATGGGTATTAATTTATGATAATACGTGTAATGAAATATAATTAATATTCCATTAATTTTAACTCATGATGTCAATACAAATTATTATGTTATGATAATTTCCTTGTAATTAATATTTAATAGTTTTTGAACTAAATCAGCAATTGTAAATAAAGTAATGATTAATATTAAGATATATTAAAAATTTCTCACAAAAAAACTCATTTAAACTTAAGAAATAATTGAAGGTTTACAAACATATGATTAATTAATCAATATAAACCTAATTATTATTGTATGTTTTAGATATTTACTACATTTTTATGAATAACTATAAGTTTTCAAAAAAATGGTGAGATATATATATATAAACAAATAAGAACTAAATTATTAAAAATAAGTGTATTTTAAAGAACATATAACTAAATGTTATATTATCTTAGTATAAAATTATTATTGGTTTAGAACATAATTACCTAAGAACTAACACAATTAATCATGAAAGAATAGTTTACGACTTATCAAGAAATAAGACGGCTTGTGGGAACTGGAACTTGACGTTTTCACTAAATTATATGAATATGTGATTAAATAAACAACATGTGATCATTAATAATTAGACATTAATATAGGAATTGATTAAATACTAAGACAATTACATGGAAAAATTAATCCCAATGGTTTAATACTTGAGTTAAATCAATGGATGTTAATTATGTATTTATTAATATTATAAAAATGGGCTTAATAAAATAAATAAGTCAATAAAGTATTAAAAAAAAGAATCGTTTACGACTTACCAGGAAAGAAGACTGTTTGTAGGAACTGGAACTTGACGTTTTCACTAAATTATACGAATATGTGATTAAATAAATAATATGTAACAACTTATACTAATTTGTGTTATCATGTGTATTAAATTATCAATAATTAGCCTTTAATAATTAGACATTAATTTAGAAATTGATTAAATAATAAGACAGTTACATGGAAAATTTAATCAGGCTAAATCAATGGATGTTAATTATGTATTTATTAATATTAAAAAATATTATGGGCTTAACAAAATAAATAAGTCAATAAAGGCCATTAATAATTAGACATGATTCTAGGAAATAATTAAATAATAAGATTATTACATGGAAAAAAATAAAACATATGATACTCTCTACAAACTAAAATCAAATTGTTTGAGTTATTTTATTAAGCCATCCACTATAAGTTTGTTAACTAAAATATTATCATACTCCTGGTTTCTTGAGTAACAGATTAAATGACTGCAATAAACATTAATCTCAGTAGTTTTATTTTATTAAATCGAAAGCTACGGTTCAGTTTTTGTTTAGGTTCTGTTTTTTTAAAGAATATCAAGAATATATGAATTTTGAGAGGTGGCCAATACGTTATTATTTAATATATAATTGAATAAAATGTACAATTTATGAGTTATGAGACATAAATTTAAAAAAAAAATTGGATTAAATACGTAAGCATACAATTGAATTATGAAGATAAATTATTAATATATAGTTAATCAAGAACATGATATACACAATAATTGAAAAAATAAAAATATGTTAAGCATCGGGAAAACAGTTCATCGTACATATAAAAGATAAAACAAACTTGTTTTGTTGGTGTTGGTTTCATCAATTGATCAAAAAATTGAATATATTATACACATTACCTGTGATTTTATATACACTCGATGTATTCTTGAAATGAAAAGAAGAGATAGACGGGAGAATATCTAAGTGTAGGCGATCAATGGAAAAGGACGTGACAAAATTCCAGAAAAAATAACTTTTGTGATACAATATATTAATGAATGAATTTTGTAGAATAGATTTTACATCCTTACAAATTAAACTAAATACTAAATTTTATACATTACTAAATAGTAAATTTTATACATTACAAAGATCCTATCCGAAAAAAATGAAAACATAAAAAATGACACCATGATGGTCCCGATTTGAAAACCCATTTGCACGTGCGGAAGAAAAACGTTTCAGTTCGGTGCATATAAAAACAGGGGTGAGGGCAGAGTGATTCCAAAAATTTTTCTTGCTTTTAAGAACGATGTGTGTTTTGCTTATAAACGAATGCATAAGGCAAGTAATAACATAAAGCGAAAAAAAAACACACAATTTTATAGTGGTTGGGACAACTCGTCCCTACATCCACTCTTCCTTCATGGGGCACCAACTAAACCAACTTAACCAAGCGGGACTTATCACCCTCACGCGGGATTAGATAGATGTTTCTGGGGTTCACACTCAAGCGGGACTTATCTCTCTCGCGGGATCGCTTTATAGATGTTTACTGGAGTTCACGCTCAAAGCGGGACTTATCTCCCCATGGGATTTGCCTACCCTCCTTTCGATTTGCTTAGATGTTTATCGAGTTCCCACTCACCTACAAACTTATCCTATCAAACCGATTTGGGTAAGGTTTGTTTTGTTTCAACTAGGGTGAGATTTTCCCTTACATTTGTTTAGCGCCAATCTTGGGATGGGAAAATCTCTAAAAAACTAGGATATGGCATTTTTGCTTAGATACAATGAAGAACACTCTTGGGTAAATTTGGATATGTAATGCTCTGTGTTCTTGAATGGAGTTGCTTGAATATTTGGCTTTTAATTTCACTTTGCAGATCCTCCATTCACTTCTTTTGAAGCTAGTGCAATGTATTTATAGTGTGGATTTGAATATTACAGTTGGAGAGTAATATTCAAATCCATACTAATAATCTTCCAAACTTTTCTTTGTCGTTTTTTTGCCTTTGTTGTTTGCGAACTTTTATGTCACATCCATATATGTTGTTATCTTCTTATCGATCATTTCTTTTGTGTGTCTAACGGATCCGATCGACTTCTTGGGACGGACTTCGTTCATCGCTTCGATTTCGTCGCCGATCCGTCCATTTGAAATCGATCTGTAGATTTTTGAGTCTTTGAAATCCTTTGTTAAATCGATCTTTGAAATCCTTTGTTCATCGATTCGCGAAATCACCTTTGTTCATCATATCTTAAAAATCCTTTATTAAATCATATGCGAAAATCTTTGTTCATCGATTCATCGAATCCTTTGTTCGCCGAACTGATTTTTCTTGTTCATTGATCGATTTCCTGTTGTTTTTCTTGTTCATCGGTCGATTTACGGTGATGCGATCGATTCATGTTTCGGTTTGATCGGTCATCCCCCATCACTATCTGGGCTGATGAGCAAAGCGCATCGTAAAAGCTCTGATGTCGGTTCTTTCTGATGTCGACTCTGATGATCATCTGCTCTGATCTTCTTCTGATGATCGATTCTTCTGATCTTGCTTCTGAGAAAAAGCGCATCGAGAAAAGCGCTGCGGTCGGTTTACGCGCCCGATTATTTCGGAACTCATCCTTCTCATCGATCTTGATCGGCCTTCGTCTATGACCTCGTCGATCTCGATCATCTTAAATGCGATTTTCATGAGTTCCCCTCAACTTGTTCTTCCGTTCCCCCTCAACTTGTTATCTGTAAATTAGCTTCAAAAAACACAAGTTGATAATGTTTTGGCATAATTAATCAAAACTAAAATATCCCAACACACCATTACAACAAAGAAATCACACCAATCTATCTATATTGTGAATATAAAGAATATCTTTGTAGCTATTCCAACAAAGTACAACCAAAACAATGAGAAGATAAAATTGGGGATTGTAAGTGGAGTTTTTATAGAGTTTAAAGGTCAAACAACAATTAAATGTATGGCTAAGATAGAGGTGCAATTAAATGTGATTTAAGTTGATTGTCATGAATTGTGGAATTTATGTTCATCATTTCAACGGTTCAGATCAAACTAATTCATAGATCGACGACCCACAAAGTTTCCCACCAAAAACTAAAATGGTAAAAAAAAAGTGGTGAAAAATAAAATGAGTAATTGATGCAAAATAATGGACGATCAAGATTAATCCACTAAAAACGATCAACGGCTGAGGACGATTGGTGCCAAAACTATAAAAGGAAAAATAGTTCCTATTATATATTTATGATTGTATATTATTAGAATTAAATACACCTATATAAGGCATTTGAAAGAGTGATTGTGTGACAAATTCTACATGATTAAACTGCATGTATGACGTAGTTTACAGATGGGATGTGTGTAGTCGTTTCTACATATACCGATTAAAAACTGATGCTATACAGAATGATTATGAGTGGCAGTATTTGGAAAAGTTGGTTGATATGCTCATTGTTTAGTTCCATCTGATCAAATTTACTTAAAAAAACCATAAACAAGTGAATAGATTCACGATAGTTTAATTTCTAATTTCACCCTCGGCCGAAATGTCACCATTCTAGACGGTGTATCAACAGACTTATTTGACCCTTCACTTCTAAACATACAAAATATTTAAAATATGACTATGGTGTCTACAGGCATATCATCCACGTACATGTCTGATTTGAATGGGTTGGACGTATAATTTGAGATAGCTACTGTAAGTCAAAATATTCATTAAGAACAGACCCCAATATTAAATAATATATATATTAGTCCCTGATCCAACCATAAAATAGTTAACTAACGATTTCATCATTGCAATTTCTGAAATGGTTCATAACCTCTCTGATCCAAACATAAAACAGTTAAACAGTGAATTACTTCAAGTGCAAGAAGAGGCTATATCATTACAATACCATAGAGATTAAGTGACAAAGAAAGTACGTATGTTCACAAGTTTAGCTCAAATAACACAGTTAACACCAGAAAGCTCCTTACCCCTGCTTTCAATTCTTTCACATCAGTTCAAATACATAGTAGCATTGTATAGATACAACATAAGATTTTACCTGTTGAAGTCCACTCCTTAATCTCCACTTCAACAACCACCGCAACCACAATGCACGCATTCGATAACCTTCTCCTCCCGCAAATGCTTCGGGACTCGACAAACACATGTCGTTTGAAAGTTATGATCCCGAGGCTGCATGCACCTCAAGCAGCATAGCCTTTCATAACCGGGCTGCCAATAAATAAAACACCCATCATGAGAAACTGTAATACGAGGTGTTAAATTATATTAGAAGCAACAATATTTACAACCAAAGATCGTAGGAATTATGAAATTGAACGAAGCTTCAATTCGAGACATACTATTATCTTGAATGTTACTTCACTACACAATGGTTTTCAGCATCAACTTATTCCCTGCGTTCCAATTTAACTGTCTTTTTTGAGTAAAAGAAATTGTTCCAAAATATCTGCAGCTTTTGGTTTGCCAAGAGAAATTTAATATTTTTTTCCCAATATACCCTTTTCTTAATTTTTGTGACATGTCTCATTTATTGAAATACATGAATCTATGTGAAACACCCAAAAGCATATATTAGTCATTTTATACAAATAATTATAAAAATTAAATGACTTTTTTATGTTGTGTGGAACACTTAAAAGCAACAGTTAATTGGAACGGAGGGAGTATTTGATTGTCAAAGAGGATCCAGCACAGATAAGGTTCACTAGCACCAAACAACAGGCATAAAAGATAAGTTGAATCATGACAAGTGTTCTACATATTATGAACCAACCTTTTTCCACTTTACAATTAAGTTACGATCAGCATACCCCTGATCCATGCAGAACTCATATAATTCCTTGGAGATTTCCTTCCTCCTGTGATATAGGTCAAAAATATATCGACTCTTCTGATGTGCTATTTTGAAGATAGGCCACAATCCCTCACATTTCCTTTTTCCATCATGTGGGTCATTCTCAGCTGCCACCAACAAATTCGAAAACAAGAATGAAAAAAGAGAGAATTCAAAACAAAAAGTAATGAAGAATTTGAGCAGTCATGTTTGTCAAGTAAAGTTAAAACACCTTCTCTCATCTTTGCTTGTAGTTCACGAAGAGTAGGTTCAATCAACTCCCAACCCTCTGGGTACTTTACTCGGTTCGTCTTCACCTTTGGCATCGTTCCTTATGCAAGAGACTGCAAAACAGAATGTGAAAAAAGCTGAGAAATGATTGTTTACAGGCATATCAATCACACTCGTTTGCATATCTATGAAATTTGTGCTTTCATATCTTCATGCTGGAAACTGCTATTTATAATGGGAGGCAATAAATTTCTGACTCTACTTTATTAAGAAATTTATAATCAGATATCAAGAAAAATTGCCCATGTAGCATCACTCAGAATTTTGTAGCTCTAAAAGTCATAAACAGATAAACTTGGACCAACAGAAACATATGAGAACTGGGATAGGTTTACTTTCCAGTGGTCTAATGAAGATGAATGGCTTAAAAAGATGAAATCCGTCATTTGATCTAAACTGAACAACGTAAAAAGTCCATGCAAATCCTGTATGAAGCCCAAACCTTATACATATTCTATGTCACATCCTACGAGCTACAGCATTCAAAGCCCAGAAACTGTTAGGAATGGGTTTCAAATATAGAGCACTGAACTGAATCAAAAGTCTAATAAACTCAGATTTTTGTTCAATAATACAAATCCTTCTACTAATTACTCTTAACTATTACCATTCACACTAAAATCACTATAAAAAAAATGATAATTACAATCAGGTTTTTAGCCAAGTTAATGCAAAAGGTACACTTAAGGTGACTGATAATTATGGAAAAACTAAATGAAGAGCAAACAGGATTTTCAATTCAATCCTGGTACAGCCCAAATTTTAAATTATACAACTTGATCGATAAATCAAACCTTACAGGCCACTACATCCGAAAAATTGACACCAGATGAATAACATATTTGATAACTATTTGCTAAGTATAATGTATGGCTTTATAAAACCACATCCAGTACCGTTGATTAATTTCCATTGTCCAAAACTTACATAATTAAGTTAATGCTGCCTCTTACAGGTCATATTAACTAGGTTAGAGACTGGGTGTAATAGGGTGCACCATAAATCATAAAAGAACCAGTAGGGGAGGAAAAAGGGATTCCCTAGATATAGAAGGAAATATTTAAAATCTGACAGCAGATGTAAGCAACTTACTAAGGGCATTGGAGACACCTGGGAATCGGTGATTGACCAGGTCACTCATTATCCATATACAATTTCGTTGTAATATCATTATATTCCTCATATTGTCTAGCAACTCAAATTTTCAAGAAGATATTTTTTCGTGGACACCTAGTTGCTTAACGTCTACACCCACAATCAGGATGTATTCACAATTTTTTTGAACACATCTAGTTCGATATCTAAATCCATTGCTCAATTTGGTTTCCATACCCTCGCAAGCTTGAATTAAAATGAACTTTCCAACATACAAAATTCAGTATAGGAAGGGGAAGAACAGAAATAATTTAAAGCAAACCAAGCTAATCCTAGTTGTAAAGATATAATGCAAAATTTAAGGAACAAAGACAGGCCGGTAACAAAAAACCCTAGAACAATAATGAAATCACGTAACCAAATTTCTTACCCCCACCGTAAAGATGATAGACCTAAATTTGGAGAAGAAAACCCAAATTCGTGATTCAATGTGAAATATACACAACGCCAAAAATACGAATATTCACTAAATCGAGCATTAGTGCGTATATATCACAAACTCAAAACAGAAATTTCAACAAGAGTTCAGGGCATAGTTACAATTACCAGAGAATTCAAAGTGGCTCCAAAGGCGGCGGCGGCGGCGGCGGCGGAAAACAACGCGCGGCGGAGAATGGGAACAACGAAGTATTAGTACTTCGAATTATTTTACCAGCCAGATTCGAATTACTAGAGAGAAAATTCAGCGAGAGGCCAATTGCTCTTTTACAGAAGTAGGAATTTCATTTACGTATAGTAAAAGCGCACAAGAACGAGCGCGCTATATACAAGAAAAGAAATCGCGTTTCTTACCTATTAAGTGTGTGTTTTGAAACTCTAAAAATAACTTCTGGAATCACATATTTTCAAAGCTCTCTCTCACAACTTTTAAAAAAAAGTGATTCCAAAAACTATTTTATAGAGTTTCAAAACACACCCTAAACGTGCAGCGCTTTCTAACTTGTCTGGTTCATAAATAAGATTGGGCTTGTATGGGCCTCGTTTGTGTTTGGACCTGGACCTCCTCCAATTTAGAAAAGGCGCAGGTTATTAGCACCCCTTTTTTAGGAAATGCACCACCATGTCAATATTATTATTTTGATATATATAGAAAATGACATAATTAACCTTTTCCCTCTGCAATTAATCACCCTTAGATCTGAACAGTTTTCTTTCCCATACTTCACGTTCAAATTTCTGTTTAAAAAAAAAATCGTTCAAGAAGGAACGTGAGATTGTTCTAGTAAAAAATGTTTGTTTCTTATTCTAGTGAAATACGTTCATTTGTGATCGTCATTGCAAGAATGGTAATCTCTCCTCATGCCCAATATTCATATGTAAGTTTATCTTTTTCAAGTTTAAAACTAGGTTAGATTGCAAACCCATATTGTAATGTTTGTTGTTTATATGTGTTTTTTTATGAATGTGATTGTACTTTAGACAAATATATAATCTAGGTAGGATAATAGTATCACTTTTATGGTTTCGCGCATTTATTTTTCTTGTCACGAAAATTCAAAATTTTCGGACCTGGTTCATCGAAATTTATAAGTAATTTCGGAGTCTATTTTCGAAACTTTGTGATTTTTTCAAAAATTATATTCGAAAATGGAGAAATATTTCAGTAACTAATTTCGAAGTTTTAGGTTATTTTAAAAAATTATCTTAGAAAATTATTTTTCGAAATTTACAAATAAAAATTAATCTGAATTTTATTTTAATTACTTATTTTTTGTTTTGGTGTTTAGAACTTGTTGGATGATGATGTTTATGTAGACGAGGACACGTTTGATGAAGATGAATTTGAAAAGGAGGTTGAAGATATAAAAATCGAGGAAAACAACGCAAATCAATCAAACCAACCAAACCAAGAATTGGTTAGGGACTATGCAGATGAGTTCACGACTTACAAACCATTTGTGTCTCGTGATGCACTTTTAGGAATGGGTGCGCCATGTGGGAAATGAAAACAAAATTGTTGTTGTTAAGCAATTCAATAGTGGTCTTGGGAAGAAGAATGCTCGTGTACTTTTGGCTTGTGAGCGCTCTGAAATATTCCAGGAACCTACTGTAAAGAAATATCGGCAAACTTTCTCGAAAATATTAGGCTAAATAATCAAATTTAGCACATACTTTTGGTTTTTCATCAATTTTAACACATACTTTTTTCTTTCTCCAAATTTAGCACATGCACGTAATATTTTAAAAACATCCCTAGTAATCATTTTCGGCAAAATTCGTCTAATGTGGTTACAGGAGTTCACCTGTCTTGCTGACGTGTAAATATTAAAATAGAAAAAATATAAAATATCACCGCCTAAAATTAAAAAAAATAGTGACCCGAGATGTTTTTATATCTCACGTTTTCTAATTTTAGGTGGTGATAATTTTATTTTTTAATATTTTAATATTTAAACGTCAGCAAAACAAGTGGCCTACGACGACCACATCAAACGGACCTTGTCGGAAATGATTACTCGGGATGTTTTTAAGTATTAACTTAAAGAATGTGCTAAATTTAGAGAGAGTAAAAAGTATGTGCTAAAATTGATGAAAAACAAAAAATATGGGCTAGATTTGATTATTTGACCAAAATATTAAAAAGTTTCATAATATTTTGTCGACATTTATGTATATTTTAAAAAAAAAATTCACCGAATTTTTCAAGGTAACCTAATGTAATCAAATTTCGGCTTAAAATTTCGAAAATATTATAAAATTTCGGCATATATTTTCGAAATATGTATGTTTTTTCAAAATTATTTTTTGAAATATTCAAGGAAGTTACTGTAAAAATAATATCGGCAAAAATTTTCGAAAATATTAAAAAGTTTCATAATACTTTGTCGACATTTATGTACATTTTCGAAAATTGTCACCGAATTTTTCAAGGTAACCTATTGTAATCAAATTTCGGCTTAAAGTTTCGAAAATATTACAAAGTTTTTCGGCATATATTTTCGAAATATATATTATTTTTTTTCTAAATTATATTCTGAAAGCCTATATAATTTCGAAAAAATCCATCACAAAGCATCAATACACAAAATCTCAATAAATCCATCACAATGCATCATAAATACACAAAATCTCAATAAATCCATCACAATGCATCAACAATCCATCACAATCCACAAAAACAATAAAAATGTATCATAATATTTCCGACAATAAAAAAAAAGTAATAGAAACCAGCAATCCAAATCAACTTTGTGTGCGCCTACCCTTGACTCTTCCCCTGCTTTTGGTAGTAGTTTTGTATGGTCCCTTAGTTGGACATGAACATGATCATGTTGTCTCGTTCCCTGTTCTTGCCGGTCCTTCAAGAGTAGTAATAGTATGAACCACTACCTCCATCACTTCATCCACAGTCACATTATCTTCATTCTAATTATGCACTAGCTGCTTCAATTCAGTCTTCACAGCCTCAATCCTCTCCCATGGTTCCAATACACATCTTGCTCCACGAGGAGCTAGCCTTGTGATTTCTGAATTCGAGAAATATAGGTGCGAGTTAGAAAGGAACCAATCAATGTAGCCATCAGCGCAATCCCAAGGGTATTTGGCCTTGATACCAAGTCTACCCACAGAAAGCACCTGATTCTGCCACAAAGAGAAATATGCAGCCAATGCACCTGAAGCAATCCTGTATTGTTTAGAAGCACCCTTGAGCTATTGAGTAATGAAGGAAGAAATGTTGTAGTATTTACTACACATGAATAAATAAACAGTACAAAGTAAATACTTGATAAAGCTACAAATCCAGCTACTAATATACATTGCTGCCTTAACCTGATAACTTTTTTAAGTCGCTTACGGCTTTACCTGATAACAGTTTACAATATTTAATAACTATTTGTTTCCATCTAGTATGCTTCCTTTTTCATTTCCTAAACATATATATATATATCATCTCTTGTTCACCATTCCTCGTTTTCAATCAAGGTGTACATATTTATCTATTTGGCAAATTCCATTGAACTTTCATATTATACTCTATGCAGCAATCACAATTTTATATTGAGTTTTTTTTTTTTAAATCACATTGAGGCATTTTCAAGGTGATATTTTCTTATCTATATTGCTTCGTCTAACAACAGACACATTTTTTTCAGGAGGTGAGTATCAAAAGACTCAACTCACCTTGTAAGTGCTTCTACATCTTGTTTTCACGATTTTATTGCTAACAAAAAACATAAATCCTAAATTATTTCTGCATTTCGAGATCTAATATTTCATCGTAATAATTGGTACTAATCTCTGTCCATTGAGTGGGTGGAAGGAGGAGCGGTGATGTGGTGTCAGGAGCTCCGAAGCTGAAGCGTCGGCGGTGGTTAGAACACGCAGGCGGCGGTGGCGGTGGCGGCGGAGCGCAGGCGGAGGCCGCGAGCAGCAGGGTGAACTCTAGGATTTTTTTTTTCTTTTTTTTTTTTTGGAAACTGTTTGAGTGGTGTATGCGTCGTTCTGAGATGAAAATTAAAAAGAGTAACGATGGAGAAGGGAGAGGGGTAATTTTGAGAGTTTAGTGATAGTGTATTAACCCCAAGAGTGGTGCATTAATTTGGGTGGTGCATTTCCTAAAAAGGGGTGCTAATAACCTGCGCCTTTAGAAAACCCAATTTACTGGACCAACGAGTTTCTACAAGCTAATTTGTTTTGCTTTGGTCCAAGGCTTTTTGTTTTTTTCTTTTCGGCTTTTCCTTATAAGTCTACTTTGATTATGTAAGGATTATTTGTCACGCAATAATGGAGCAAGATCGTACGATAATAGCAACAACGCAATTAGATGTCAAAAAATGTGATTGATATAATCTGTAATTAAAAATAAAATGTGTAGTTGATGAACACTTTAGTTACTTTTTAAAGTTCATGTTGAAATGAAATTCACCCAAAGTTGATGATTTTTTTTCAATTAACCTTTAACAATATTTGGACAAATTTTGAACACCCCATATGCCTTCATAGATTTTTCTGGATTAATTCATACGACTATAGAAAAATATCCACATGTGGTTTTTATAGTCAAAATTAATTGCATTCCTGCTTGCATTACAACAGTAAAGAATATGATGACTATAATTACAGCAACTTAGGTACAAAGATATATTCAGTTGAAGCATCAAACTTGTTCAAATGTAATTCAAATTTTGCCAACCAATTAATTCTAGAGTCTTTCCTTCACCACTGTTCTTGCAAGTTTTTCACTATTCCACTCCAACACCAAGGTTTCCTTATGGATTGGGGATCGCCGTGGCTCCATGTTGTGTATCTCTACCGTGCTCTTTTGAAGCTTACATCTCGCGATCTTTACAGTACTTAAGAAACATCTATCAGCAAACTGAAGCAGATCGATATCAGCAAGCTGAAGTTGGAACTTGGATATACATATACATTATCTATGTATCTATAATTTTCCGAGCAAACTAGAAAAGATGTGAATTAGTGTTTAATCAACTCGAACTTACAGTTGGAAGGTCATAATCACCATCCACTTGAAATTATGCCTTGTGCCTCTACAAAAAGGAGAACTGTCAAACCCGGCCAACCACTTGAAATTATGCCTTGTGCCTCTACAAAAAGAGAAAGAAAGCAAAAAAAGATCTTTCATTATTTGTTATCCCATAAAAAAGCAAATGAAGAAAGGAACGTGGCAGTTATGTGCAGCAGATTAACTCTGAAGGAAGAAGTTTAATAACCACAAACATTTCGTCATTGTAAACTTTAAGTCTGAATTTTCAGAAACGCACCACAATCGAGCATGGTGCATCCTATCAATGAAAGTTTAACCAGGTTTGGACAATTCTCAGTCAGAGTAGCCATATCCTCGTTAGTCATCCAAGGTGTTACTCGTTCAAGTCTCAAGTTCCTCAAATTTGGCATCCCCAACTTGAAGCATAGCGAGGATATGCCACCTAAGCAATAGCACAGAGCCAAGATTTGCAGATGTGCCAAGGTTTTTATTATGCAGATTATGGCTGAATCAGATATCACCTGTGAATGCAAGTGAAGTATTACCACAGCACTAATTACTCCCTCTGTCCCATCTTAGAGTAAAAGATTTGTCGAAATTACTTGATGTTTTTAGAAATTCAATATGTTCAAATCTTCCAATGTTATCATCATATTACTATTAACATAGAGAAGGTGCTCCATCAAAATGTCAAGTAAAATGGGACGAAGAGAGTACAACAATAATGATAGGAAAGAACAGAGATACAACTCTCTCTAGTACTATAGAAAATCAGGATCTATTCCTTCAATTATTTAAATAAAAGTAACTGAATAGCAAACTCATTTGTTTGGCCTATTATTATTACTCTATGTCAATGCAAGTATACTTACTATCGCACGATGTAATTAACAAAATGAACATGATATCATAGTAAACCTACCTCCTTACCTGAAAATAAAGGATTAATGACTCAAGCATTGGACAAAAGGAAGGTAATAACTTCAAGCCATCTGGGCATAAGGAACCACCTAAACCAACAACTAAGGTTCTCAGTGTTCTAATTGCTGGTCTAAGGGCTCCCAAGGAGAAATACGATAATCCCCATCCAAATTCAATCTCCAGCAATTTGCACGACGTTCCTAACTTCTGGTACAAGTCTTCTGGAGCGCATTTTCTTTCCTTAGTTTCACTTTCCTGTAGTAGGAGATGCCTACAGCCTCTTGCTTTTAGAGATCTCAGATTGGGGTTTCTGCAAACAACATGATATAGAGCAGCATAGGAAACCTGATGTTTCACAAGCATAACATTTTTGAATTAGATAGGCATGTAAACATGCATTTAGCTCCGGCTAAGTGACTCATTCCTTGAACGTTCACTGAATAATAAATAAAGGCCCAATAAAGGGAAAATAGTTTTCTGAGTCCTATTTGTTATCCTTATTTTGGTTTCAGTCCTAACTTTCACGAATTGTAAACAGTCTTGTAACTTTCAATTTTTGATATTTTGGTCAGGTAGGCTATAGGAGGTGAAAGATCCGGTCGACGCTGACATGGTAGAGTCTGATTGTTCAACCGAATGTTTCATCTCCTACAGCTGTTACCTGACCAAAATGTCAAAAAATGAAAGTTGCAGGACCATTTTCAATTCGTGAAAATCAACGGTACTAAAACCAAAAAAGAAGTAACTTACAGGACTAAAAAAACTATTTCCCCGCCCATGCAATAAATTAAATAATTCTAAAAAAAAAAGAGTAACAAAATTGACTCAGAGACAAATACCGAATATTATTCCTAGGAAACAGATTTGAGATGTTAACAAAAAAGTATAGTCTAATTGAACAGCTTGAGTTTCCTTAAGACAGGCACCTCACCTTGGTGTCAGAAACATCAAGCATCTCCAAGGAGGCCCCTGATAATCTACAAAGAGCATCATCAACAATTTGGATTTGTCTGAGACATAAACTCCTCAAATTATCTGACACAGACATAAGCTCAGACAAAACTTCTCCAGTTATCTCTGGAAAAAAAGAGTGAAAGAGGATCAGTCTTCAGAATATTTATGCACGTGGCATCTAGATAGAATATATGTTTAACTATGATAGAAACTGATATGCATATCAAACTAGACTTCTTGTAATATTACGCACCAGAATATTTTTAAGTTAAAACATAAAAGCTTGCTCAAGAGTCAAGAACAGTTGACAAGGTTAGGATAAGCAATCTCATGTAATAAGAGACTCAGTTTTTTAACAACTGTTCCCGAAAAATTCATCAGATAAACTAGATAAAACAGAAAACTGGGAAGAAAAATGTATAAAGTTATACCATGGCAACCACCAATATGCAAAGTTAGAAGTGTGGAAGCCATCAACTGCGAGTGATTTCCACTTTTTGTTGTTTCATTGGAGAGACCTGGGCAAAGCGCCAGAACAGAATTGTTCCCAAAAGAAGTATCACATGCCAAAATTGATTTTAGCATTTTGCATTTTAGAATCATCATTGATATACCATTGTCAGAAACTGATTTGCACCCTTTTATGTTGATATAACTCAAAGAACGACAGACTTCTGAGATGATACAGAGATCGGAATCTGTAGCAGATTGAAAAATGAATTAACTGCACTAGGATTAAAAATAACAAGCTAAGAAAAAAGTATTAAAGGGGAGATGTTGATTTTTTAATCCAGGCTGCATGAGCATTCTGTTGAGAATTATGAATTGAATTTATGCTCTTGTTACAAGATTACAGTAATATGTTCCCTTCCTGATTATTGTGATATCATTTTTCTCCTTCCCTTACCTATATTACGTTTCTTCACCAAATTATACATAAATGTAATCTGAAATCAAGAGAGAATAACATAATTATTACAGCCCTTTGAATATCATATAAATAATTCTCTCTCCTCAATTGCTTATATTTCAGTTCATTGCATTCTTCGTATAGAGCAAATACAAGGCTGTAACTGTGATAGCCCTTCAATTCTCTCTTCTTTTTTAATAAGAAACAGGGTTTTTATTACTGGACGTAACAAAGGGATGATAAATCTTTAAGATACAATCGAAAAATGATTCCAATCTTGAACCTAATATTCATCTTAAAATGATTCCAACCTCATAGCTACCTACTTACAAACGTGATGGAAGATTGACTCAAAAGATACAGGTGCATAAAGACATAGGTATATCAGAACAATAAGACTGTCATCTAGCCTAAGTCCCTAACTCAATCAAAAACTTCCATTTAAATATTATGAGAACTATTGAGGCCAAACTTAAGATCTTAATATTTTTTTATGTTTTTCATGGGGTTATGGGGAGGGGGCATAAAGATGACAGAAAAGGAGAATCGTACCACTCATGTCTGTTCGGCCCTCCAAAGTGAGTTGTTGAATATTTGATAGAAAGGGTCGGGATTTATAAGGTAACGAAGCAGTAGAATGGCAATTATATATGAAAGATGATGATGCTGATTTTTCTGGTGTCAGAACTGTTGAGGATGCTATAATAGATACTTGTGCAGGAATAACAGGGCTAATATCCAAAGTAAGGTCGATATTGGTCAGTAGAGGGAATTTTTGCACTAACTGACACAATCTTTTTGAATTGAATTTTAAAAAGTAAGCTGCCTTTAATGTTTGCAATGATGGAAACGACTGGCAGAAGCAATCAATTGCTAAGTCCAGGGAAAAAGACGGACAGTTTGAAATATCCAACTCTCTGACTGCTTCAAAATTACACATCTGCCCCACACTATTTTTTGCAGGACTGATGGACGACTTATCGATGATCTTTTTCAACATGGAATCTGGACTGCATGATGGAAGCAAGGAGAGAGGAACTATTTCTGCTGTGATCTGTGTGCAGCCAGAAATATCCACTTTCTGTGTAATTGCATGGGAAAAGTAAGTACTACAAGTATAGGAAGCAGGTTATGCATAAGACGTCCAGTTTAAGGAAGCGGTTAAAAATACCAAAAAATGACTATGTCTATGCAAGATTCATTTTAAAAATGCACTTTTGGAATACAAGAGCGACAAGAATGCATAGTTTTTTAAGAGATTCTGAAGTTGCCAACAAATGTTTTAAAAGGAAGGATGCTGGGTAATTGAAGGAAAGTGAAGTTAATTAGAGTTAATATTAACTTACGTCCTATAGTTTAGGGCAATCCAATAAATCCTTTTTCTTTCTACATTATCAATTTTGGTCCTAATGTGTCCAATTTCAGTCCTAGGGTGTCCAATTTTAGTCCTAGACGTAAGCGACTTTTGGCCAACTTTGAAATTTCCAGCGATAAAATTACAAAAATTGGACAAAAAATGACTGAAATTGACACTCTAGGATTAAAATTGACAAAGTAGAAAAAAAAGGATTTATATTGGATCCACCCTACATTACAGTCCACCCTAAATTACAGGACGTAAGCTGATGTTAACTCGAGTTAATCACCTTTATGAAAGTTGGAAAGCCATGATCATCTGTAACTGTGAATGGCTATCTACGCAACTCAAAGGTTCATTGTTATAGGAGTTTTTAGATTAAACCACTAGTGCAACTTCATGAAATGTAGGGATAATATATCAAGACAACTAAAGAAAAAATAAAATCACCAATTAGTTAGAAGTGATTGAAAGATTAAATTGTTAGACCAGAGTCACCAGACACCAGACAATTTCTATGATTTCTGTGAGCGGGAGATATGCAGAAGTTTTGGGCTCTCAACAAAGTCAAAATCAGAAATAAAATCAAGATTAATCTTAACATGTCAAAAACAAAGACAGGTCTACCGTGAGAATAACTAAAAAATCATATGGGTGGAAGTTAGATAACGTGCATGTTTACAGGCATTGCATAGTAAATAATAAATAATCAAAATAAAAAACAAATCCTTAAGAATTCATCAAGGAAAATGTAGTTTTTCTAATCAACAATACCAGCAATCGAGCCAAGATAAGTAGCAAGAAATACTGGCATTACAGAATTTAGGATATAAGTTTACAGTAAAAACCTGTGTATATTTCGTTATCCGGACTCTAAGATGACTCAAGTCACCTTTTCTAAAGATTTCTGTCAACGTCGTACAAGGATGCCTCGCTAGATTGAGAATAGCACCAATTGCTACATCAACAAACTTTGAAAAGAAATGGCACCTTCGTTTTCCTTGAAGATGAGAAATGTTGGTATATTTATTAACTTGAGCATATTGAAGTATTCAGCATTTCTTCGGCTAGAGAAAGGGGCTTTTATTATAAGTAAGAGAGCATACCAGCAACGAACCACAAGGGCAGGAGGCTTGTATGTATCTGTTCAAACAAATATGAAGAACTAATGAATAATATTGACAACTTCCAATATCATCAACCAAAGAAACGGAAAATTGTACTCCCCTACATCTTTTTCACAATAGAATTTGACTTGTACCTTGTGACATAACATGTCGCTATTCCAGTTATCTGGCCTTGTGGTGTTTGCAGAAAGCCAAAGTAGAATTGCATCACAAAGTTGCTTCTCACTGTAAAAGAAATCAAGAATAGCATCTAAGTGAATAACTGAATATTTATTACTCTAAATAAGTAAAGTCATTTCACCTCTCTACTGTCAAATCAGGATGCTGAATGCAGGAGCATAGTAGTTCGTACGGGACATCAGTGTAAGAGTTGAACGATAATGCCCATGTCTATAAAGGTAAAAACACCATGTATCATGTTTATATGAGAGAAAAGAGGATCGAAAACAAACCAACAAATAAGAGGATTAACATATTTTTCTAGAAACTTCTAATAGTTAATATCCAACAAATAAGAATAGATGCATAAAATCAGCACTTACAAAGTTCCTACCCAAATAGCTTGTACAGAGTTGTAGGATGAAATCATTTGCTGCAACATATTCCACTTCCATCTATAAGACCGAGTTCCATAATAAAGACGTTAAAAGAATTAAGCAAGCAATATCTATCGTCCAAACATCTTTTATCGCAATCCTCTAGGACAAATAGAAAACCTTACCATGCTCCAGACCATACTTCCAAATATGAGTCAAGTTAAATAGACATAATTGTGGTGATTGAAGCCCTCTGAATGAAGTCGCTTCAGCCAACCAAAGTCTACACTTGACTAGAAGTTTATCCACCCCAAAAAATAAAGCTGCCTGAGTACATATTAAAGCATACTTCAGAAATTTCGAGGGAAACCTCCCAGTAGAATAACCTTCGTAAAATGAAATAGAATAATTTCAATGCTATTAGCATATCTTAGCTTGATCGAAACCAGATTAATTTTCTAAAGAGCTGGATGTATCCAAAATATAAGGAAAATGTGGGCAATTAGAGCATAAATGCACCATTATAAAGAACAGTTGTGCCGAAATAGATTATAAATGTGCTCAATCCGAGGGTAGCAAGCAGTGTCCAATTAGATCTCAAATGCACCCAATTAAAGCCAACTAGAGAGCATGTGCACCTAAACAAAGTACATATGCACTCAAATAAGTACACATGCATCAAATTAGAGCTCATATGCACTCAAATAAAGCGCAAATATGCTCGAGTTGAGCGCATGTGAGCTCCATTTAAATAAACACGTCCAACTAAAGAGCATATGCGGTCACTGAGAGCACATATGCACCAATTAGATTGCATATGTGCCCAATAAAGTTAAATGCGCATGATTAGAGTGCACGGGCGCCAAACAGAGCTCAAATTCGCCCCGAAAAAGTGCATATGTGCAAAATTCAGGTGCAAATGCGCACAATTCTATTATATATATTCAAAACTTCTATAATTTATGAGCTTGGATCGTAATAACTCGGATAATTTTAATTATTTAGACGCTCTTGTGAACCGATTAACAACACGGTAAACATTTATCAATTAATTAAAATGAAAAATGAGTAAGTGATTAAGTAAGTAGAATGTATTAATTTAGACTCGGCTCAAAATCCATTTCACATTGTCCCATCTCCAATAAGAATTTGTCGCATTGACTAACAGGCTAATTCATATTAGTCAGGTACTCTATCATCGATAAAGAGGCCTCGTAGAGAACAAGTCACCGATTTTGTAAAATACCATTTCTCAGGGGACATAAAATTAATTACTAGAAGCTAAGCAATAAATAATTATTTGTAAACTAGTGAATACTTAATTAATTATAAGCAATTAGTCAACATATAATTAATTAATCAATCTCTTGGTTGTTTCCTAGAGATCAGTTGCACATGGCAGAGGCAGACTAGTTTTTATATCAAATCTTAGTGTGAATTCAACCTAATGATAATTTATTTAGGAAAAAATGGTACATTCCACATTTTAGGGCAATATCAAGAATCATTAGATTATGTTCAATTTAAGTTCTGTGTGTTTTTACTATTTCAATTTTGACCCTTTCGATATCAACTTTGGTTCTTTTGGATCATAATTGACAAAAGTAAAAATACACAGGACCAACAATTAAGCACAACATGGATCAAAATTGAATAAATAAAAAATTACATGACTAAAGTTAGACCACAACTTAAATGGGTTTTTCTACAAACAACTTCGCCCTTCCTGACTTCAGGGAACCAGGAGGAGTATGAACACACCTCAAACATTGAGGCAATCTCCCACACATCATCAACAATGGAGCCAAGATAGGAAATATCAGAACTCGGCCTCAACAACGCATCATAAAGGAGCTTCGAATCAGTCTCCAGCATCACAACACGAGCTCCCCTGTCTCTTGCAATCTCCAAACTCCTCCGTGCAGCTAACGCTTCTGCAACCCATAGCAGCGGTCATCGACGAATTGGGCGGACATAGAAGGTGCGCCGGTGGAGGGGGACGTGGCGCGGGCGGCGGAGCGGAGCATCTGGCAGAGGCGCTCTACTTGCTTGCCGACGTCGGAGCAGTTGGATTTGAAGATTTCTGCTTCCTTGACTGCTTCGTTTTGGTCAGAGAACAGAATTGGATATGATATAACTTCTTCGATTCGCTTTTCTTGTTGCTCGATTGGCGTTTGCTTTTGGGGTTGTAGTTTTGGAGAAATCGGCGGTGGCGCCGTTGAATTTGCCGGAATCAATCGTGGTTACACAAAATCCGAGCCCGTCGAATCAATAAGCTGATTGGGATATCAATAGTTTTAATTATATTTAAAAGTGTTATAATATAAAAATAAAATATTAATAAAGATATATATGTTTTTTTTTTTACTGAAAGGATAATTTTGTAATTTCATAAATATTAATTAATTTTTTTAGCAGGACGATTGCAGTATGCATATCGCAAACGCACTAGTGCAAAGTATAATCATTTAAAATTAAAATTATACGTTGGATCAACGATCCAACGGTAATCAAATGATTCCTGACGTCAGGAAGGGCGAAGCCATTCCTGACCGTAGAAGATGCCAACTTAAATTACATGATAATTCTTAATATTAACTCACCCCTACTCCTGGCATTACTTAACGTTCACATTGATCATTATTAAAATATTAGAGTACTATAACTTTTCTTATGCAATATATTTTCAAAACTTGGCCGACAGTTTTTCACCAACTCTGTTTTTTTGCTATTTCAATACTCATTAATAAATGCAACTGGTATCTCATTGACTAATTATGGTATATATTTAGGATAAATTGCACTTTTTGGTACCAAAAGAATGAACCAATTGTAAATTGGTCCTTTTTACGATAAATTTGGTCGAGCCTGCCCAAATTAGACCCCCATAGCTATTTCTCCTTAGACGCTCAATTTCATTTTCAAGATCCTGGCTATTTCTGGCATTCGCCCTTGCAATATGTTTTCCCCAGTCTTCCAATATCCCCGACGTGGCCTTAAGCCTTTGAAGGACCTTGAAGTCCTTGAACCCATCCCAACTTCGACTGACCACACTCAAAATATCGGGCTCCTCCAACCATTTATTCTCAAATCTGAATTTCCTAACTCTTGGTATCGTGCTCATGTTCTTAGTTTCCAAGAGGATCGGATTGTGGTCCAAAATTGGAGCCACCAAGTTCCTTAACTGAGCAGACGAGAAACGGTCATGCCATCCCGGGGTCCCCATTGCCTATCTAGCCGTTCTTGAGAAAAAAAGTTTTTTGGTCTCATAACTTTCCTGTAATCCCTTTTTTGTCCCAAAAAATTTAACTATCCAATTTTGGTCCCCTAACTATCTCGATTGTCCAATTTTGGTCCCATTTTTATCGAAAAATAGAAATTTTTATCATTTTCAGTTATGCGTAAGTCACGTATCGGTCAAAAATGCGGGTTTCTGAGCTCATATCTGATGTGGACACTGACTGTTAAAAGAAAAGTTCATTTTTCTAAAAATTAAAAAGAACAAGAAAATTTCTTCCAAGTGCGGAAAAAATGAATTTTTAACGTCCACGTAAACTACGAGCTCGGGAGACCCCATTTTTAACCGGCATGTGACTTGTGTGTGATAGAAAAAAAAGACAAAATTTTATGTTTTTCGGCGAAAATGGGACCAAAATTGGACAATCGTGATAGTTATGGGACCAAAATTGAAAAGTTAAATTTTTTGGGACAAAAAACGAATTACAGGAAAGTTATGGGACCAAAAAACTTTTTTTCACCAACTTAGGTGACATTTATGTCTGATTTGGACATATTCTAACTCGATTGTCCTACGTTTTCAAGCCCGTAAAATTATTATCCTTAAAACACAACTCCCTAAATTATGGGCTTAAAAAATACATTATTCTCGAATGTATATTATCTTTTCCTTATTTATTGTTTTCTTGAATCGAGGAGAATATAAATCTATTTTTTATTTTAGTTAAGGTTTTGGAAATAGAAGAAGACGTAATTATGATGGTGTCGTGAGAATTTTTCTGCTGGAAATTATTTGATGAACATATAAATCAGTGAAAATTTTCTCTGTTGAGGAGGAGTCGAGCGATTGAGAGAAAAGTGGGAGAGTGGGAGAGAGAGAATAAGTCCTTGCTAAAACTTAGGGATGTAATATTCTAATTATTCTAATTAATATTATTCATTTAGCGGGTGGATGACACGATTAAAAAAAAAAGTAGTGAGACGGAATGTCACATAAGTCATTAGGCTCCATAAGGAGCGCAATATTAGCTAGGCTCCATATCAAAATTATATATATATATATATAAATGCGCCGGGTATATAAATTTACAGTTGGAGTATAATTTGCTGGTAAGGGTTAAGCGTCGATTCACATGAACATTTATTTTTGCCAATATATGTGTTGAAAAAATTGCACTTTTGGTCCCAAAATAATAGGCCAATTGCAAAATGATTTCTTTTTTGATAAATTTGATCCCATAAAATTTTCCATCAATTTCTAGCTGAAGTGAGTCACACTTGCCGTTAATTGTAGATCTGGTCCCAAAAAAAATGCAGATTTAATCCAAAAAAAAAAATTAGTGTAATTTTCAGATTTTACATAAATTAATTTATAATTTATAAAGTACAAATTTATAATTAATTTATAATCTATTTAGTGTAACTTTAAAAATTTTCATAAATTTATTCATTTTTGTTCCTATTATCTTTAGTTATGGTTTGATTTTTATTAAAATAATATTTAAATAAATTTTATTAATCGTTTTTAATAACTTGTCGTATAAATAAATTTATTATGTTATTATTTAGTTTAAATGAATTTAGGTCTGCAATTTAACCTATAACACACATGGTGGGCCAATTAGAGCACAATCATTTCACACCCCATTTTTCAACCGTTGATATCATATCTTGCTCGAGAAATCCTTCAGCAATCCACATATTTATGAGAGCTTGGATCGTAAAGATGAGTTGCACATGCCAAGGGTTTTCATGACCCATACTCTCCATAATAAAAAAATAAAGTTAACAAAATTGAGCGTCTTCTACTAAAACCTAGTGATATCACATTGAGACGGTCTTACGCAAGAGTGTCTCATTTTAATAACTTGACCGACATTTTCCACGCATTCTGTCTCTGGCTATTTCAATACTCATTAATAAATGCAACTGCAACTGCAACTGGTATCACATTGATTAATTATGGATTTATTTTATAACTAAGTCTGCAAACTTAATTAAATATTTAAAAATTAGTCAATAATCTGCACGTCTATTGGTTGTTTGATAGGGATGAGCGATAGGGATGAGTTGCACATGGCAAGGGGCTTTCGTGACCCCTATTCTCCATAATAAAAATGAGGCAAATGGCACAAAATTCCCTCAAAATTTAAAAATATTGCGGCAAAATCCTCGCCTGGTTTGGTAATTGCATGAAAACCCCAATAATTTACTAAATAATTTTATCTTGTCATTTTTTTTACGACGTATCAAGCAACATAATACCGTCATCCCATATTATATTATACCAATCTCCTTTATCCTATCCTTTTTTATTAACCCTACCAATCCCTACATAATAATAAATTAGGCCGACAGTTTGTCACGCACTCTGTCTCTGGCCATTTCAATACTCATTAATAAATGCAACTGGTATCAAATTGATTAGTTATGAATTTATATTTATAACTAATTTTGTAAACTAGTGAATACTTAATTAGTTAATATCTAAAAATTAGTCAATATATTGTAATTTATAATGGGAAAATTACTATAAGGTACAAAATTTATGGGAAAATTACTCTAAGGTACAATGTGCAAAATTTACGTTGCACTGTAGTATCTAGTTTGAACTAAAGTGCAATTTTTTTTTTTGCACATTGTACCTTAGAGTAATATGTGTGTCCACTTTGCACCTTAGAGTGAGGACCCCATTTATAATCTTTGTTGTTTCCTGGAGATGAATTGCACATGTCAAGGCTTTCGTCTCCATAATAAAAAATATTATCTCTATATTTTGGCCACGATCTCTCTACTTTGGCCCAACGCTCATTTATAAATTCAACTTGTATTACACTGATTAATTATAGTTACATATATATTCACGAAGTCATGGATCACTACACCGATAAAGATACTACCTTCGTCCCAACTCTTTGTTCACAGTTTACTGTTTTCTCATTAATATTTAAAATGATAAAGTAATTTTTAAGGAGATATATAATAGAGAAGAAATATATCTATTATACCCCTTCTTAAAAGTCACTTTATCATTTCAAATACTAATAAACAACTCGCTCGCTTAAACACGAAAAAAAAGGTGATGTGAAGAAAGAGTTGGGACGGAGGGAGTACACGTTTAGTTGTTAATAGTTATTTTTTTAAACTAATACCTTTCAGTACAGATACTAATACTGTATTGATATTATAAATAGGGCAAGTAATATTCCTTTTATTCATTAAGTTGTGTTCCCTCTGTAGATGTAACAAACACTTTCGTTCTCAAATCAACAGTTCTCTTCATTTCAATTCATGATTGAATCAACATCTGAAGCTTTCTTGAATACTTTAGAATCACTCTTTCATAAAATTCCATTATCAGATACCCTTTACTTCTATTCTACTAAATATTTATTGTTTCATTTTACTGAGAATATTTATTTTAAAGATTAGAAATGTATAGAAGAGCTTTCTACCTTGTAGATGCTGTTAAGATCAAAGTTGAGCTACTTCTGCAACATAGTGATAATTCCCTTAGTTCCGAGTCTCGAGAAATCTTAAATCTGGTACACAAACAAGTTGATTCTTTTGAAGAAATTGCCAAAACAACTCTTGATACCGATTTAGATAAGTTAATCAGATCGGAAGCTGGTAAATTAGGAGACATGTTAGATAAGATTGAATCAACATCTGAAGATGCTGCTAATTTCTCCATTAGAGGCAACATGGTTTTTCAGCCGCCCAACACCCCTTTCCTGCCTTTCCGCCTTTGGGACTACATCTTTTATTTTATAATGATGATTGTATATACAATCAAATTATGTGTGTCTATATATAGGTACTTACGAACAGCCAAGTTGAAGTTGGTCCGTCGATATTCGTCTACTACAACCGGTAATGATTTTGTTTTCATTCTAAGTGCCTGTTTTGACAACTGGCACCAAAAGACTCCACCAGGTAGACTGATCAGTTTTGACTGATCAGGTCAGCTCACCAGGTGAAAACTGATGTTTCACCTAATCATACGTCGATGATCTGAACAAGTAGAATGTCAACCTTAGTTGGTAGAACAACACTGAAAAGTGCTTCTGTTATCCAATAGGGACAAGACACGTATGATCGGAGCCGACAATTACGGGATTTGGTGCTGCTTCTCTAACGGCTATAAAAACACTATTCACGCTTTTGGCCATGCCATTCCTGAAGCACATCACATCAATCCTGCAAGTCTACCAAATATAGCCTGAAATTCAAATTGCTCTCCAACGGCTCTTTGATTTCGAGGTCTATAAATATGGGATCACACTTCAGAGTGAATGTTACGAAACACGGAAACACTGAACAATCAAGAAGCTCAAGCTATTATCAGATTTCCGCACGAAGAACACGAACTTGAAGTTAATTTTATAGTGTTCATCCCATAAGTTCTTAGCATAGAAATCTTTTCATCTAGCTGATAGGCTACCTAAAAACTAGAAGAGATTTCATAGTTGGAACCAAAACAATCTTACCCAAACCAAAAGTTAGGTTAAGTTGTTTAACAAGATTTTCAGACTAGGGTTTTTAGTTCTGATTTCTGGGATCGGTTGAGTGAGAACTCCTTAAAAATCTGTTGGTGTACTGTGTTTGGACTAACACACAAATCTAAGTCCAGTTGGTTTAGTTGGTGCCCCTTGTGATAGGGAAGAGTGGACGTAGGACTGGTTTGTCCGAACCACTATAAATCTTGTGTGCACTTACCTGCTTTGTTTAACTGTTTTACACAATCGCACGCACCTAATTAAAGCTGCATACATATTCAAAGTTAAGATCAGCTAGCACCAAGCTTCTGATCTGATCAAGTTTGACACTTTAGTCAACTGGTTAAAAGACTAACTTTGGAAACTGATTTATAAAACTGGTTTTTCACACGGGTTAAACTTAGCTTCCGCACAATCAGTTAAACTGATAGATACCGAACTGATCTGCCTTCAGGCGATCAGTAAGTTAGATATCAGTCCAAACTGATTCACTTGCACTCTGATCAGACTAATTGCTCTCACATCTGATATGCACAAAAAGTTTTTCAGAAGTCTATTCACCTCTCCCCTCTAGACTTTTGCCCTCACAAAAACCCGTTCGGGACCTACAAGTGGTATCAGAGCAGTTGGTTCTAAAGACCACTGGCTTTGTGTATCATCGATTCTTGAGGAAGAATCTTTGTGGTCAACTGAACAGATCTTGAAAAACCTTCTTAAAACTCATTCGTTTTCCAAAATCACTCAGCATGGATAATAACTCCGGTATGTATCATGATCTGCCGAAGTTCTCAATCGATGAGTATGCTGATTGGTCCATATATATGTCCAACCATCTAGGTTCGATAAGCGGCAGAATGATGGAAGTCATCGAAAGAGGACCCATCATCATATATTACGACAACCCTGCAGTTGGAGGAGATCCAGACTTTGCCCCGGGAAGTCTTGTGCGAAAAAGCCAGCCTTGATGGATGCAGAGGAAAGAAAGCTGCATACTCTAGATACAATTGCCAGGCATATTATCATGAAGACAATGGATAAAGTTACCAAGGAGAAGATAAAATATCTCAAAACTGCAAAAGCAATGTGGGATACTCTAGCTGAGATATGCAAAGGAAACGAACAGATCAAGGACAGTCGTTTACAGGCCGAACTGGTGAAGTTCAAAAAACTAAAGATGCTGCCCAACGCCATCAACGAACTCGATGGAAGGATTACCATGTCAATAAACAAGCTACGAGAACTTGGTAGAGAGATGTCTGACAAAGATATCAACTACAAGATCTTAAGATCTCTCACCAAGAAATGGGACATGAAGGTCACGGTAATCAAAGATTGCCAAGACATTTCAAAGATGAAGCCGAGTAGCTTGTTCTTGAGCCTTAAAGCTCACGAGTTCGATTTAATCTAAAGAGGACAAGCAGATGAAGACGAGGTCCCTGCTGAAGCCTCAACGTCTAAATCAGTTGCGTTTAAAGCAACAAGCAGCAGATTGAAGGCAAATGAACCTGTTGGAAACATAATAAGTCAGGCAGAACAGATCGCTCTGCTTACCAGGAAACTTGAGAAGTCGAACGTCCAACTTGGTAAGTATCAAAGATTCTATAAAGATTATCAACATAGCCGAGGAAGAGATAGGAGATCAGATAACAGATCTCCGGAAAGAACCAGGTCTGATGATCGAAGAGATCACAGGGAAGAAAAGAAAAGAGATAATCTGACTGATGAGAGAAGAGATAGCAGATCTGGTAGAAGAAGCTCAGACTACTATCAGAAAGGGAAGTCACCGACGGTCGATGCAGCGGAATGATTCACTGGAAGAAAAGGTTAGTGGATCAAGGGCGTGTTTCAACCGGGAGAAGCCAAAGTCACTATAAAGTCGGATCGCCTGCCCGGACGCCCAAGGAAAGGGAAGAAAGAGGAACAGGAGAGAGCAACGTTACAGGGACAGAAAAGCCATGGTTGCTGACACGTCTGGAATTGATGATTCCTACCTGCCCTCTGAGGATTCTGGATACTCCTCTGTAGAAGACTTCTGTCTGATAAGTAGTGCTGTTGACTTCTACGAGAATGAAGATCTGATATTCCTTCAGATGACGATGAGATCTGCCTGATGGCCAAGGAGGACCAATCTGAGGTAACCTCCAAACCTTCCGCTTTGTTCGCTTTACACCGCTATTATTAGCACACCGCCGAGAGATTGACTGCAATTTCTACTCGAAAGCAATTGCTTGAAGATCTCTCCAACGCAAGAGACACTTATGCTATAGTGAAGCCGAGAATGACAAGCTAAGGATCGTAAAATAATCACTTGCTAAAGAGAACGATCTCAAAGAAAGCTACCGAATCGAAATCAAATCAAACTGGAAGATGGCGAGGAACTTAACATTCGAAAGTTAAATCTTACGATCGGGAGAAGCGGATCAAAGATCGCCTAGCAATTAACAAACAAACAAGTTCGATGACTTCAAAATCCTTCAAGCTAAATTTGATGAACTATTCCGACTGCATGAGAGTCTAAAATCTTCTAAGGATAATCTGCGTAAGAAAATAGAGATTTTCACCAAGTCATCTAAAACTGTTCAAGATATGAACACCTATTTTCGAACAACGATTAACAAGAAGGGACTTGGGTATGAGAACCCTTCCACATCCTCAAAAACCCCAGTTGATTCATCTCAAAAAGGTGTAATCAAACGAGTTTCTGACAAAGATACACCAAAAGCCAAACCTGTATCTAATAAGGGAAAAAGACCTGTTGAGCAGGTAAGGCAGATGCCTAATCAGAAAGGGAACAGAAATGGACCCCAACTGGTAAAGCATCAGCCGAGGAATCAACAGAAGAACCCAGTTCTTCTGAAGAAATCTCAACCTGATCAACAGATCAGCTACCAGAAAAGACAACCTGAAAAAGGGAAGTCTAATCTGAGACCCAATCAAGGTCAGCTGCCGAATAAGCACGCTATAGGTAAACTGCAAAAACCACCTATGCCAAAAAGATATGAATCTTTTGATGGTAGCAGTCGTACCTACCCCTATAATCAGAAACCTAGGGTTGCTGCACCTGAGCCACATTAGGTAAAAAGAAGACAAAACATAAAGAAAAATCCCAAGTCTTCTAAGTCACCCAAGGTTCACACTAATAATCATACTAATCAGAAAGCATATAAAGAGACGTATGATTATGTTGACAGGTATGGGAGACAAATCAGGCCTTCTGATCTAACTGATCTCAATAGAAGTGCCCTGTTTGTATGGATCCCCAAAACAAAACCTAACCCCTCAGGACCCAATCCAAAAGGGGTACCTAAAGCCTGATTTGATTGCAGGTTCGCGTGGGTCTGGCCAACAAAGGAGGTGTGCAAGCAACTATCTGGTACATCGATAGTGGATGCTCAAGGCACATGACAGGAAGCAAGCACCTCCTCAGCTCATACATAGAACAGAAAGGCCCGCGTGTACTCTTCGGTGATGATAACTTTGGTTATACCAAAGGATTCTGAACCGTAGAGAATGATGATGTACAAGTAACTGGAGTTTCCTATGTCGAAGGATTAAAGCATAATCTTCTATCTGTATCACAATTCTGCGACAACGGATTCAGTGTTGAGTTCTCGACGGATCAATGCACTATCAAAAATCGAGCTATTCAACAGATCCTGCTAACTGGTTCAAGGAAAGGGACGATCTACACTGCAGATTGGAACAGTTGCCCAAGAAATGCATGCCTGATTGTTAAGAGTTCCAAAAGTAGCAGTTAGCTCTGGCACAAAAGAATGAGCCATCTGAACTTTAAAACTCTTAATAAGATAGCAAGGATGTCATTAGTGGAAGGACTACCGAATGAAGTATTTTCTAAGGATCAGACATGTGTCGCATGTCAGAAGGGAAAGCAGGTCAAAGCTTCATTCAAGGGAATTCCTGGACCGGCATCCAGCAGAGTATTGCAGCTGCTTCACATGGATCTTTTGGACCCGATTCGCCCGGTCGATCTCGACCTTAAATACACTCTGGTAATCGTGGATGACTATTCCAAGTTTACCTGGGTTATATTCTTACATGAGAAGAATGAGACGACAACGAAGATACCCGAGCTGCTCAAAAGATTACAAAATGAGAAGGGTGTCAGTGTAGTAAAAATCAGATCAGATAAAGGTACAGAATTTCTGAACTCTTTTATTATTGATTTTTGCTCTAAGTTTGGTATATCTGACATGAGACATCGGTGCAAGGATGCCCAATGAGAATGGAGTAGCAGAACGGAGAAACAGAACTCTCAAAGAAGCTGCTCGCACTATGTTAGCTGAACATGAAATACCAAGTCGTTTCTGGGCAGAAGCTATCAATACTGCATGCCATACTCAGAACAGATGTCTTCTGACTAAGGCTCACTACAAAACACCCTATGAACTGTGGAAGGGCAGAAAACCTCGTGTATCTTACTTCCATGTTTTTGGGTGCAAGTGTTTCATACACAACAATGGGAAGAGTCAGTTGAAAACTTTTGAGGCCAAATCAGATGAGGGTATATTCTTAGGATATTCCTCATCTAGCAAGGCTTTCAGGGTTTACAACAGGCGAACCCTAGTTGTGGAAGAAACACCCCATGTGGTCTTTGATGAAACATCCTCTGAACAAGAGAAATCTGCCTCAGAACAAGAAGTACCTGATCAACCAGTACCTGATGCTCAGAAAATGGATCAGCTAACGATCAAGGAAAAAGGATCAGAACTCGTAATAAAGATACATTCGGATCTAGGTGACTCACCGGATCAATCGGATCCTAAGGTACGATCAATTGTCGATGAAGAAGTGATGCATTTGAGATAAATATCAAGCCGAACCATCCGGTTCGGGGAACACTGAAGTTCCTATTTAAGCAGGACATCGAGACATGATGAGTCCAACATCAGCTGAGACTTGTTCTTATCAAGTGGATCATAATTCTGCACCACTCCCAATCACTAGTAATGAACCACTATCATAAATGAATGATGTTCTCCAAACCGACGCAAATCAGAACAGAAGGACCTAGATAACCAGTCATCCAACTGATCTGATCATCGAAGACCCATCTGATAGAGTTAAAACTAGACATCAGATTGGTGAAAGTGTCATGTATTGTTGTTATCTGTCTATGAAGGAACCAACAACCGTAGAGGAAGCTCTACAAGACGCAAGCTGGATTCTAGCCATGCAGGAGGAGCTGGAACAGTTCGAGAGAAATCAAGTTTGGGAACTGGTGGACAGACCAACTCATCAAGACGTAATTGGCATAAAGTGGATATTCAAGAACAAGAGAGATGAGAAAAATGTCATAACCAGAAATAAGGCAAGACTTGTTGCTAAGGGGTATTCACAATCAGAAGGAATTGATTATGATGAGACCTTTGCACCAGTCGCTCGTCTAGAAGCCATTCGGTTGTTTCTGGCATATGCTTCCTGAGAGGGTTCATGTGTATCAGATGGACGTAAAGAGTGCATTCTTAAGCGGGGTACTAGCGAGAGGAAGTTTATGTCGAACAACCTCGTGCTTTGAAAAAAGGCAACCAAGTGTACCGTTTAAGAAAAGCTCTCTACGGACTGAAACAAGCTCCTCGAGCTTGGTATGATCTACTCTCTCGGTTCTTGATAGGCGGTGGGTTCACTAAAGGCGATGGGACGTAACCTTATTCGAGAATAGAAGATGGAGAAGATATTACGATGGTTGATTTCGTGGGCGACATCATCTTGGATCTCCCAACAAGAGTCTTTGTGAGAGATTGACAAAACCGATGCAAGGGAAGTTCGAGATGTCCATGATGGGTCGATGAATTACTTTTACGGGTCTTCAAGTGAAGCAAAGTATGAAGGGATATTCATCGCCAAGCAAAGTACACTAGGAATTTCTTGGCTAAGTTTGGAGTTCAAAATTGTAAGGAAGCCAAAATTCCTATGATGATTTGGATTCAAGATGGATCGAGATGAGGATGGTCGAAAACAAATCGGAAAAGAATATAGGGCTCTCATTGGATCTTTACTATATATTGATTTGCCCGGCGGACGGATATCACTTTTTTGCAATGGGTGTATGTGCGGATTTCGGGCAAATCAATGATAAGCCACCTAGAAGCGACTAAGCGGATTCTTAAGTATCTGAAGGGGACGATAAACCTTGGTTTATTTTACCCATCGAGATGATAATCTAGAGCTTAGTGGGTATTACGATTACGATTATGGAGGTTGCAAGATTGATGAAGTCAACCTCGGGGAACATGTCGATTTTAGGAAGTAAAAACCGATCTCGTGGTTTTCAAAAAAGCGAGCATCGATTGCGGCGTCTACTTTGGAGCGAGAATATATGGTCTGCAGGAATTTCGTTGCTCCCCAAGCGCTCGGCTTAGTCGGTGGTGAGGATTATAACATTGTAGCTAAGAATGTACCTATATTCGTGATGACGATAATAGTCTTATCGCAATCACTCGAGAATCTGTTCTACATACAAGATGCAAGCATGTGGATGTCATACACCATTTTATAAGAGATCATGTTGAAAAGAAGAATATCGAATGGAAAAGATTCATCTTGATATCTGAAAAGTCGATATTCTAACCAAGCCACTAGCCGAGATCGATTAGAGAATTATGCAACGAGCTAGGGCTTACCGGATCTTGGAGAAAAAACACCTAAAATGCTTGATGGATCGATCTGCGAGAACCGGTGGTTAAGAGACTAACGGGTTAAGCAAAATCGATTGAGTTTGGTATCTCAATCGATCGTAAGATCGATCAAGGAACCGATATAAGAGGATCTTGATCGATTAAAGGTTTATCGACAAAAAACCGATCGATTAAAGGTTTATCAGTTAAAGGAAACGCCAGTTAAAGGATTATCGATTAAATCGGATGGGTTATTTCACACTTTATAAGTCGATTAAGGCGATATTCAACAAAGCAAGATTCACAGATTAAAGCTTACATCGCATAAAAGCGAAAAATTTACACAACAATGGAATAATAGAATTTTTCATTGATAAAGACCCGAGGGTCGGGGTTACCTTACAAGTTCAAGTACAAAGGACCCTGTGAGGTCAAGTACATAAACCCTAAACCCTAAACCCATAACCTATAACCCTAAACCCTCATCCTAACCCTTAAAGGAGTGGGAGAGAGATTTTAAAAATCGATGCTCCCATTTTCCCCACTTAACAAGGGTGAAAAAGGCTTTGAAATAATCCTAAAGGCACTCGCAAAAAGCTAAAATCGATTGGGAGAGAGGCCTTGATAGGATTTCTAAGCCGAGAGCCCATAGACACAAGTCAATGGGCTCTCCTATTGTTAAATGGAGCACATGTGCAAGAAAGTGGTTCAAAGACCTTATGGGCACATGTGTTACATGCAAAAAATTGAGTTGATATCACGAAGATCATTTGTTGTCCGATCAAGACCGTATATCAAACTCATGTTTTATATCGACCGAGTGCATTGATGCTAGTTCCGATTATCTCGATAGACACACAAGGTGCATACGGTTAGGAGAAGTGTCTTCTCAGTTGCGACAGCAGATCCGCCGCCTTGGTGGTAGAGAAGCTTGGCAACAATTGTATGTGTAATCTTTGATGACAACGAAAACAGCGATAAGGGACACACAGGGTTGATTTGAGAAGCTGAATTCATTGAAAAAGGGGAAAAGGATTTTGCCGGAAGGTTCACCGGAAATAAGGGTTCACCAGAACATATGTTTTACAAAGAAGATAAGTATGGTGAATGGGTTATGTTATGTAAAACATTGGTCCAATTTATAGAGGCCAAGCAAGGGTGCAAATGCAAATTTGATTTCTCAAAACCTTTTAGAGAAATTTGCATCACAAGGACAGCGTGTAGGAATCACGCGACTGATAATTGGATAAATTTATGGCGGATTGACATATCAAAATATTCAGACGATAATTACGCATGTCAAATCGTGCCAACTTAGGGAATAGAGACTACTATTCTAGACTAAGTTTTGGCGGTAAAACTTATTCCTAGAATTGGCTTGATCTGAGGAGAATCAGATTAGGTCAACTGAAATCTGATTCAATAAAAGACTGATCAGATAAAGACAATCAGTTGAGTATGATACCTCAACAAATCAGAAATATCAGTCAATGAGAAATCAGAAATAACAGTTGAAGGGGGAACTTCAACTGATAAGGAGGATCAGAAAAGGAAAATCAGACGCACAGTAAAGCGGATCAGTTGAAAAGAACAGTTGGGAAATTTTAAGGATTAGGCAGAAAACTAAGATCAACAAGTGGAATCAACTTTTACAAGTGGTATTGACTGATTACAACATCAGTCAACCAGATACGCATTTCTGTTTCCTTGTTTATTGCTTACTTATCTGATCTTATCTGATATTATTTGCCTTACTGTACTCACTACTTTTGTGACGTATTTTCTGCAAAACATTTAATGCGGACGTGGGATACTTGTATTAATTGCCACAATATGCGCTTTTAAATCCAAAAGGCAATCGTACGTGCTTTTCCTAACCTCACGATCAAAACCGTTCAATCTGGATCGTCTAATCTTTTCAAACGGTTGATCTTCCAAATCTTGTCTTTTTTCCCTCCTCTTCCTTATAAGGTTCATCAAAACCCTACCAGAGTTTTCTTATTCTCAAAACTTGCGATTTTATTTTCTGAAAACTCCTGATTACTCTACTGCGATTCAAAGTTTTTTTCTTGGTTTTCAAATTATCTTTCCGAAAAATAGAATCTGGTAATTTTCTGATTATTTGATGAATCTCTTTCCTTAAAAACCATTGATCTTAAAGATTATGTCAATCGATGGTATCCTGTGTTATGCTTTATTGTTTCTTAGTATCCGCATGTGTTTATCGATTACTAGACCTGAGATTAGGTCTAATATTTAGTATATGTTATCTTTATGATTATGCACAACTTTAATCGAGTCTATCTTATTGTAGATGGCCACTCACGGTATGGGAAAAATAATGTGCAACTATGCGGAACTGGCAACGAAGATTGTCGACGACAAGTTCGTACAGTTTGGTATCACTCGGGATCCGAAATCTATGGAGGTTGAGCAAATTCTGCGAAAGGGAGGTCTTGAACAATATTGCGCTGCTCACTGCAATCTAGTGATGCAGTATGAAGCTCTCGAATTTCTTAGGAATTTGAAGGTGGATACAGACACTCCGGGAGATGAACTACTTTCGTCAGTCAACGGAGAAGAGATCAGACTGACGAATGCGGACATAACTCGTCTATTCAGCTTGCCAAAAGGAAGAATCTACTTTCTTTCACTCTGGGGAGAACGAAGATGAGTGATCGAAATGAACTCTTGAGAGGCCGACAAACATCGGACCCTTGAGGTTTTTCAGTTAATGCTCAAAAGGAAATACCGATTTGTTGTTTGACATTTTGTCAAAAACAATCATGGGTATTTCGTTCAAATTGAGATGCTCTTTACATCCGCAAAACAGTATAAAGATGGTCTGCGATAATTGATGAAGCAAAGAACATCAATTGTCATGGCTTCCTGAAGGCCATTCTGCTCCAAGAACATGAGAAATTTGGAGTCAATGAATGGAGGCAGGTCTATCTGAAGAAAAGGATCTGCAATCTCAACAAGGTTGAGTTATCCTGAAGGACAAAATGCCAACTGCCGAATGGGACCAGAATGGACTGAAGTCTGACAAGGCTTTTCTCTCCACCACTTCAGCCATATATGGGCCACCAGACGATGATATGCGGCCCACTCCTCCAAAGGCGAAGAAGGGAAAGAGCAAGGAAGCAGCCTCATCTACACCAGATGCTCCCCAGAAGAAGAAAAGAAAACTGGTGAAGGCTCAGGAGAAGAGGCCGAAGAAGGCAAAACAGGCCTCAATGACTCTGTTTCTGGAAGATGAGTCAGATAAAGAAATAGCGCCAGATCAGCCTGATGCCCCACAAAGATCAGGTGAAAAATCAGACAGGCAGGCTTCTCAAGCTGAGAGCTCGCCAGAACATTCGGAGGAAGAAGCAAGAGTCAATCGATCTCCTTCTCCTCCGACTCGAGTTGATTCACCGCTCAAACTACTGGCTGCTGAGCATGCTTCTAATACTCTTCCACCGCCGCTGAACACGAAACTACATCGAGTTCGCGAACTGTAAAGCTTACCCGTTGTAGAAACCAGACTTTTTTGTCTCCACATCGTAGAACCTCTGCAGTCGAGCCAATCGAGACAACTTTTCGCTACTCTGGCACCACGAGAACCCTCTCCATCTCATCAACCGGACTCGGGTCGATCTGAACAAATAATTCCTGAGTCCAGATCATCCAAGACCATCGCGGAAAATGGTGGGGATGTAGATTGAACAAGATATTGATGCGATGTATCCGAAATGGGTAGCCCATCCTGTATCGAGAAGAAGTTATGGAGATCCTCACCTGGAGAGATCTCCGATTAAAGAGCTTCTCAGACTTCATGATGATTATAGAACAGATGGGAGGTGCTGATGAATTTGCAGATTTTGATTTCGATATGAGGAAATCTGCTAAAGTAGGATCACCGGTGAGCCGATAATCTTTGAATCTATCAAAGCTCGATCCACGGGAAGGGGGGTTGATCAACAAGGAAAAACTGGAGATCGGCCAAGAAGCTCCCCGGCAGATGCTCCTATGAAGGATGCAGAGCTGCTGATGATAGTGGAACCGGTCTTTGCAGTTCATGACCAACCATCGGAGGCGCAAACAACTGAAGGAGATCAGGTGACACCAAACATTCCTACAACTCACGTCACCGCTGATCAACTTCAGGAGATCAGATCATGCTTCAAAGATCTCCTTAAAGAAGAAGTTGAGGGAGTGATAACTGATCAGAGGCAGATTGGCCTCAAAGAAATAGCAGATCAAAGGGAATTGGCCATTTCCCAGATTGAGGCAATCAAAGATCAGTTCTCCCCAAACCGTGACCAACCCTGTCTCTTGAGCTTATAAAGTTAGATTGATGACAAGGTGATTCGAGTTGATCAACAACAAGTTTTTTTCGATGCTTCTTGAAAGGCTAGAAATGAGTGAAGAGAAACTTAACAAACCGATTCTTACCTCTCTCTTCGCCATGGAATCTGTCATCGAAGTGATCTCGAAAGTTCAAAGTCTAACTGCTCAAGCTCAAGGTTTATCATTGCTTGAGATCTCAACAGGGCAATATCGATCGACTTTGGATCTCGACTTCCCACCTCCTGACTCTTTTTGATCAAACCAAAAAGGGGGAAGGACAAAGTGAGAAACCAACTGACACGATCAGAACAACTGATCGGACAGTTGAATCTTATGGACAAAGACTAGACCATCTGGATCTTTTTGCTAACGAAGTTTACGAAAAAAGATGGAAAAGTCAAAAGCAAGAAAGTGTCGCCGCAATTCTTTGCGGGCTTTGGGACATCACAACTTGTACCCGATCCTTTGCGGGTCTTTGGACATCACAACTTGTACCAGTCACTCAAACTAAGATAGTCACAAGAAGCACAGCTAGCCAAATTCAGGCCGATAAGGAACTTGCTGAAAAACTGTCCAAAGAGCAAATCACTGAGGAAGCCCGAAAAAGCGAAGAAGAAAGAAGGGCAGAAAAATTGACAGAGGCAGAAGATCTGAAGAAGAAATTCAGATCGAGAGCTTAAGAAAAGGAAAAGGCTGGGAAAATCTGTGCGAAGCTCACCGCCGCCAAAAGAGTTGTTGAGATTATTCCTAAGACTGCTGACACGCTGAGAGGTTTGAGGAATGGAATAAGATCAGAAGTGAATGGCTTCTGGATGCCTTTGTTCTAGATCTTGTTCCACAAGAAGAATCTCCTGATGAAGAATTCCTCAACTGGTTGGAAAACAAATACCCAGATTTTCTGAAGTATCTGGAAAATGAGGCCAAAATTATCAATGTAAAAATATCTCGCCAAGAGTATGATATGTTAGATTACTCGAAGAAGGCAGACGGCTCATTTGACAGACTGGCATTTCAAAGGTTCTATTTTGACATCCTGGGCAAAACGCGCATAACTGATCCTCAGCAGGTCAATGATGTCAAATGGAAACTTTATCAGATTTTCAACGTCCCTCAAGATCAAAGGGAAATGCCAGAAGGATACAAGCCTAAAGAGTGAAGAATCAGAAGACTTCTCAGGATCAGCTGCTTTTAAATTCAAACTTTTCTAATGTAATATGTAATCGACAAATCTAATGAAAGAAAAGTTTATTTTCTGATCCTAAGACAAAATCTCATTGTCTTCTGATTATGTGCTCTTTACTGTTCTATTTTTTTTATCAACTGTGTTTGGTTTCTCGGTGTTTTGGTTTTCATCAAAAGGGGAAATTGTTGGGAAATTTATAGTTTTGATGAAAGTTCCAAAAACACATGTAATAGACCGATCGGACACATTATTTGAATGATGTTTTTATTACGGCTATAGGATACCAGTTGATAATGATTGTATAGAACAACTGATGTAATAGATAGGTCACATGTTGAGGGGGAACCTCAATATGTATAGGTCAGATCTGAAAATCCAAAGAATAGCTGATATCCGACAGGCCAGAAGGCAAGAGAAGAACAGAAGATCGGATCGATCGATCAAGTCGATATCTCAAACCAAGTCATGAAGATCGGACCCGGAAGACCCACATCACCGAAATCGCTAGTTGAAGCTAAGACAAGCGGCACCAAAAGACTCCACAGTAGATCGATCGGTTTTGGTGATCGGTCGTCACCACCGTGAAAAAACCGATGTTTCACCTAATCATCATCGTCGATGATCTGAACAAATAGAATGTCAACCTTAGTTGGTAGAACAACACGAAAAGTGCTTCATTATCAATAGGGACAAGACACGTATGATCGGAGCCGAATTACGGGGATTTGGTCTTCTCTCTCTTGGCTATAAAAACACTATTCACTTTTCGGCCATGCCATTCTCAAGACATCACATCAATCCTCGCAAGTCTACCAAATATAGCACGAAATTCAAATTGCTCTCCAACGACTCTTTGATTTCGAGGTCTATAAATATGGGATCACACTCGAGTGAATGTTCGAAAACACGGCTCTTGAACAATCAAGAAGCTCAAGCTATTATCGATTTCATACGAAGAACACGAACTTGAAGTTAATTTTATAGTGTTCATCCCATAAGTTCTTAGCATAGAAATCTTTTCATCTAGCTGATAGGCTACCTAAAAACTAGAAGAGATTTCATAGTTGGAACCAAAACAATCTTACCCAAACCAAAAGTTAGGTTAAGTTGTTTAGCAAGATTTCAGACTAGGGTTTTTAGTTCTGATTTCTGGGATTGGTTGAGTGAGAACTCCTTAAAAATCTGTTGGTGTACTGTGTTTGGACTAACACACAAATCTAAGTCCAGTTGGTTTAGTTGGTGCCCCTTGTGATAGGGAAGAGTGGACGTAGGACTGGTTTGTCCGAACCACTATAAATCTTGTGTGCACTTACCTGCTTTGTTTAACTGTTTTACACAATCGCACGCACCTAATTAAAGCTGCATACATATTCAAAGTTAAGATCAGCTAGCACCAAGCTTCTGATCTGATCAAGTTTGACACTTTAGTCAACTAGTTAAAAGACTAACTTTGGAAACTGATTTATAAAACCGGTTTTTTTCACGGGTTAAACTTAGCTTCCGCGACAATCGGTTAAACCGATAGATCCGAATCGATGCGCCTTCAGCGACAAGAAGTTAGATATCGATCCAAAATGATTCACTTGCACTGATCAGACTAATTGCTCTCACATCTGATCTGCACAAAAAGTTTTTCAGAAGTCTATTCACCCCTCCCCTCTAGACTTCTGCCCTCACAAAAACCCATTCGGGACCTACAAATCGTTTCAAGACAGTGTCTATGTATGAAGCTTGCGATAAGCCTATCATCATTTTCTTGCGATCTCTAGTGATCTTGATCCCAAGGATGTGCCCGGCTTCCCCTAAGTCCTTCATATCAAACTTTTTTGAAAGCCATGCCCCTACGCCCCGATAACACCTTTACATCATTCCCGATGAGCGAGAATATAAATCTCACGATAGTACTAAGAATACCAATGCGATTCGACACGCTTTTTGTACACACAACTTTTCGAACTCGTTCGATCAAACCCATAAGACTTTATTACATGATCAAAACATTGGTTCCAAGCTCTGGATGCTTGTTTGAGTCCGTAAATGGACTTCATGAGCTTACAAACTAGGTGTTCTTGGCCCTTTTCAATGAAGCCTTGGGGTTGTTACATATAGATTTCTTCATCAAGACTTCCGTTAAGGAAAGCTGTCTTGACATCCATTTGCGATTTCAAAATCGAGATCTAAGAAGAATCGACAAGAGAATCCGGATGGACTTGAGCATTCTTCTGGTGAAAAAGGTTTCCTCATAGTCGATTCCTTCTTTACGAGTATAACCTTTCGCCACAAGCCTTGCCTTGAAGGTTTCCACCTTAAAATCGGGTCCTCTTTTTCTCTTGTATATCCACTTGCAACCAATGGGTTTGACCCCATTAAGTGGTTCGACTAGCTCCCACACTCTGTTATGATCCATAGAACCCATTTCGGCTTTCATTGCCTTTTTCCAAGAAACCGCATCCTTGTCTTGGATTGCCTCATCATATGTCCATGGGTCTGATTCATCTTGTCCGGGAATCAAGTCCGAGGACTCTTCTATCCCCATGAATCTCTCGGGCTGTCTTATAACCCTCCCACTACGACGAGATTCCGGTTGTGAAAGTGTGTCGTTTGGTATGTCATCTTGTACAGTTGGCAATGAGGTTAGCCCCCTTAGTTCATTTAAGGTAATCTCATACGGGTCTTCTTTTCGTTCATATAGTCTTCTTCCAAAAATCTAAAGTGGGTGCTTATTACCACCTTTTGATCTTGGGACCATAGAACATACACCCTTTTGTTCCTCGGGGTATCCTATAAACAACCTTAATTACGATCGAGGATCCATTTTTCCGGCTTCCTTGTCCAACACGTAGGCGGACACCCCAAATTCTCATGTGTCTCAAAGCGGGCTTTGCCGGTCCACAATTCTTTGGGAGTTTTGGGAACCGATTTGGATGGCACCAAGTTCAGAATGTAAGCCGTTGTTTTCAAGGCATAACCACGTAAGCGACTTGGGAAGATCCGCGATAACTCATCATTGATCTAACCATTTGAAAAGAGTTCGGTTTCTTCGCTCACGCAACCCCATTTTGTTGAGGGTTCGGGTGCGATTATTTGGGATACAATCCCTTCATCTGACAAGTAGTTCAAAAACTCATTGCTGAGGTACTCGCCTCCACGATCGGATCGTAGAGACTTGATACGTTTTTCCCTATGATTCTCTGCTTGAGCCTTAAATTCTTTGAATTTCTCAAAGGTCTCAGATTTATGCTTCATAAGGAAAATATAACCGTACCTTGAGTAGTCATCAATAAAAGTGACGAAATACTCATAACCTCCTCTTGCTTTGGTTGAAATTGAACCACATACGTCTATGTGAACGATTTTTAACACTTCTTTGGCTCTATTCCCCTTGGCTCCGAATGCCCTCTTGGTCATTTTACCCTCCAAACATGATTCGCAGGTTGGAATTGGTTCAACTTGGAGAGACTCCGGTGAACCGTCTTTCACCAAACCTTTGGATCCTCTTTAGATTAATATGTCCCAATCGTAGATGCCATAGAAGTGTTTCGTTCACGTCTGATGAACGTTTTCTTTTATCGTAAATTGATTGATGTGTCATAGGATGCGTTTAAGTGAGTGGTGTGCCACGATTAATTGTATGGAGATTATTCGACCAATGTCCCATAACAGATACACTCATCATTTCAAGAAATGATGTCATTCTTATTAGAAGAAACTAAGTATCCATTAAAATAATTTTAGAAACTGAAAGTGAATTCTTTCTAAAACTGGGAACATAAAGAAAATCTCTTAAAATTAAAACTTTGTCTTCAAAAGACAGGTGCACTTCTCCCACTGCTTCAGCTGCCACTCTCGTAGCATCGCCCAGTGTGATAAGGATCTCACTCGCACTAAGTTGTCAGGTCAGCTTGAACCCGTGAAGCAAACATGATCAGTGGATCCCGTATCAACTACCCACGAATGAGAAGTATACGCCGCTAAACAAGTTTCAACAACTAGTGCGTGAGAATTACCTTTCTTTCTGGCCTTTTTGGGGTTGGAACAGGCAAACCTCCATTGTCCTTACCGCTGTTGAAGCACTTCCTCTTTGGATTTTCCTTGACACCACAAGCATTCCTCATCTTACCATTGCCCTTGGCCTTGATTGAGTTTTATTGCTTATGGCTTTTGGTTCTCTTCTTCTTCTTGCCTACCCTTGGCCTAGAAGATGAAGATGGACGACTTGCCGTTCAAAGCTTGAGTTTGGTGCCCCATCAACATCTCTGCCGAGACCAAAGCTTGCAATAAATCAGCTAACGAGGCCAAAATGCTCAAAAACTTTTGGACAGAGAGTGAAGTACTAAATTCATCTGAGTCTCCAGATTATAATCTGCACTCAGAACCTCAAGTTTGTTCAGATGGGCCATCAATTTTGAGGACGTAATCCCTTATGGGTTTGCCCTCCACCATTTTCAGCAACGACATCTCTCGCAAGGTGATCTGACGAGTCCCGTATTTTTGACTCGTCTGTTGGCTCATCGATTTTGGTGTGTCAAGAATCCACTTGTGCTTTTTGTGCGATTAGGACAATTATAATTTTTCGTTTCCAATCAATACTGGTTTCCATACTTATTCTATTGACTTCAAGTATAATAGCGATTGGATTAAAAAGGTTACGACATCTTTGAAATGAAATAAATAATAATATGCATAAGCACAAATATATCACAAGGTTCGATCACATGTTTCATATTAAAATCTCAAAAAAAATATGAACATGCATCAGCCAACATCTCAAAACAGTTTAAATAAGCCACGTGGGGTGGGTCATTATTTAAACACATTCAACCAGGTTACAAACAAGAACAATTACAAACCTTTAATATCCAGATTAATAGTTGGCTCCCACTTGACAATTATAAAATTGACAGGGACTTCGGGGAAGTATATGCATATCAATTTTATACCTAAGTAATAACCATGATTAAATACAAAATTATTATTTCGCTTTGAACGAGCCTCGTGGGGAGGGTCATCGTCGCCACTAGTAATAATCCACAATCAACCATTTGGAATTCATTCATGTGAAAGCTATCTTTTGACCGTCCCGTGGGGGAATTTCTCCAAAAGAATTCACAAATAAATAAATCATGGAGGTCAAAATTAATTCAATTTTATTATCCGGAATAAAATTGTCAATTAATTGTTTAAGCATACTTAGTAATTTTTGAAAGTGAGATTTTTTCAAAACGTTTTCTCATGCATCGCAAATTTAAACACAATTTAAATAAGCATAACATCAAAACAAAAAATTAAACATATTGGGCACATATATCCAATTGTCATGGTTAATTTTTGTCATGTCTTGATCTTGAGAAATCGTCTTCATAGCCTTCATCGTTCGTCTCGAAAAGCTCCCACTTGACCGTCTTAAAAAATGCTTTGTCAAGCCACATCATCGACCAGCTCGCGGGTCGAAGTGTCCTCCTAGCACTCCCCCGGCCATATCGAGTGGCGTCCATGTCTTGTAGCGCCTAAGTATCCGGGTATAAGTCGCTCGGGCGGTCTTTCGTATTGCTTTCGGCCGAGTCTCGGTAGAGGGTTACGTCGGCCGGATCTGTCTTGTGGCGCCCGCAATGCCTAAATCTCGTCGCCCTAAGAAGATCAACCAGCAGCATCTGTTGGGATTATTTGGAAAGTATGCTTTTACTTTGTATAATCAAAACTGAATTTCGGACTTATTCTTGAAATAAATTGTTTATCATCGATGCTTTAAATAGCATCGAATGTTTATATATTTTCTTGCATAACTGTTCAACAAATAAGACGTGTTACATTGTAGTTAATTTAGTGATACCGGATCACGGAAGATTAAATTAACGATCCTTTGTAACCAAAAAGTACATCATTCACGACCTAGATGGAAATGAACAATCCATCGTGGAAAGGTTGAAGTGTAAAGGCTCAGATTGGCTTGTCTTGACCAAGAGATTACACTAGTGCATGATCGATGCCTTTGAATAGGACCTACATGAGGACAAATTCTTTAGGCGAACAAGGAAGAATTAGACCTCAGTGGTTCTTTATTTCTTAATCTTCGTCCCTTAAATAGGATCACGTGTGGTTGGTAACTATTGCTTTGACTTATCACGGGTAGAGAATCAACGAGATTCAATACTTTTTATCTTGGGCAATATTATTGGTCACATGTGATTGCTAAGATTTAATACGGAGAATCGTGTGCAGAAAGCACATTTTGTTCGATTTGCCCCTTGGGATGTTCATAAGCTTTATCGTACCAAATCTTGCAAGTGGAACTAGTTTCCGGTATGGATAATAATGTTGAACCGTTCCTTAACCAAGGACAAAAGATATTAATTAATGGAAAGTTATTTCAATGGCTTGAATTAATTAATGGGCTAGATAATCTTAAACACGGGAAATAATAACCGGGAGCCATATTGACTGTAATATGGGTTAAGATGGATAGTGCAATATTAATTATGTAGTGGGATTAATTAATATTTATGGGCTTGAATAATATTGTGGCTCAATATTGATAATTCAAGATCCATTGGAAGGTCCAATCTTAATTCTCCTAAAGGCCCCCCTAAGTAGCCCAACATAAAGTCCAATAACTGAAAAAGGTGTTTAAAATAAAATAAATTTTGTTGCCTTATTTTTCCATGAATTTCGAAAATTATGGATTAAAAGGGGAGAAAGATTTTCTTTGAATTTTGTTATTGAATGAAGATATGTATTCTTGGAATACAAGATTATCTCATTAAATTCAAGAAATCTCCCACTTGGTTATCCATATAGCATTTTTCGAAAATTTTGAAATATAGAGGGCAAGAAAGATTTTCTTGATTTTCTTGAAAAGATATTATGAAAGATATGTATTTCTTGAAATACAAGAATATCTCATAAATTCAAGAAGATCCAAATCTTGGAATCTTGATCCATATATTTCGAAATTTCCATAACAAAGAGGAGTTGGGATTTTTGTGGAATATTTTAATTATGGAGAAAAGAATATATGAGATATATTCAAGATTTCTTGGAGATCAAGAAAAAGATTTTCCCATATTATTTTATCCCAAATTTTCGACCAACACCCTCTATAAATAGGGGATGAGTGTTTCATTTCCAAGTACAATTCCATGTGCTGGAAAAATTAGTAAATCCACAAAGGTGTTGCAACAAAGTTTATTTTCCTTTTGTTAATTGTTCGTGAGCATCCTACCACCAGATTGTCGAACAAGGATTAAGGGAATACTTGGGAAGGTTTTTTTGGTGTGTCTAATCAACAAGACCATTTGCCATTCCAAGAGGTACGTTCACGTAAGCTCGTAGAAATTCCGCATGAGTAGGATTTACGTGAATTAATTATGTGCATGATTTGTTGTTGAATTATTATTTGAATTAATATAGGATTAATTCATGCTAGTAATAATTATCAGAATTAAATTTGTATTTAAATATTTATCCCGAATAGATCCGTGCAACTTATTCCCCGACAACTGGTATCAGAGCACGGTTTTGGGCTCTGAATTTTAAATTGTAATTTAATTCGTTTTCATTAAATTTGAAATTGGATAGTAGAATTGCTAGATATTTTTTGCAGGTATCCAATTGTCATGGAATTTAATGTGTTTATTTATGCATGCATATAAATTGTGGTTTTTAATTCGATTCGTTCGAATTCGTTTTGCCTCGTGAGAAAATCCACGAGTAGATTATGATTTATTTGATTTGATCAATGTAATAGACTAGTCTAGATCTAGGTTTATTTATTTTTTGTAAATAAATTGTAACCGGATCGGAAGCGGAGGCGGAGACGAAGAATTAAAGGATAGATCGAACCGTGACGCTTAACGAATGATGCAGCGCGCTTAAACGTGTTAAGGGAGGAGGCATCGCCACGCGACGGACGTCGCCATGTGCACGGGCTCGACGCTAGGCGCCGGGCGGATTGCTCGGCCTTACCGGGCGCGATGGGCGGCGACACGGGCAGCGCGTGGTATATGTGGGACCATGCTCGAGGCGGCCGAGGCGGATGGGCGGGCGAAAGGAAGGCTTGGCCAAGGCTTGGCCGCTTCTTGAATTCGGCCGAGGCGAGTTTAAAAACGAGGCGGCGAGAGCTCGCCGAAAAGCGTCTTGAAGCCGCCGAGCCCGCTTCGCCAAGGGGCGGCGGATCTGGCCGTGCATCCTTTGTGAGCTACTTGGCGTGGCGTTTCGAGATGGAGTTCTTTTCGAGACGATCGAGTGGGAGAAATTCAAGACGGCGTTTCTTCAAAATCAAGCCAAGAAAAATCAAACCATGACAATTGGATAATTTATGCCCAATATGTTTATTTTTCCGTTTTGCTTGATTTATTATTGTGTTTTCTTGTGCTTTATTTAATTTGTTTAAATGTGTTTGCATGAGAGTTGCCCAATGAAAAATCTCACCTTCAAAAATTACTAAATATGTTTAAATAATTAATTGACAATTTTATTCCGGATAATAAAATTGAATTAATTTTGACCTCCGTGATTTATTTATTTGTGAATTCTTTTGGAGAAAATTCCCCCCACGGGACGGTCAAAAGTTAGCTTTCACATGAATGAATTCCAAATGGATGATTGTGGATTATTACTAGTGGTGGCGATGACCCTCCCCACGAGGCTCGTTCAAAGAAAAATAATGATTCTGTATTTAATCATGGTTATTACTTAGGTATAAAATTGATATGCATATACTTCCCCGAAGTCCCTGTCAATTTTATATTAGTCAAGTGGGAGCCAACTATTAATCTGGATATTAAAGGTTTATAACTGTTCTTGTTTATAACCTGCTTGAATGTGTTTAAATAATGACCCACCCCACGTGGCTTATTTAAACTGTTTTGAGATGTTGGTTGATGCATGTTCATTTTTTTTTAGATTTTAAAATGAAAAATGTGATCGAATTTTGTGATATATTTGTCCTTATGCATATTATTATTTATTTCAGTTCATCATGTCGCAACCTTTTAATCCACTGTTCAATATACTTAAAGACAATTTGCTTACTGGTGAAAACTTTGTTGATTGGAATCGTAAACTTACTATTGTCCTCACTGCACAAAGCCATAACTGGGTTCTCACTACACATAAACCAGAAAAGCCAAAAGATGAGTCAACAAAACGGTTAAGAAAGAGTATCTTGTTGGGGCGTTCAACGAAATGGCAAAGTGTACCATCTTGGCTTCTATGTCGATGTGTTGCAAGACCAACACCGAGCGTTGAGGCCATTTGGCGACATCATGACTAGTCTTAAAGCGATGTTTCAACATCGAATCGTGTGGCTCGTCGGATCACCATGAGAGACTTGCCCTCTATGAAAATGGTGGAGGAACGCGCGTAAGGGAGCACGTTCTCGGATGATGGTTCACCTTAACAAACTTGAGGTACTTGGTGAATCGACATCGAGACCCAAATCGATTTCGTGCTCCACTCTCTGCCGAGAAAAGTTTTGAGCAGATTCAGTGAACTACGGATGAATAATCGAAGTTCTCGATGCGATGCATTTGAAAGCTTTTTTAGTCTCGGCGGAGGCGATATTGGGAGCAAAAAAGCCAAGCCTTGGTGGCAAATGGACCCTCTTCTTCTTTTAGGCCAAGGGGTGGTAAGAACAAGAAAAGGACAAAAACCACAAGCAAGTGAACTCAAGTGTTGCCAATGGCAAAGAAAAGGTGAAGAAGGGTGGAGGCGGTGAGTAAGCCCACTAAGGGAAGTGCTTCAAGCTGCGGTGAAAAAAGGACATTGGAGGTCACTGTTCCAAACCCAAAAGGAATGGAAAGAAAGGTAACTCTCACGCACTAGTTGTTGAAACTTGCTTAGTGGCGTATACCTCCCATTTATGGGTAGTGGATACGGGGTCCACCGATCATATTTGTTTCACTTTTGAGGGGTTCAAGCGGACGACAACTTAGTGAGAATGAGATCCTCATCTTTTTGGGCAATGCTCACGAGAGTGGCGGTGAAGCAAATGGGAGAAGTGCACTGTCTTTAAAAAAAATGAGAGTTTTAATTTTAAGAGATGTTCTTTACGTTCCGAATTTTAGAAAGAATTTGATTTCAGTTTCTAAACTTTACCTTGATGGATATTCGGTTACTTTTAATAAAGTTGTTACCATTTCTCTTTTTGATAAATTTATCTGTCATGGAACGTTGTCGAATAATCTTTATACAATTAACTGTGCACACCACTCACGAAATGCATCCTATCACACATCAACTGTTTCCGAGAAAAGAAAACGTTCATCAAACGTGAACGAGACACTTCTATGACATCTAAGATTGGGACATATAAATCCAAATAGGATCGAAAGGTTGGTGAAAGACGGTTCACTGGAGTTTCTCCAAGTTGAACCAATTCCAACCTGCGAATCATGTTTGGAGAGTAAAATGACCAAAAGGGCATTTGGAGCCAAGGGGAATAGAGCCAAAGAAGTGTTAGAAATCGTTCACACAGATGTATGTGGTCCAATGTCAACCAAAGCAAGAGGAGGTTATGAGTATTTCATCACTTTTATTGATGACTACTCAAGGTACGGTTATATTTTCCTTATGAAGCATAAATCTGAGACCTTTGAGAAATTCAAAGAATTTAAGGCTCAAGCAGAGAATCATAGGGAAAAACGTATCAAGTATCTACGATCCGATCGTGGAGGCGAATACCTCAACGATGAGTTTTTGAACTACTTGTCTGATAAAGGGATTGCATCCCAGCTGACTGCACCCAGAACCCCTCAACAAAATGGGGTTGCAGAGCGAAGAAACATAACTCTTTTGGAAATGGTTAGATCTATGTTGAGTTATGTGGATCTTCCCAAGTCGTTATGGGGTCATGCCTTGGAAACAACAGCCTACATTCTAAACTTGGTGCCATCCAAATCGATTCCCAAATCTCCCAAAGAATTGTGGACGGGGCGCAAGCCCAGTTTGAGACACATGAAGATTTGGGGGTGTCCGGCCTACGTGTTGGACAAGGAAGCCGAAAAAATTGGATCCTCGATCAGAATTAAGGTTGTTTGTGGGATACCCCGAGGGAACAAAAGGGTGTATGTTCTATGGTCCCGAAGATCAAAAGGTGGTAATAAGCACCCACTTTAGATTTTTGGAAGAAGACTATATGAACGAAAGAAGACCTAAAAGTGAGATTACCTTAAATGAGCTAAGGGGGCTAACCTCAATGCCAATTGTACAAGATGACATACCAAACGATACACTAACACAATCGGAACCTCATCGTAGTGGGAGGGTGTAGGTCCCGAACGGGTTTTGTGAGGGTGGAAGTCTAGAGGGGAGGGGTGAATAGACTTCTAAAACTTTTTCGTCTTGGTCGGTGTGAACTGCAGACATTACTGATCAGAGTGCGAGTGTATCGGTTTAGGCGATGTTCAATCTTCTTGAGTGCACGGGGCGGATCGGTTTGATATCTGTCGGTTTAAGCGAGTGGTGCGGAAGCTTGTTTTTACCCGTGTGAAAAACCGGTTTTATCAATCGATTACGAAGTCGATTTTCAACGAGTTGACTAAGGTGTCAATCGATCGATCGATTGCTTAGTGCGCATCGAGCTTAACTTAGAATATGTATGTTGTTTAAAACTCAGTTGTGTGACTTGTGTAAAGCAATAAGAAAGCAAGTAAATGCACACAAGACTTTTTATAGTGGTTCAGACGAAACCCGTCCTACGTCCACTCTTCCCTTAACACCGGTGTCGCGAGTCGTTTTGGTTGATGAATATTATGTGGCTAATTTAATTACAACTCGCGAACAAAACGTATACGTGTAAAATAAACAGTAAAAAAGATGAATTTGTTGACCCGGTTTCGTCAACAAATGACTACTCTGGGGCATACCAAGCGGGATGTAGTATTACGAGCTTTACCGCGTCACAGATTCTTGATACATCTTATGAAGATGAATCGATGCGGAGTTATCAAAAAAAAGAGTTCTAGGGTTTTTCATATATGTGGATGAACACTCTAATTTTTCTGTTCCTCACCTCTCAGGGGATTTTTGTAGGCTATATCTCTGGGATTATTTCATGAACCAACCAACCCTTTTCTTCTTTCTTTTTTTTCTTCCATTTATAATACTACCGTCAAGCATGATTTGGATTGGTAAAGCATGTGCTGGATTGGTAAAGCATGTGCTGGATTCTTTGGATCATGCAAGAACTCCGGTGGTGTTGCCACGTTTCTGACTTCATCTTCTAGATTGATCTTTGTACAAAAAGTCGCATTGGGCGATTTCTTTTGATCGTCGAAATTAATCTTTTGTTCGGTTGGACTTTTCGTTTTCGTCGCTTTTTAAGATGTCGGTTCTTCAGAGATTTGAGTTCGAACATCTTGACACGATTACGTTTGTTCGGTAAGTCGCCGAGCAATTTCGATCGATTAGCGAACAAAAAGTAACTCACCCACAGGGCATGATTATTATATTCAAACATTACACGTGTCGCTCTTTGATGTTCGATTAAACCTGATTTATTATATCGAACACAACAATACCCCCCAGCCGGGTCGCTTTGTATTCTACATTGGGCCCGGCTGTTAAAATCTAATTGGGCCATGTTTGGCATCGTCAATTCATTGAAACTTGAATTAGTACCGGTGTCTTTAAATCATATTTCTCCTCTTTAAAAATTTTTCCTTTCTCTCTACTCTTTTTTATCGTCTTCCCGATTCGAAAGTTTCCGTGAAGGATTCATTGTTTCGTGAAGAAATTCATTCGGTGTAACCGCGATTCTTCTTCTACTTTATAATCATTGCCTCTTGCTCGAATTCTCTGTTCAATCTGACCATTATAGTTCCTTCGCCTTTTCCCCCCATTAGTAGAATCCCCCGTAATAATGTAAGCACATCGGAGGCAAATGCCTCGAATTCTGGATTCCGTTGGCAATTTCGCAACCATTTTTCGTTTTTTTTCTTCCGACTCCGACAAAGCCCAAACGGAGTCGGATAGTGGTTTGTCCCGTAATGATTCATTGGGACGATTCTCGATTATAATTCTTCGCCCCAAATTCAAATTAGGTCTATGGCTATTGATAATGTTGATGTAGATAGAAATGATATCTTTGTGAGGGGGGAAATTTTAAGAATCGCAAATTTAGTCGAATCGAACATAGGTGTAGATGGTGGGCAAAACTCGAACTTGGTATATACTGTTGGTGTTCTCAAATCCAACATATAAGCGAGTATAATGCTCGTTATAATTTTGGCTTGCCTTAACAACCTCTCATAGGATTAGTGTAGAGAACGAGTACCCAATGAGCAAAATGGCGAGCATAATTGATGTAGATATGCTCGCCACCGTTTGATAGAATTTATGAAACCCCTAAGGATGTGTCTTTTTTTTCGGGCACCCGGTCCCGATGGCGGGCCGACCAACCCCCGAGGGTTGTGTTGCCGTGAATTTGGACACCATGGAGGCTGGTCTTGATTTCCTCTCCATCCCAAGCAATTACCCGTTTGCTCGTGGAATGGAATATCTCCATTACACAGCTTAAACCGAATGGATGGCACATGGTTATGAGTTTTTTGACGTTGTTCGGCAAAATGAAACCAAGGTATTATCCTTCGGCAGCTGAACTTGCTCGGTTAGTGCACTTGACTCGTCCGAGGGGCGAACATGGGTGGTTGTTTATGCAAGCTAACGCCAAGTGCAAAATTATCGAGGATGTGCCGAACAAAATCAGTGACTGGAAAGAGAAGTTCTGGTTCGTAGGGGGCGATTGGAAAAGCCCGGTCTCTGGAAGCGAGCCAAATGCTCGTTTGGACATCCCCACTGACTTCGGAGTGTACCGAAGTAAGTGATTTTGTATCTTTCATTCTTCAATTTGAACTGATTTTAACTCACTTTTTATTTCAGGGATTCCAGCCGCGACGGATAAGGAGACAAACGACGGCTATTTCAGCAGCGTTTGGCAGATTGATCTGGAAACTCGTTCAGAAAGATCCGTGATAGCTTTGAACACTGCCAAACAAAGAAAGAAAGGAGGTTTGTTCGTGCCTCCTCATCATCTTGTTGCTGTTGATCCTTCCGGTAAGGATTATCTTTTGTTTTTGTAAAAGTCTTGTGTCTTTTTGTTCGCTGTCACCCGTTGATTCTGATTTCGCTTTGTTTATAGCTTTTCTAGCTGTGACCATTGCTGTGAGTACGTCTGAACACACTGAGATGGCTCGAAGAAAAAGGCCACAGGAACTTGCTCGGATTCAGGCTGAGCGAGAAGCTCAGCGAACAGGTAGAGGGGAGGCGAGCAGGGCCAAACGACCCTCATCCGGTCCTGGAGAATCAAGTCGAGCACAGAGGGGCTCCTGTTGGGCCGAAAGCATGGGGTGGCGAACAAACCCACCACCGAAAAGACCAAGGGTGGAGATCGTGAACAGGGGGCAAGGCTTAACAGGGCTGGCGAACAAGAAATTTGTCGAACAGGCCAACCGAGAGCAAACTCAAACAAGCATCGATGCGTCAGTCGACACGGACCCCCACTGGTCGAGGCGATCGAGCTGCCAGCCTTTGTTGGTCCCATTTCGCAGATTGTCGAAATGGAAGTTGGCACATCTTCTCCTCCTCCAAATTTGGACCTCGGTCATGGACTCCGATAGACTCCGAGCTACGATCTCGAAGATAAATCATTCTGGGATGGGATCCGGCAGCGGGCGGGTACATTTTGCTCGCTCTGAGGCCGCTTTGGTTTCGGTCGATATCTCTATTCTCACTTGGTCAAATATGTGTATATTGTAGGTTGAGCGGGGTTGTGCCTCTTAATGCCCGACCTAAAGAATTACTTTTGCTCGCCCGAGTGTTCGTAAAAGTTCCAGCGTCTTGAAAGCATGTTCAAAAAGCTTGTCGGACTCGCTGGCGTGGACTCATCGATTCTGGAGGAGTCTACGACGGGTCCCACCCCCTTGGAAACTATGCGTTTGGAAATTTTGGTGCTTCAGGTCGATCTTTGGTCGCTCTTGAGAAAGCTTATGCTCGGTCGCTAACATCCAAGCCAATTATTTGGCTTTGATTAAAACCGAAGACAAAATGATCGAAGTGAGCGAGTCCGGGATGAACCGAAATGGCTCAGAGCAAAACTGTTTGCACAAGCCGGTGCCCAACCGGGCTCAGGAGGATGCTCGCCAATTTCAAGAGGATGCTCGCCTAGCTCAAGAGGATGCTTTCACACAAGAGAGTAATTGAATCGATCTCGGGAGGAGGTGATCAATATACGAAAAGGCTCAAGAAGAAATGAATCCGAAGCCAGAACTTCGGCCGGTGTTGAAAAAATGGAAAGTGAGAGGGACGAACTTGGCCAACAGCTCATCGTTGCTGAAGAGACTAACACTCATTTAGGCCTTGAAAACTCTAAGCTGCATGACGACGAATACATTGACTCCATGTCTAATTTCTCGTATATTTGCGCTTTTGCCGATGCTGTTCAATCTGTTCGCCACACACTCAACAGCGAGCAAATTTCCCCCCTCATATCCGACTTTCAAAGAAGACGGTTGATAACCCTCCGGATCGCAACCTCCCAATGTCGATTTGAATAGTGTGTGACTTTTCCGTTCTTCCGGAGGGATCAAAATTGACGATCCAATTAGGATGAAGAGGAGAACTCAGACATTATTGCTACTGAGGTTGCCGATCAAAATCTTCATACTGAATCTGGGATCAATCAAGTACAGGACGAGCAAGAACCTCCGGCAACCGAGCAAAACGCACCTCCCTGCGAGCATCTGATACCCGGACATCCTGAAGCTGTTGAGGGGACCGAACATAATGTGTTCGACATTTCTCTTCCATCTACCCCTAATTTTGACTTTATGCCTTGATGTCTTTTTTCTTTGCAAGACTTGTGTAACTTTTTGTCTTCTTCACTTTTTAATTCGAACGATATATCTTTAACTGTTTCTTGTTGATACTTCTTCTTTTGTCCGAATATTTCTTTAATTGAACAAATGAATTTCATATTGAATTGTTTCCTCTAACCTGTTTGTTGAGGATGAATGTTGATACTTGTGTTGCTCGATATTTTCTTTGTTGCTTTGCGTTCGCTTTATTGTTTTCCAGTTTTTGCCTCTTTTCTTCTGAATGAATTCGAACATTGGGTTTGCCTATGCCCGCTCCTGACTTCTTTCGGTTTTGATTGTCTTATTGACGTTGCAATCGGTTGATCGTCTTATTTAGGTGCGACCAGATGGGTTACTTTATGAACCCCTTTCTTGGTCTTGCGATCGTCTTATTTAGGTGCGATCACCATTACTCGGGCCGTCTTATTTAGGCTGCGACCACGTATTTTCGTCACCCTTTCGTCTTCGTGGTATCTGTAAGTACTAGTTAAACTTATCGCATTGCGGCGTACCCATTACTCGCTTTTTTTTGCGGGGAATCGAATCTGAATTCGTTCGTCGGTGAACATAGACAGGCTCGTTCGTCTTTGTTCGGTCGTCCGGCTTAGGTGCGACCTCAAATAGGCTGAACTAGAATCTCTTTAGCTTAACAAAAGTACATATATCTTTCTTTTTCTTTTTGCAACACTTTGTATTCTATTACATCGTTCATAGCTGAAAAAGACTATCTATTACACAAATATTGTTATCAGGCCAGGGTTTTTGAATTTAAATCCTGTCTTGAGTAGAACCTAACCGGCCTCACCTTGTCATGGAATTGATGTTGACAAGGATGTGGCACATCAGGCTGTCTACCCTTTCTTTCTTTTGTAACATGCTCAAGCAGCAGCAGCATAAACTTTTGTCCCTCCTGGACAAGTTCGGTTATCTTGGCGTCGCATGGCATGAGCATGTGGCCGCAGATTCACCTTTCGCTTTAAAATAGGCGCGAACAAAGTTTTTATTCGCACCATTCTGTCCCCTCCAGTAGATGCCTGAGCATCAGCATCGGCATCTTATTTTGGGTGGACACTATGACATCCCTCCCCTTCAGAGGAGATTTTGGGGATGCATAGGGGACTCATGGCTTATTACTGCGTAAGCAGTGAGTAACGTGGAGTGGCAACCATGACACTGCCGAGCATCTTGAGTCCGGAACGGGCTTCAACCTGTGCTCGCAAAGTCATACGGGGTAAAAGACTCGTATCAGGGCAGATGCTTGATTCAATTTGAATGATTCTTTGAACGAAAAGTCAATTCTTCTACGTCTGGGGGCATACTAAACCATCTTCCTTCTGAGAATCGCAGTATTTTTTCTTTTTTCTTCTTCATCTTTTTTTTTTTTTTTCCTGCTTTTCTTAACCATAAGTATGCCCCTATTTATAGAACTGTCCCAAGCTAGTGCTGGCATAGATAACTGGTGCTAGCTCTCTTATTTTTGCTCTCCTTTTTGACATCTGTTCGGCTTTTTGACAGCTCTTGCTCAAAAAACTAACTCATCCCTGCATGGCTGCCACCACTTGTCAACTTGTTCGACACGCATCTTCTATCGATAACTCGCTCGACACGTATCTCTCCGTCTGGTCAATAGTCTTTGTCTTTTTTTTTCTTGAAGATATGCATCGAAAATAATATATTCTTCTTTTAAGATCGTCCTACTCATTCGGACTGAATGGCTGATTGTGTTCGGCCAACAATATGCTCGCTTTAGCTGTTTTAACTTTGTTCGGCCGATACTATACTCGCTTTTATTGATAATATTTTTTTCAAATTTGACGCTGCGTTCCACGAAAGTAAGACAATGGGACTCCATTCAGTCCTCCAAGTCATATGCCCCGTTTGGTAAACGTTCGTGACTCGAAAGGACCTTCCCATGCTCGACCGAACACACCTTTGGGTACCCCCATCGATCGCTTTAAAAACAAATTTCGCCCACATTGAACCTCAAGATTCGGACTTTGGAATTATAAAACTTTTCTCGATTTCTTTTTTGTACATAGCATTCTTGAAATCGGCCTCCGTCCTTCTTTCTTCCAACAGTCTGAATTCAGAGCGATACCGATCATTAATATGCTCTCCAAAGTCATTGTTCGATGACTTGGAATTTTGATTCTATTTGGTATCGCGACTTCCGCACCAAATGCTAAAGCAAAAGGGGTCTCCGATTGATGTTCGAAAGTTGTTCGATAAGCCCATAATATTTCAGCAATTCTTGATTTATCCTCGAATTATCAAGTCTAATTTGAGGGTATGCTTGATAATTTTATTAACGGCTTCAACTTGACCGTTTGACTGGGGATAATATGGAGTTGAGTAGTGCTTTTTTATGTCCCAGCGAGCACAATTTTGTCTGAATTCACTTCCATCGAATTGTTTGCCGTTATCAGTGACCAATGATTGGGGAAGCCCAAATCGACAGATGATATTTTTCCAAACAAAGTTCCACATCCTTTGTTCGGTGATCTTGACAACGGCCTCAGCTTCTGCCCATTTAGTATAATAATCAACGGCCACCACAGCATATCTAACTCCCGATGTGCCAGTAGGAAATGGGCCGATTAAATCGATCCCCATTTAGCAAATGGCCATGGACTATAAACTGATACTAATTCTTCAGGTGGGCTATGAATAAGCGGAGCATGTACGACATCGATGACACGCCATGGCGAGCATATGCGAGCGAATCTTTTTTTGAGGGTTGGCCAATAATAACCTTGCTCGATTATTTTATGTGCCAGGCGAGCCCACTTTGTATGATTTCGCGACACTCCATCATGGATTTGTTGCGTAGTACTGTCCCTCTTCAGAGTAATACACTTCAAAAGTGGAAGAGAGAAGCTTTTTGTACAAATGCTCGCCTATAATAGTATATCGAGCGGCATCGTAATCCGAGGCGTAGTAGTTTTGTGCTTTATTTTCGGGAGAAGTCCTTTTGTAAATAACTCATTATTGAGTCATCCAAGTCTCTTGTTAAACTTTTGTTATCCGTGCGATCGCAACTCGAGGCCCGATGGCGTATAGCCGTGTGGCGATCACAATGTTGTTGTGTTCGCTACTCCTTCGCTGTTGCAGCGCGTGCAAAAGATCGGCGAACTAATTACCCAATCGTGGTAATTGTTTAATGAAAACTTGGTCAAAATGCTCGGCGAGTTCTTTTTTGCTAGTTGTTGATATTGTGCCATTTGTTCGCCTCGGGCCTCATACTTTGTTACATTTGATAAACGACACCGAGAATCGCTATAGATCATCGACCTCTCGAATTCCCATTGTCATTGCCATCCGTCAGAGTCCAAATGATCAAAGCTTCATATATTCAAATTTCATTATTTGTATTTGGAAAATCAAATCGAATGGTTGTTGTAAACGTCATTTAGTCATCGATGAGAACTACGCTGCTCCGGCTCTTGAACTTGTTGATGATCCATCAACATACATGTGCCATGGTTGATCGACAATTTCGTCAGAATTTGTGGATATGTCAACTCAACCATGAAATCGGCCATACTTTTGGCCCTTCATTCTTTGTCAGGAGCGTAAAGTAATGCCGAATCGTTCTAACTCCACCGCCCATTTGAGCAACCGCCCAAGTATCCGGGTCGGTGGAGGACTTGGCGAATGGAACGCAATCAATACCTCAACCGAGTGGTCGAAAAAAAATATGGTTTAATTTTCGCGACACTCATTACGGAGGGCGATGCTAATTTCTCCAATGGAGGATACCGAGCTCCTTTTTTTTAAGACTTGGCTAACATAATAAATGGGTAAATGTGTAGTCCCTTCGCGTCGCACGAGCACAAAAAGATCGATTGCATGTTCGGGATCAACTAGATCTGATAGAGTTGTTCGCGCAGGATAGGCTTAGACAAAGGTCTCGAGTATCCGCAAGGTGTTGCTTTAATGATTCAAATGCATTTCGCAATGCTCGGTCCATCGAAATTTCCCTTCTTTAATGCATCAAAGAAAGGTTTACATTTGTCCCCATTTCGTGATATAAACCGCTTACGGAAGCTAATCGTCCGGTTAACTTTTGGACCTCTTTCACATTTCGGGGGCTTGCATATCGAGCATTGCTTGAATCTTTGATGGGTTTGCATCATCCCCAGATTGACTAACCATATGTCCGAGGAATTTCCTGAATGAATCCCAAAACCGCATTTCTTGGGATTTAACTTCATATTATACTTCCTCAATATATCAATCGTTTGTGCGAGGTGGGTGATGTGGTCTTCCTTATGTTCGCGCTCTTTACCACAATATCATCGATATATACCTCGATTGTTCGGCCGATGTGTTCGTCCGAACATTTTGTTCACCAAACGTTGATACGTTGCTCGGCATTCTTTAATCCGAATGGCATGCGTTGCCAATAAAGACATGTTCTTTTTTTGCGCAGAATCGTCAGTATTCTTTTGATCGTCCGGATGCATTGGTATTTGGTGATAACAAATGAAACGATCCATAAATGTCATGAGTTCATGGCCCATCAGATTATCAACCAAATAATCAATGTGGGGCATCGGAAAATTATCTTTTGGACATGCCTTATTCAAATCGGTGAAATCGATACACGATCTCCAAGATCCATTTGATTTGGCGAATCCAGCTGAGGTTCGCAAGCCATCTTGGGCATTTTACCTCTCTCGATCGGTTTGTTGTCGGCGGCTTTTTTTGATTTCATTATTCATCGCCGCATATTTTTCCGGACTAAATTTTCTCGTTTTTGGACAACTGGAGCTTGTATTGGATCAAGGTTGAGGGAGTGGCGGGGCATGCTCGGATCTATTCCAACCATGTCCTCGTGTGACCATGCGAACACATCTAAATTTGCTTGAAGGTAAGTAATTATTTTCGCTCGGATTGGTTCAGTAATTTCAACCAACGAACACTTCTAACTCAGTCCGTTTCGGTCGATCTTGATTGGTTCCCATTGTTTCAACAGAGTCTTTCTTTTTTTTTGCTTCCACCGAGGGTCTTGAATGGATCTTGGGGCTCATCATCAACCTCCATGGGTTCAAAACCTATGCGAGGCTCTAGGTCCGATTGTTTCGTTCGGCCGATCAATATTCATTTGATCAAGGAGATCGGGGAATTAGTTGTCTCCCCGGTTTATGTTCGAGCCTTCTCGTTTCGAGAGACGAATGGTTATGCTCGTCGAACTTATGTTCGTCGGAAGATCTTTCGGTGAGATATTTGCTCGCTGGCTAGGCTTATCAATCTCCCGTGTTCGCTCCATCATATTGACGATACTTTGTCTTTCTGGTACACACGATAGCAAACAATCTCGAGCTTTCTTCTGATCTCCTTTTACGCTACCTGTTCCATCTGGTGTTGGAAATTTAACACAGTAGTAATACGTGGAACATGCCGCTTTGAATTCCTGAATAAACGGGCGACCTAGAAACCCGTTATAAGTAGACTGAACATCGACGATTACAAAATCTAACATTCTAGTTCGTCTAATGTCCGAATTCAAAGTTGATTCTAGCTCGACTCCTAACCTAATCATACCATAGGGTCGGGTTACAGATTCCCCAAAACCCATTATAGTATGATTACATGGTTCAATATAACTGCTCAAATCTCCAACTTGTTTTTCCATCTGGCGAAGGGTATTGACGAACAAAATGTTCGCATAAGCTCCAGTATCAACTAAGAGGCGATGTACCTTCAAACCAAGGAGTCGAGCACTGATGGTTAAGGAGTCGTTGTGGGGAGTTATAATCCCGTCGAGATCGTCCTCCGAGAAAATGATTTGGTGTGTAGGTGGGGAACTGGATGATGTGCTCGCCACCTTTACCTGATGGATGTTCTGCATGGCACGCATCTCCATCTTTTTACGTCTGTTGAGATAACGTTGGCGCTGGTAACATCCACCCACAGGACCATATTCGGGGCCGAATCATTTGGATTTCTTGACTTTCCGACCTCTTCCGGTGATGGAGGCCTCTTTTGGACGTTTCAGATCTCTTGCGCGATTCTTCGGGATCACTGTCAAATGTTTGTTCGGCCTTTCGCTTTCCCCTTCGGTCTTCTGTCCTTTCTGTTCGCGAATCCCTGTTTGCTGGCTTTTTTAAGAACTGGGAAAGACGATTTTCTTCATATAGCTTCAAAGTTGGCGGAGTAAATCGCGGCAATTTTTCGTAGACAGCCCGATGTACTTCGTGATAATTCTGATTTGGAAGCGTTAAGTCGATCTTATCCATTACAATTCTTCTTGGCCCGTCAACATGTCCCGATCTTTAATTTGATTAAAGATAGTTTTACTTAAAACGACTTAAAAAAGACTTCGTGGGGCATTTCTACGCTCTTTGTTCAAAAGGTTTGAAGGATTTGAGGATCTGTACCCTCTTCTTTCATTGTTTTTTCGAAAGCTTTCCTAGCGATAGGCTCTGTCTCAATTGTGATTGTGCGAGCAAATCTTGCATGGCTATAATTTTAGCCGCTTTCATTCTCTAAACTCGAGTATGAGTTCGCCAATCTTGATGCATGGCCTTCCACATGTCTCAGATTTAAAGTCGGGCCTCCGACCACCGCGAGGATCTTAGCATCCTCTTCAATTTGGGGCTCCATCATATAAACATTTATCAAATCTTTCTATGTATGATCGATCGACTCACCTTTTAATTGGGGAAAAATCGCCAATCTTTGTTTTGCAGGCGAGCACACATGGGACGAGAAATGGGACAAAAATTGCCGTCCCGGCCATGCGAAAAGATGTGATGGATGCAGCGGGTAAAGTGGTAAACCACCTATGTGCTCGATCACCCAAAGTCATGGGGAATGACCGGCACTGCGTCGCGTCTGTAGCCCCCATCGCGATCATAAAGTCTGAAAATTTGCTGAGATGGACATGAGGATCCGACTCAGCATCGAAAATGGGAATTGGCGGTCGGGTCTTTGCGACTTTCTCTTGTACTTCGGCCGCCATGATCGCTGGTGATAACGGCGAGCAAGGTACGGTGCCCGTTTGAGGGAGGCCCTTAGTCGCGGCCAGATCGGCCTGTAATCCCTCGATGGCTTTCTGCATTTCCGCAAACTTTGTGGGACTGATAGACTTAGATTGGGGTTGTTTCCCATCACGAGGATCTCGTGGATCATGCTCGTGGTGGGGCAGTCCCCCTCCCCAAGTTTGTCCTTGACTACCCAATCGATGATGGATAGACAACTTTGTTCCCACCGATTTTTGTTCGGTGTGCGGATGCTTTTGAAGATCTGGGCGTGCGGGCATCTCTATTGGATATCTCTTTCCTGGATCCTGTCGCTTATTATTGCCGATTCGGTCTTTGGCGGAGAGCCTCAAACGTCCAAACGCTGATGGTCTAGACCCTTGAGGCTGTTCGTCACACGACGTATCATCGGCTTTTTTACTGGTCCGCTTTGCAGCTTTCTTTTTTTAGCTTGCTTTCATTTGTCGGGTAAAAGCGAGTGTTGCTCTTCCCGCTTTTGAGCCTCTAACCGCTTAATTTTTTTTACGCCCCCTCTCTTTTCAAGGCCAAGAACAACAAGAAAGTGATGGCTTTTGTAATGGTCGCCGGATCATTGGCTATATCCTCAAGGTTGATAGTCTCCACCACCGATCTTTATGAGGCGTATTTGGGCCTCTTTACGGTCGTATGGTCGGCTTTGCTCCGACCTCTCCGTTTGTGTGTTCCTAGATTGAGGCATTATATTTTTTTTTCTGCCTCGGCTAACTAGGGGTTTGTGTATGGGTTGGTTTTTTGGATCTGGATTCGAAAATTACCCTCCTTCTAGCGCCAATTGTCGCGAGTCGTTTTGGTTGATGAATATTATGTGGCTAATTTAATTACAACTCGCGAACAAAACGTATACGTGTAAAATAAACAGTAAAAAAGATGAATTTGTTGACCCAGTTCGTCAACAAATGACTACTCTGGGGGCATACCAAGCCAGGATGTAGTATTACGAGCTTTACACGTACAGTTCTTGATACATCTTATGAAGATGAATCGATGCAGGTTATCGAAAGAGTTCTAGGGTTTTTCATATATGTGGATGAACACTCTAATTTTTCTGTTCCTCACCTCTCAGGGGATTTTTGTAGGCTATATCTCTGGGATTATTTCATGAACCAACCAACCCTTTTCTTCTTCTTTTTTCTTCCATTTATAATACTTCGTCAAGCATGAGCTGGATTGGTAAAGCATGTGCTGGATTGGTAAAGCATGTGCTGGATTCTTTGGATCATGCAAGAACTCCGGTGGTGTTGCCACGTTTCTGACTTCATCTTCTAGATTGATCTTTGTACAAAAGTCGTCTGTTGGACGCTCTTTTGATCGTCAGAATTAATCTTTTGTTCGGTTGGACTTTCTGTTCGTCGCTTTTAAGATGTCAGTTCTTCAGGAGATTTGAGTTCGAACATACTGACCTGGTTACGTTTGTTCGGTAGGCTGGCCGAGCAATTCTGATCAGTTGGCGAACAAAAAGTAACTCACCCACCGGGCATGATTATTATATTCAAACATTACACGTGTCGCTCTTTGATGTTCGATTAAACCTGATTTATTATATCGAACACAACAACCGGGAAACCTTAACCTACGTTAACCTGCGGGACTTATATCCTTTTCAGGATGGCCGAGATGTTTACCGAGTTCTCACTCTTACAATCTTAACCTGCGGGACTTATATCCTTTTCAGGATGGCCGAGATGTTTACCGAGTTCCCACTCAAGCTTAACCTACGGGACTTATATCCTTTTCAGGATGGCCGAGATGTTTAATGAGTTCTCACTCTACAAACGTAACCAGTGGGACTTATATCCTTCAAAAGGATAGCCGAGATGTTTAAAGAGTTCTCACTCTACAGACTTAACCTAACTTGCGTTTGGGTAAAGAATGTTTGAGGGTTCCAACTGGAAATCTATCCTGATGCTTTAGGTAGCCAAAATGCTAGTGGATAGGATTTCTTGCTAAGAACTATGGGATGAACACTCTAAGAATAATCTTCAAATGTAGTGTTCTTTGAGCGGAGATTTTGCTGTAGCTTTAGCTTCTTTTGCTTGTTCTCACTCGTTGGTTCTTGCGTTGGTCTCTTTGTTGGTCCATGTCTTCAAAATGAAGATCGATCCCATTTTATAGACCTCGAAATCAAAGAGCCATTGGAGAGCAATTTGAATTTTGGGTTATATTAGGTAGGTTGTAGGATATGATTGTGACGTTCTCCGATTATCAGCGTGGCCGTAGGCATGATTAGCGCCGTTTTTGTCTTGTTGTCGTATCCCAGATCATCGCTCTTTTTGTGCATGTGTCGCTTTTCTCCTTGCCATGAGTAGGCGGCACTCCGTAAATTTATCCGTTAGCGATTCATTTTCCTTTTGTAGAAGATTTGTCTTATGCGGTGTATCTTTTTATTGTCACGGTGTGGTGACTTGATCGTAATGGCGATCAATCTACCTTGTTGAGTCTTCAGTTGCACATTGTCTTAGCTTCAATATGCAGACTCTGCTGAATGTAGGTCTTCAGGTCTTTTGATCTTCAAGTGTTTCTGAGCCTCAGTGTATTCAGTCGTACTGAGTCTCCAGGTTTGATGCCAAGTCTTCAGGTTTATCTGAGTCTTCAGGTTCATCTGAGTCTTCAGTGTTTATCTGAGTCTTCATGTTCATCTGAGTCTTCATGTTCATCTGAGTCTTCAGTGTCTTCTTGTCTTCACCTGATCTTCTGACTTCTTGTCTTCTGATTTGAGCTTAGTCTTCTGATCATCTGACCTTATCTGGGTCATCTGATACTTCGACCTGACCTATACATATTGAGTTCCCCCACAATATGTGACCTATCTTTTACATCAGCTATCTATACATTTCAGCTGGTCATCTTAATCTGATTCTAAGTCATCAGTCAGCTAACAGGTCTGACTGGTCCTATTACAACCTGTTTTGGAACTTCCATCAAAACTAAATTACAGATTTCCCAACAATTTCCCTCTTTTTGATGGAACCAAAACACTTAATCATACTTAATCAGAAAAACAGATGTCATGAATGGAAATGTAGATAATGCAAACAGTACATACCTCAGAAGACAATGAGATGTTGTCTTAGAATCAGTGAGATGAAGAAATTTTATTCAGATGGGTGTGTGCGTTGTAGAATATTTGAAAAATGTACCTATCATCTGATTCCAAGTTGTCTTCTTCAGGTTTACTTTAACATTTGCAGTTCTTTGGGGATGCCAAACATCATGTACATCCTTTGCATTAGCTTGTCCAGCTTTTCTTTTCTATGGATCCCTCCTTTTTCAGCTAGTCCATAGTAGATGTTCTTGAATTTAACCGGATCTAGCTTGTTGTCTGGACGCAAAGGTGGAAGGAGTTGTTCAAAGGGTGGAGCTTCTGGTATTAGTGACATGATCTTGCCTTCTTTCATCACTGTCTGGTAGAAGTCTGGATACTTTGTTTCCAACCATTTCCGGAATTCATCATCATTTTCAGTCTGATCTTGATGAATTGGAATCTTCTCCAGGATGTAGACGTCACATAATCATTCTCCTCTGATTTGATCCCATTCTGGAAGCAAATCTTGTCGTGCACAGAGAATGCCTTTAACAGGTGCCGGAAGGGCATTCTTCTCCCAAGCAATCTCCTCTGCTGCAGCTTCGTTCTTCCTTTTCCTTCGGATGTAAGCGATGTTCAGTCCCTTTGCCTCTGCTAACTTCTGCTTCTTGATTGCGGCCTCTCTTATTCTCTGTCTTGTCAGCTCTTGAACTTGTTCAGGAGTCATCTGGCTTTTTGTGGAGAATAGATGGCCTTGTCTCTGATCTTCCGCAGTTGCTTTCATCATCTTGCCTTTGCCTTTCTTCCTCCTCAGAGTCTGCTCAGGTTCATCTTGTTCGTCTTCTTCAGCTAATTTCTTAGCAAGTTCAAGGCTCTTGGCGATCATCGATTTCCATTCTTTTTCGAGCGAGCGAAGAAAAGTCTTCAATCTTGTCGACTCTGGCAGTAACCTCTGAAAGGGCACTTTTCTGCTCAGCGATCTCTTTACTGTGTTGCTCCACAGTTTCTTTCATTTCAGCAACGAGATCGATAGATGAAGTGGCTGGCAAGTCAGATATAGTGGTTTTGGGTAGAGATGAAAATTTTACCAACTGTGTCTGAGTCTGTTTTTCTTCCTTCTCTTTGTTCTCTTTTTCTTGAGTCTGTTTTTCTTTATTCTCTTTTCCTTCGGACTCTTTTCGGACTCTTTTCCTTCCCCCTTTTTGGTTTCATCAAAGAGGTTGGACATCTTGTGGTTGAGCTATTAATTGCCGTGAGATCTCCTCTCCGAGTTCCTTAACAACAAGAGGTGATCGATCCGGTGGCGAGAAAGGTCTTGGCGTGAAGAAGCGTCTGAGAGCAGTTTCGATCTCCTGTCTTGCTCGTTCTGTAGAAGCTAGAAAATGTTTCCAACCCATATCCAAGTGGTTGTTGGTTTTGTCCAAGGATGCCCGGACATTCTCCAAAAGTACACAGTAATGCGATTGAGCATCTCATGCGAACCGAGAGTTTGTCGATCGAGTTTGAGCTTCTCGGCAAGAGGATATACTAGTTGCATTACTTGACAAGGATGGCATTGTGCATCCCAATTTGTGTGACTTCGCTCCTTGTCAACTAGTTTTGCTTGCTCATCTTCAAATCGCTTCATCGATGGCTGTGGATGGCCTGAATTTGTCTTCAAATGCAGCCCGGATCCCATCCTGAATCTTCTGAGAGTGATGATCTAGGGTATCAGAGCTCATCGTAGCAGTCTGTTCAGATGTTGAAGCCTTGCCAAGTCGGGTCTCATCTGCAGCACCCATTCTTGGTTCATCGGCAGCTTTCTCATGATTTGTAGGAGGTTGAACGGTTTCCTCCTGTTATCAGCAATACCGAACCTTTCGTGAATCAACCACCTGATATCATCTTCAGATGCTAATTCAACAACACTTTCAATCCCAGCATTGTGTAGACATTTTAACTCCAAGTTTACAAAGAAATCTGATCCCAGAGTTGTCATTAGAATCAGAAATTCTTCAATGCTCTTCAGTCTGATATCCCTCCAGAACACTATCTCTTCTAGTTGTTGCTGGATGCCAGGATGTTGATCCAATTCAGGGCACAGATCCAGCAGATACTCTTTGATTTGTTGCTTCATTATCCTTATGATGGGGCTCTCTGGAGCAGGTGAAGCAAATCTTTATTACGGTGTTGAAGGATTATGAGAGATGGACACATGCTTGTCGGATCTCTCGGGTTCTTGAGACTTATTTGGGGATTGGGATGTTTGTAGTTGGGTTGGTTTTCGGCGTGTTGAGGGTGTTGGTTTCTGAGCGGGTTCATTAATTGGTGGTGTGGGAGATGTTGTTCTGATAGGTGAGGGTGAGGGTGAGAAGGTTTTGTGGGGAGAGGATGGTGGTGATGATTTTTGAGGAGTGGGTGATGGTGATTTGGTAGTGGGCGTTGGTGATCTTGCTCTCTGGAAGATCTTGGTAAGAAAGAGAATCGGATGGTGATTCTTCCTCAGTTCCTCCAACACATCCTCGATGATTTTTCTCCTTTCTGCTGCGATCATCGGCTCTTCCCTTACTTCTCTGATAGTTAGCTCAGAGTGGACTGCTATCTCTTTGTCTGATCGTACTTGCATCAGATCCTTTGTTCTGTGACTTCTTCAAGGAGAACTTGGAGCGATTTCGGAGGAGATGAGACTCTCTTTCGGCGTTTTCCGTGAGCATCTGGTTTCTTGGCCAGATCCTTCTTCTTTATCCTCTTCTCTTGAACGGTCTTTTCCTGCACTTCAGACGATGCAGTTGCCTTATCTTTTCCTTTCTTTTCTCCCTTGGGTTTGGGCACATAAGGAGTCGGATCCTCATCAGCTTGTCCAGGTAGGGACTCATCTTTGCCCAATATGCCCTTGTGCTTTGCTTGGTAAATCTTCGCTCCATTCTCGTTCCATTCATAATTCTGTGGCAGCTTATCTGACAGAATGATAGAGATTTTGTGTATGAATGAGCACTTGGAAGATAAGCACACTTCATTGCTCTGGGTCAGCTCGAACTTCCCGGAGTCTTTTCTCAGTCTTGCTTTGACCATACCCAACCAATCAATATCTGAAGCCTTCTTGATTATTGCAGCCATGACACTTATCTTGTATGAAGTGACCACATCAAGGCCGTAAGTTGAGCACATGATCACCTTCTGAACAATTTCAAGAAGAAGGCGATACTTTCTCTTCAGGTAGGAGGCTTTGACGTTCGTCGTGTTCTCCTTGTTTGCTGGTCTCAACAGCTCGGCTTCAAGAAATTCCTTTTCTCCTACAGCAGTCATGTAGGTCTCTGGATTGATGCTTCCTCGAGTTAGGTCGAATACCCTCTGTAGATCGTCATTCGACACTCGAACTTCCATTCCGCCAACGGAAGAAATCAGGTCAACATCATTGTCTTCATCCCTCTGCAGATTGTAGAGAAACTCCAGGGCTTCATGGGTGTGAACGATGTTCTGATGAATAGAGCAATATCGTTCCAGTCCACACGCTCGTAAGCACTCCAGAATTTCCAGCGATTCCGAATCTGAGGTGATGTTGAAGACGACGTACTTTTCATCAATGATGTCTTTCTTCATCGATGCAAAGTTGCAGTACTTTTTCCCTTGGCCCGGTCGTGAAACAAGGTGTGTTATTTATGTATGATATGCAAATTGATGTTTAGTTTGAGTAAGATATTTCAATAAATTCAGTCAAACTAGTAATCTCAGCATCAATTTAGCAAATAAGCGTTTAGATCTAATAAAAATTACAGAATCACAACTTGTAAACCTAGGTACCATAGAGAAATTGAGATCAATTAATTAAAACAAGAAATTACCAGTAATTGATTTGAAAGATTTTTAAATCGGAAGAGTAGAATCAAATAATTTCGAAGGTAATTCTCTGAGGATTTTGAAAAATATGATCTTTGAGAAGACAAAGTAGTGGAAAGCGGTTTTCTGAGAAAGATTTGGATTTTATAGAATACGAGGGAAAACCTTTTTGCACATTGAACAGCTGGAAAGCCCATTGATTTTAGGTCTAAGGGCTTCTAGCTTAAAGATCCTTCAACGCTCGCTCTCGCTCCTTACTCCAAGATTCTAAGAGCGGCTTTCAGGATTCTAGAAGCTTCTCTGCTGCCCCCTGGGTCGGAGAGTCTGAGAGCATCTGCTCTTAAAATCTCTCTCTCTCTCCTTCCCTGCCTTGGGTTGTCTTAAGGCTTATGGTTTATGCTTTGACCTCCGGGTCTTCTTGTACTTGTAATACCACTTGAAGATAGCTTGTAGCAATTGTAGCTTGTGATATCACTTGTAACTTGTAAATCTGACCTCTGGGTCTTTATCAATGAAAAACTCTGTTATTCCATTGCTGTGTTGTTTCTTCTGACTTATGCGATTTGTAGCTTTTCTCTTGATTTGCTTGTTGACTGCAGCTTTAATCGACTTATAAAGTAATCTTCCAATCTGATCAGTTCCCCATTAATCTGATATATCTTGAACTGATCTGCCCTTTGTCTGAACTTCAGATCGGCTACTTATCTGACTTTCTGATATGCTCCTTATCTGAACTTCAGATCGGCTCCTCGTCTGGTCATCTGATCAGTTGAGATTCCTAACTCAACTGATTCCACTTAACCTGGTTAGTCTTTTAACCAACTGGTTCTGGAGATCAATCCTTCAGCCATATCTGGTGCATTTTCTCCAAGATCCAGAAGCCCTAGCTCGTTGCATAACTCTCTGAATCTGATCTCAGCTAGCGGCTTGGTTAAGATATCAGCTTTCTGCTTGTCAGTATGGATTTTTTTTCATCCTGCTATTCTTCTTTTCAATGTGATCTCTGACAAAATGGTGTCGGACATCCACATGCTTGCATCTTGTATGTAGAACAGGATTCTGAGTGATTGCAATAGCACTATTACTGTCACAGAATATAGGTACGTTCTTAGCTATAATGTTGTAATCCCTAAGTTGCTGACTTAGCCAGAGCAGTTGGGAACAACAGCTTCCTGCAGCCATATATTCTGCTTCAGTAGTAGATGTCGCAACTGATGTCTGCTTCTTCGAAAACCAAGAGATCAGTTTATTTCCCAGAAACTGACATGAACCTGAGGTTGATTTTTTGTCGATTCTGCAACCTCCGTAATCTGAATCAGAATACCCACTAAGCTCTAGATTGTCATCTGATGGGTAAAATAAACTGAGGTTTACTGTCCCCTTCAGATACTTGAGAATCCGCTTAGCTGCTTCTAGGTGGCTTTGCATTGGATTTGCTTGAAATCTGGCACATACACCTACATCTTCATCTGGATCCATCTTGAACCCGGTCATCATGGAAATTCTGGCTTCCTTGCAATGTTGAACTCCAAACTTTGCCAGTAGATTCCTTGTGTGCCGCTTTGGCGGATGAATATCCCTTATGTACTCTGCTTGACTTGTAAACCCAGAAAGTAATTCATCTGACCCATCATGGACATCTCGAACTTCCCTTGCATCAACTTGTTGAACTTCTCACATAGCTTCTTGTTGGGAGATCCGAAGATGATGTCGCCCACGAGATCGAACCATCGAATATCTTCTCCATCTTCTATTGCGAATAAGGTTACATCCCACTATTCCTTTAGTGAACCCGCTATCTATCAAGAACTCGGAGAGAGTGTATCATACCAAGCTCGAGGAGCTTGTTTCAAATCAGAAAGAGCTTTCCTTAAACGGTACACTTGGTTTCCTTTTTCAAAGCCTGGAGGTTGTTCGACATAAACTTCCTCTGCTAGTACCCCGTTTAAGAATGCACTCTTTACATCCATCTGATACACAGTGAACCCTCTGTGGGAAGCATATGCCGTAAACCCGAATGGCTTTAAGGCGGCGATCGGGTGCAAAGGTCTCATCATAATCAATTCCTTCTGATTGTGAATATCCCTTAGCAACAAGTCTTGCCTTATTCCTGGTTATGACATTTTTCTCATCTCTCTTGTTCTTGAATACCCACTTCGTGCAAATTACGTCTTGATGAGTTGGTCTGTCCACCAATTCCCAAACTTGATTTCTCTCAAACTGTTCCAGCTCCTCCTGCATGGCTAGAATCCAGCTTGCGTCTTGTAGAGCTTCCTCTCATCGTAGTTGGTTCCTTCAAAGACGGATAACAACAAGATACATGGCACTTTCACCTGTCGATGTCTAGTTTTGACTCTATATCGATGGGTCTCGATAATCGATCGGTTGGATGGTGGTAATCCAGTCCTTACGCTTACGTTGTCGCGTTTGTTTTGAGAACATCATCCATATCTGATAGTTCATTACTAGTGATTGGGAGTGGTGCGGAATTATGATCCACTTGATAAGAACATGTCTCAGCTGATGTTGGACTCATCATGTGCTGATATCTGTTCATAGGAACTTCAGGAGTTCCCCCTGAACCAGATGGTTCAGTTGATCTCGTCTCTCGGTATAATGAACTTCTTCATCGGCGGCCATGCGTACCTTTGGGTCCGATTGACTGTTGAATCAAGAAGATCAAGTCGACGGGATGTGCACCTTTATTGCGTGTTCAGGTTCTTTCTCCTTGATGCTTAGCTGATTCATTTTCTGCGTGTCAGGTAACGGTTGATCTGGTATGACTTGTTCTGAGGCAGCTTTCTCTTGTTCAGAGGATGTCTCATCAAATACCACATGGGGTGTTTCTTCTACAACTAGGGTTCGTTTGTTGTAAACCCTGAAAGCCTTGCTGGATGAGGAATATCCTAAGAATATACCCTCATCTGACTTGGCCTCAAAAGTCTTCAATTGACTTTTCCCATTGTTGTGAATGAAACACTTGCACCCAAAACATGGAAGTATGAAACACGAGGTTTTCTGCCCTTCCACAGTTCATAAGGTGTTTTGTAGTGAGTCTTAGTCAGAGAACATCTATTCTGAGTATGGCATGCTGTGTTGATTGCTTCTGCCCAGAAACGGCTTGGTGTAGCATGTTCAGCTAACATAGTGCGAGCAGCTTCCTTGAGAGTTCTGTTTCTCCGTTTTGCTACTCCATTTTGTTGTGGCGTTCTTGCAGCTGACGTTTCATGCTGTATACCAAACTCAGTGCAAAAATCAGTAATAAAGGAATTCAGGAACTCTGTACCTTTATCTGATCTGCTTTTTACTATGCTGACACCCTTCTCATTTTGTAGCTTCTTGAGCAGTTCGGGTATCTTTGTCATTGTCTCGTTCTTCTTGTATAAGAATACAACCCAAGTAAACTTGGAATAATCATCCACGATTACTAGAGTATATTTAGATCCTTCGAGATCGACCGGTGTAATCGGGTCCGAATAGATCCATATTGAGCGATTTGCAATACTCTCATTGGATCTTTGGTCCGTATTCCCTTGAATGAGGCTTTAACTTTATTTTCCCATCCGACACGCGTACGCACATGTCGATCTTTGGAGAATATCTCATTCGAAAGTCCCTCAACCAAAGACATCCTAGCGATCTTGTTAAGAGTCTTAAAGTTCGGGATGACTCATTCTTTTTGTGCCATAGCCAATCGCTACTTTTAGATCTCTTAACAATTAAACATGTATTGTTTGGGCAAACTGTTCCAATCTTTTGCGGTAGATTGTGCCTTTCCTTAAACCAGTTAGCAAGATTTGTTGAGAGGCTCGATTCCTTATCGTACACTTATCTCTCGAGAACTCAACGCTGAATCCGTTGTCGCAGAATTGTGATACTGATAGTAGATTGTGCTTCAATCCTTCGACATACAAGACTCAAGTTATTTGTACATCATCATTCTCTGTTGTTCAATCCTTTGGTAAAACCAAAGTTATCATCACCGAAAGAGTACACGTGGCCTTCTTGTTCTTTGTAAGAGCTAAGGAGATGTTTGCTTCGGTCATGTGCCTTGAGCATCCACTATCGATGTACGAGATAGTTGCTTGTACACCTCCTTTGTTGGCGACCCCACGCGAACACCGCAATCAAATCGGGGCTTTAGGTACCCCTTTGGAATTGGGTCCAGGGGGTAGTGGTGGATTTAGGGATCCACACAAACAGAGCACTTCTATGAAAATCTGATAGATTAGAAGGTCTGATTTGTCTCCCATACATATCAACATAATCATACATCTCCTTATATGCTTTATGATTAGTATGATTATTCGTGTGAGCCTTGGATGACTTAGAAGACTTGGGATTTTTTCTTTATATTTTGTCTTCTTTTAATCCGATTGGCTCAGTGCGATAACCCTAGATCTCCGGTTATAAGGGTAGGTCTGTTGCTACCATCAAAAGATTCATATCTTTTTGGCATAGGTGGTTTTTGCAGTTTACGTAGCTTGCTTATTAGGCGGTGACCTTGATTGGGTCTCAGATTAGATTTCCTTCTTCTGAGGTTGTCTCTTCGATACCTAATCTGTTTGTCGAGTTGAGGTCTCTTCGGAAGAACCTGGGTGCTTGTTGATTCCTCGACCGATGCTTCATCGATTGGGGTCCATTTACGTTTCCCTATCGATTAGGCATCTCCCTTTTACTTGCTCGTGAGTCTCTTTCCTTTATCGGATACAAGTCTAGCTTTTAGTGTATCTTTATCAGAGACTCGTTTGATTACACCCTTCTGAAGTGAATCAAACGGGGCTTTTGAGGATGTAGAAGGGTTCTCATACCCAATTCCCTTCTTGTTAGTTAGCGTTCGAAAATAGGTGTTCATATCTTGAACGGTTTTAGATGATTTCGTGAAAACCTCTATTTTCTTACGCAGACTATCCTCAGTAGATTTTAGACTCTCATGTAGTCGGAATAGCTCATTAAATTTAGCTTGAAGGATTTTGAAATCATCAGCTTGCTGTTTGTTGATTGCTAGCTGATCTTTGATCTGCTTCTTCTGATCAGAAGATTTAACTTTCAGAATGTTAAGTTCCTCAGTTGCCTTCTGATCAGTTTCAGCGGATTTCAATTCAGTAGCTTTACTGAGGCGTTTTCTTTAACAAGCTAATTATTTCTGATCCTTAGCTTGTCATTTTCAGCATCCACTATGGTATAAGTGTCTACAACATTAGAGAGATCATCAAGCAATTGCTCAGAGTAGAGCTGCAAGTCAATCTCTCCAGCAGGTGTGCTAATAATAGCAGGTGTGGAATTTGAAAAAGCAGAAGGTTTGGAGGTTACCTCAGATTGGTCCTCCTTGGCCATCAGGCGGGACTTCATCGTCATGAAGAGAATATCGGATCTTCATGCTCGTGGAAGTCAGCCCTTTGCTTATCGATGAAGTCTTCTGAGATGAGTACCCAGAGTCCTCAGAAGGCAGATAGGAATCATCAATTCCAGATGTGTTAGCAACCAGGGCCTTCCTATCTCTGAGGCGTTGCTCTCTTTTGTTCCATTTCTCTTCTCTTTCTCTGGGAGTCGGTCAGGCGGTCGGTCTTTGTAGTGACTGGTTTTCCATGATTGAAGCATGATCCTCGATCTCGGAACTTTCTCTGCCCGGGTGAGTCACCGTCTGTAGGATCTGTCGGGTGACTTCCCTTTCGATAATGTCTGAATTCATACATCCGGATCTGTTATCTCTTCTCTCATCTGACAGATCATCTCTTTTCTTTTCTTCTCCGTGATCTCTTCAATCATCAGATCTGGTTCTTTCTCGTGATCTGTCAGTTGGCCTCCTGTTTATTTAATAGTCACTGTAGAATCTCCGATACTTACCAAGCTGAGTATTTGTTCTTTCAAGTTTCACAGTAAGCGAGCGATGCATTACCTTGACTCGATATATGTTTCAACGAGGTTTAGTGGCCTTCGATCTGCTGCTTTGGTTGCTTTAAATGTAAGCGATTTAGGCGTTGAGGATTATTGAGCGCCCTCGTCTTCATCTGCTTGTCCTCTTTCGATTAAATCGAACTCGTGAGCTTTAAGGCTTAGGAACAAGCTACTCGGCTTCATCTTTGAAATGTCTTGGCAATCCTTGATTACCTTGACTTTCATGTCCCATTTCTTGGTGAGAGATCTTAAGATCTTGTAGTTGATATCATTGTCTGACATCTCTCTACCAAGTTCTCGTAGCTTATTTACTGACATGGTGATCCTTCCATCGAGCTCGTTGATGGTCTCGTTGGGCAACATCTTTAACTTTTCGAACTTCACCGGTTAAATTTTATAGGTAATTTGTCTTTGATCGATCATTTCTTCAAGATATCTATAAACAAGAGTATCCCACATTGCTTTTGCGGTTTTGAGATACTTTATCTTTTCCTTGGTGACTTTATCCATCGTCTTCATGATTATATGCTGGCGATTGTATCTAGAGTATCTGACTTTCTTTTCCTCTGCAGATCCATCAAATTTGGGCTTTTTTCGCAAGACAAGACTTCCCGTGGCAAAATCTGGATCTCCTCCAACTCTTTGGGTTGTCGTGGTATATGATGATGGGTCCTCGTTCAATGACTTCCATCATTCTGCCGCTTATCGATCCTAGATGGTTGCACATATATATAGCCCAATCTGCATACTCATCAATTGAAAACTTAGGCAAATCATGATACATACCAGAGGTATTATCTATGCTGAGTGAGTTTGAAAATGAATGAGTTATAAAAAAATGGTTTTTCAAGATCTGTTCAAATGACCACAAAGATTCTTCCTCAAGAATCGATGATACTCAAAGCCCGATTAGTGCAGTAGAACCCCTTTCTCTGATACCACTTGTAGGTCCCGAACGGGTTTTGTGAGGGTGGAAGTCTAGAGGGGAGGGGTGAATAGACTTCTAAAACTTTTCGTGCGGATCAGGTGTGAACTGCAGATCACCCGATCAGAGTGCGAGTGTATCAGTTTAGACCGATGTTCAATCTTCTTGAGTGCACGAGGCGATCGGTTTGATATCTGTCGGTTTAAGCGAGTGGTCGCAAGCTTGTTTTTACCGGTGTGAAAAACCAATTTTATCAATCGATTAAAGTCGGTTTTTCAACCAGTTGACTAAGGTGTCAATCTCGACGGATCGATTGCTTGGTGCGCATCGAGCTTAACTTAGAATATGTATGTTGTTTAAAACTCAGTTGTGTGACTTGTGTAAAGCAATAAGAAAGCAAGTAAATGCACACAAGACTTTTTTTATAGTGGTTCGAGATTTAAACCCGTCCCCACGTCCACTCTTTTCCTTAACACAGGGGAACCTTAACCTACTTTAACTTTCTTGGGACTTATATCCTTTTCGGGATGGTTGAGATGTTTACCGAGTTCTCACTCTTACAATCTTAACTCTGGGACTTATATCCTTTTCGGGATGGCGAGATGTTTACCGAGAGTTCCCACTCAAGCTTAACCTACGGGACTTATATCCTTTTCGGGATGGCCGAGATGTTTAATGAGTTCTCGCTCTACAAACGTAACCGGTAAGGACTTATATCTTTCAAAAGGATAAAGCGAGATGTTTAAAGAGTTCTCACTCTGAGACTTAACCTAACTTGCGTTTGGGTAAAGAATGTTTGAGGGTTCCAACCGGAAATCTATCGATGCTTTAGGTAGCCAAAAAATGCTAGTGGATAGGATTTCTTGCTAAGAACTATGGGATGAACACTCTAAGAATAATCTTCAAATGTAGTGTTCTTTTGAGCGGAGATTTTTTTTTGTACCTTTAGCTTCTTTTGCTTGTTCTCACTCGTTGGTTCTTACGTTGGTCTCTTTGTTGGTCCTTGTCTTCAAAATGAAGATCGATCCCATTTTATAGACCTCGAAATCAAGAGCCGTTGGAGAGCAATTTGAATTTCGGGCTATATTAGGTAGGTTGTAGGATATGATTGTGACGTGCTCCGATTATCGGCGTGGTCGTAGGCTTGATTAGCATTGTTTTTGTCTGCAGCGTTGTATCCCGTATTATTAGCTCTTTTTGTGCACGTGTCGCTTTCTCCTTGGCTTCACGAGGCGGCACTCCAGAAATTTGCCCGTTAGACGATTCATATTCCTTTTGTAGAAGATTCGTCTTGTCTGGTGTATCTTTTTGATTGTCACCAGGTGTGAGCTGACTTGATCGAATAATCGATCAATATACCTTTATTGAGTCTTTTTTGCACATTGTCTTAGCTTCAATATCAGACTCTCTTGAATGTAGGTCTTCTTGGTCTTTTGATCTTGGTGTTTCGAGTCTCGGTGTATTGGTTTCTTGAGTCTTGAGGTTTGATCTTTGAGTCTTGAGTTTTATCGAGTCTTGAGTTCATCCGAGTCTTGATGTTTATCCGAGTCTTGAGTTCATCCGAGTCTTGAGTTCATCGAGTCTTGATGTCTTCTTGTCTTCACGATCTTGACTTCTTGTCTTTCGATTTGAGCTTAGTCTTACGATCATCGACCTTATCTGGGTCATCGATACTTCGACCGACCTATACATGTTGAGTTCCCCTCAATATGTGACCTATCTTTACATCGACTATCTATACATTTCAATTTGGTCATCTTAATCGATTCTAAGTCATCGATCATTAATGTGTCATTTGGTCCTATTACAACCAGTTTTGGAACTTCCATCAAAACTAAATTACAGATTTCCCAACAGAGGGTTGTGAGACAGGCCGAGAGATTCATGGGAATAGGAGAGTCCTCGGACTTGATTCGGACAAAGACGAATCGAGACCCATGGACATATGACGAGGTAATCGAAGACAAGGATGCGGTTTCTTGGCAAACAAAGAATGAAAGCGAAATGGGTTCTATGTATCATAACAGAGTGTGGGAGCTAGTCGAACCACTTAATGGGGTCAAACCCATTGGTTGCAAGTGGGTGTACAAGAGAAAAAGAGGACCGGACGGGAAGGTGGAAACCTTCAAGGCAAGGCTAGTGGCGAAAGGTTATACTCAAAAAGAATGGATCGACTATGAGGAAACTTTTTCGCCCATAACCATGCTCAAGTCCATCCGAATCCTCTTATCGATTGTTGCGCATCTCTACTTTGAAATCTGACAAATGGATGTCAAGACAGCTTTCCTTAACGGAAGTCTTGATGAAGAGATCTATATGCAACAACCCCAAGGCTTCATTGAAAAAGGCCAAGAACATCTAGTTTGTAAGCTCATGAAGTCCATTTACGGACTCAAACAGGCATCCAGAGCTTGGAACCAATGTTTTGATCATGTTATAAAGTTTTATGGGTTTGATCAAAATGAGTTCGAAAGTTCTTAGGGGAAGCCGCACACATCCTTGGGATCAAGATCACTCGAGATCGCAAGAAAATGATGATAGGCTTATCGCAAGCTTCATACATGATTAACTTTGTCTTGAAACGATTGAAGATGCAGATTCCAAGAAAGGCTTCGTACCTTTCGGACATGGAATCCATCTATCAAGAAAATGTGCCCTAAGACACAAAAAAAGGAGATAGATGACATGAGAGGCATTCCATATGCTTGTTTGTCGGAAGCCTTTTATATATACCTTAATGCTATGTACGAGACCGGATATCTGCTTTGTCATTGGCATGGTGGCAAGATATCAAAGTAACCCGGGGAAAGAACATTGGACGGCAGTTAAAAACATTCTGAAGTATCTGAAAAGAACTCGAGATAGAATGTTAATTTATCGATCGAGATAGTCTAATCCCCCCATCGGCTACGGACTCGGATTTCCAATCAGACATAGATTCCAGAAAATCTACCTCCGGTAGTGTGTTTTGCATGGGGGGAGGAGCCATGACATGGAGAAGCGTTAAGCAGAAATGCGTCGCAGATTCTACCATGGAAGCCGAATATGTAGCTGCTTGCGGCAGCGAAAGAAGCGGTTTGGCTCAAGAACTTCCTAGTGCACTTGGATGTAGTTCCGAATTTGCCTAGCTGAATCAGCATTTTATTGTGACAATCTTAGGAGCGATTTGCAAATTCAAGGGAACCAAGAGCCCACAAGGCCAGTAAACACATTGAAAGGAAATACCATCTTATACGAGATATCGTTAAGAGAGGAGATATAGATGTGGCAAAGATAGCATCAGAAGACAACCTAGCAGATCCATTCACAAAGGGTCTGCCTCAGAATACATTCGAGAGACATGAGGAAGGAATTGGTGTCAAAACCATTGCCAATCTGCTTTGAGTATAAGTGGGAGAAATTATTAGGTTCGTGTAGGTGACATTAGATGTCACGTATTAGGAACTACACGAGACATGATGTAGTATACTTAAAAAAAGACTTTGAGTATAAGTGGAAGATTGTTGGGATTATACTGGAAAGTATGCTTTTACTTTGTATAATCAAAACTGAATTTCGGACTTATTTCTTGAAATAAATTGTTTATCGATGCTTTAAATATCATCGAATGTTACATATATTTACTGCATAACTGTTCAATAAATAGTATGTGTTACATTGTAGTTAATTTAGTGATACCAGATCACAGAAGATTAAATTAACAGTCCCTTGTAACCAAAATTACATCATTTACGACCTAGATGGAAATGAACAATCCATCGTGAAAGGTTGAAGTGTAAGGCTCAGATTGGCTTGTCTTGACCAAGAGATTACACTAGTGCATGACCGATAATTGAATAGGACCCTCTGAGGAGGATAAATTCTTGAACCCGAACAAGGAAGAATTAGACCTCAGTGGTTCGTTATTTCTTAATCTTCGTCCCTTAAATAGGATCACGTGTGGTTGGTAACTATTGCTTTGACTTATCACGGGTACAGAATCAACGAGATTCAATACTTTTTTATCTTGGGCAATATTATTGGTCACATGTGATTGCTAAGATTTAATACGGAGAATCGTGTGCAAGCACGCTTTGTTCGACGGCCCCTTGGGAGGTTCATAAGCTTTATCATACCAAATCTTGCAAGTGGAACTAGTTTTCGGTATGGATAATAATGTTGAACCGTTCCTTAACCAAGAACAAAAGATATTAATTAATGGAAAGCTATTTCAGTGGCTTGAATTAATTAATGGGCTAGATAATCTTAAACACGAGAAATAATAACTGGGAGCCATATTGACTGTAATATGGGTTAAGATGGATAGTGCAATATTAATTATGTAGTGGGATTAATTAATATTTATGGGCTTGAATAATATTGTGGCTCAATATTGATAATTCAAGATCCATTGGAAGGTCCAAACTTAATTCTCCTAAAGGCCCCCTAAGTAGCCCAGCATAAACTCCAATAACTGAAAAAGGTGTTTAAAATAAAATAAATTTTGTTGCCTTATTTTTCCATGAATTTCGAAAATTATGGATTAAAGGGGGAGAAAGATTTTCTTTGAATTTTGTTATGGAATGAAGATATGTATTCTTGGAATACAAGATTATCTCATTAAATTCAAGAAATCTCCCAATTGGTTATCCATATAGCATTTTTCGAAAATTTTGAAATATAGAGGGCAAGAAAGATTTTCTTGATTTTCTTGAAAAGATATTATGAAAGATATGTATTTCTTGAAATACAAGAATATCTCATAAATTCAAGAAGATCCAAATCTTGGAATCTTGATCCATATATTTCGAAATTTCCATAACAAAGAGGAGTTGAGATTTTTGTGGAATATTTTAATTATGGAGAAAAGAATATATGAGATATATTCAAGATTTCTTGGAGATCAAGAAAAAAAAATTCCCATATTATTTTATCCCAAATTTTCGACCAACACCCTCTATAAATAGGGGATGAGTTTTTCATTCCTAAGTACAATTCCATGTGCTGGAAAAATTAGTAAATTCACAAAGGTGGTGCAACAAAGTTTATTTTCCTTTTGTTAATTGTTCGCGAGCATCCTACCATCGGATTGTCGAGCAAGGATTAAGGGAATACTTGGGAAGGTTTTTTTGGTGTGTCTAATCAACAAGACCATTTGCCATTCCAAGAGGTACATTCACGTAAGCTCGTAGAAATTTCGCATGCGTAGGATTTACGTGAATTAATTATGTGCATGATTTGTTGTTGAATTATTATTTGAATTAATATAGGATTAATTCATGCTAGTAATAATTATCAGAATTAAATTTGTATTTAAATATTTAAACCCTAGAAATTTAGGAAATAATAAAATTTAAAATGCAGAAATTCTTAATGTATCTTTAATATTCATCAATCATGATGATTATTTCAACAAGATGATCATCATGATTGATGAATATTAAAGATACAATAAAAATTTTTGCATTTTAAATTTTATTATTTCCTAAATTTTTAGAATTTATGGTGCCTGGTTTCTTTTGTATTTTATATGATTTATAATGACGCATAAAAAATTGTAGAGTTATCCGTCATATGATTTCTTTTGTATATACAATAACTATATGAGAATGAATTATGTTTAATTTCATAAAAAGTTAGGGACTTGGAGTGATGAAAAATTGAACTCCCCATGATATTGTAATTGACCGAAATAAAATGTTAGTGGGAAGGGTTTATGAAGTTATGGGTATATAAAATCTATTTTCATACCTATTTATACAAGGGAATCATAGTCATTTTAAATATGTCTATTTTAATCTAAAAAAATATGGGGTGTGTTTAGAAGATTTTGGGGTGTGGGTAGTGAGATTCTTTTATATTAACTCACTTTAATCCTAGCATTAATCAGGTGGCTTAACCCACCTGGTCTCTTGGCTTCTCATTTGAGTGGGAGATCCAGGTTCAATTCTTTTTTTTGAAAGTTATAGAAGTTATAAAATGAATTGATGATTTTTTTAAGTATTTAGGTGTTTAATGTGCTAACAACTAACAACTAACTTTTTGCCGATAAAAAAAAAAAAAACTTTAATCCTAGCATTACTTAACGATGACATTGATCATTATAATTCTACACTAATAAATTAATTTTCTTATCTGTCAAAAAAAAATTAACTTTCTTATGCTATATTTTAATAACTCTGCCGACAGTTTTTCACCCACTCTGTCCTTTGCTATGTCATCATTAATAAATGCAACTGGTATCACATTGATTAGTCAAGGATTTATATTTATGCAAAGTCTGTCAGCTAGTGAATATTAATGAATTAATATTTAGCTATTCACAAATATTTATAATAATGTATAAATTTTCGTATAGTGATATTAATTTATAAGTACAGTAATATAAATTTTATATTATTAACAAGTTTCAATATCAGAGACCCGCTCTATATAATACTCTTTCCTATTCAAAATATAAGATATTTTGATAAAGAAAAATTATACCAAAATTAGCCTTATTTAATAGTAAATTATCTTTAATGACATGATAGGAAGTAAAATAAGAAAGTAAATAAAGAATATTAAATAAGAATAGTGTAGAAAAATAGAAGTTAGAACATCAAATAAAAATTAAATAATGCAATAAATCAAAACATCTTATATTTTGAATAGGAGGAAGTATATTTTACTAATTAAAGCTCTGTGAAATATAATCTAATTAGAAAGAGAAGTAGATAAAAACAGAAAAGAAACATATAAAATAGAAAGAGCATCATTTAATTTTATGTAGTAATACACACTTCTCTTTATGGTAACATATTTGTATTATTTTAAGAAAATACATCTGACCCGATTCTATCTACGAGTTTTTAGCCCCTTCCCTCCTAGTATCTGTTTTAGCAATTGGTATGGGTAATCCGTCTCTTGGTTGCACATGCCAAGGGTTTTCGTAACCCATACTCTCCATAATAAAAAATAGAGTGTACTGTACATTTATAATATATTTTAAAATTATGCAACTTGTTTATATTGAACCGTGCAATAATTTTTTTTATTTTAATAAGTTATATCTTTTAATATAAAAAATTATATGATTTTAAAATACATTATAAATACACGGGGCACTCGAATACACACGAGAGTTAGCCTAAAAAATATTATCTCTAGCTGTATGTATTTTGGGAACTCTGTCTTTTGCCTATTTCAACGCTCATTAACAAACGCAACTTGTACGTATTACATTGATTAATTATGACTTCATATTACAACTGTGTCTATTTTCTTATCACTCTTTCATAATCCCTTACCAAATACCATTTGCTTCTAGCCTGCTAAATATTCGTTCCATTTTAGTGAGAAATTTTGTTTGAAAAAAAATCAGAGATGTTTGGGTGTGCTTTCGGTAGTGTAGATGAAGTTAAGAAAAAAATTGAGGGTCTTCTACTAAAACCTAGTGATATTTCGTTTAATTCCGAGTCTGAAGAAATCTTAAAACTTGTATACAAGCAAGTTGATTCCTTTGAAGAAACTGCCAAAATAACTCTTAATACTCGCTTGGACAACTCAATCACGATGGAAGTAGAGGAATTGGAAGTCATCGTAGATGAGATTGTATCAAAATCTGAAAGGAATGATGATGATGATGATGATGATGGTGGTGGTGGTGGTGGTGGTGGTGGTGATGATGATGATGATGATGATGATGATGATGATGATGATGATGATGATGATGATGATGATGATGATGATGATGATGAAGAAGAAGATGGGGTTGGATTGTGGGTGGAGAATCTAAAACAAAGAATTGAATCCTTCACCCCTCGGCTGAAGATGGAGGTGCAGAGCTGCTCAGATGGATTATACAACTTCATTCCTCACCAAGAAGAAGAAGACGTTGATGATACCCTTGTTTCATCAAGGGTGATAGGAGTGCCTGACGTGTATCAGCAACTGAAAGATAAAGTAATGGGTGACAGGCAATTTATATCACTTGTTGGTATGCCAGGCATTGGCAAGACTACACTTGCTAACAAACTTATCCATGACCCAATGATCGTAAAACACTTCGACCATTGTGTGTGGGTTCGTGTGGGCAAAAATTGTCGACTAAAAGATATCCCACGGCGCATTCTAGCAGAGATGGATCCCAACGGCCTTGAAGGAGATGAGGAAGCAGTTCATGAGTACTTGAAATCGAGTTTGAAGAGTAAGAGATACCTCATCGTGTTAGATGATGTATGGGACAGATTCGCGATGTATCTCTTCAGTAATAGGTATAAATACACGTTGCTGAACCATCCTTTTCTTCACCCGGAGAGTGCAGGTTGAATCTTGCTTACGAGCAGGCTGCAACAACTAAGCAGATTTCGTACGAGTCTTATTGTTTTTGAGAGCATTGTAACTATGCGGTTACTGAACAAAAAAGAAAGTTGGGATCTACTTTGTGATAAGGTGTTTTCTAAAGGTTCGTCATGTTCTCCTCAATTTGAGAAAGCTGGAAAGAAAATTTCTGAGAATTGCGATGGTCTTCCTCTAACGATTCTCACGGTTGCTCGCCTGCTCTCCCAAGAGGAGAAGAGCACCCTCGAGTACTGGAACGAGGTTGCAGCAAAAAAAAGTCATCAACTTTTTGTAGACGCATACGATGAAATATTAAAGGTACTACTACCAAGCTACACATACTTGCCTCCACTTTTACAGATGTGCTTTCTCTTTATAGGACTCTTTCCTCGAAACCACGAGATTCTTCGGTCCAAGCTCATCTATTTATGGATGGCTGATGGGTTCTCTGAGTTAAATATAAGCATAAATTCAGATTTTGATGCTATTGAGTGTTTGGAGGAGCTTGTTTCCAATAATATTGTTATGGTCTACAAGAAAAGCAATTTTACTTATTATCATAGTGTCAAAACTTGCGGCCTCCATACTTCATTATGGCACATGTCTAGAAAAATAGCTAGGCAGACCAAGTTTGCAGTTGTCTTTAGCAGTCCTGATGATTGCTTAGGAGATGGTATAGAAGGATGTCATCGATTGTCCTTCAACAACAATGTTTTATTTGCCATCAAAAGTGCGAATAAATCAGTTGAGGATAATTATGCATCAGTTGCTCGTTTTCTCCTGTGTTTTGGTCCATACCATCAGTATCAAGTACCAAAATTAGCCTTATTTAATGATAAATTATCTTTAATGACATGATAGGAAGTAAAACAAGAAAGTAAAGAAAAAATATTAAATAAGGACAGTGTAGAAAAATAGAAGTTAGAACATCAAATAAAAAGTAAATAATGCAATAAGTCAAAACATCTTATATTTTGAATAGGAGGGAGTATATTTTACTAATTAAAGCTCCGTGAAATATAATCTAATTAGAAAGAGAAGTAGATAAAAACAGAAAAGAAACATATAAAATAGAAAGAGCATCATTTAATTTTATGTAGTAATACACACTTCTTTTTATGATAACATATTTGTATTCTTTTAAGAAAATACATCTGACCCAATTCTGTTTTAGCAATTGGTATGGGTAATCCGTCTCTTGGTTGCACATGCCAAGGGTTTTCGTGACCCATACTCTCCATAATAAAAAATAGAGTGAGTCTTATGTGTATTCAGTGCACAGTGCATTTATAGTATATTTTAAATTTATGCAACTTATTTATATTGAACCGTGCAATAATTTTTTTTATTTTAATAAGTTATATCTTTTAGTATAATAAGTTGTATGATTTCAAAATACACTATAAATACACAGAGCACTCGAATACATACAAGACTTAGCCTAAAAAATATTATCTCTAGCTGTATGTATTTTGGGAACTTTGTCTTTTGCCTATTTCAACGCTAATTAACAAACGCAACTTGTACGTATTACATTGATTAATTATGACTTCATATTACAACTGTGTCTATTTTCTTATCACTCTTTCATAATCCCCTTACCAAATACCATTTGCTTCTAGCCTGCTAAATATTCGTTCCATTTTAGTGAGAAATTTTGTTTGAAAAAAAATCAGAGATGTTTGGGTCTGCTTTTGATAGTGTAGATGAAGTTAAGAAAAAAATTGAGGGTCTTCTACTAAAACCTAGTGATATTTCATTTAATTCCGAGTCTGAAGAAATCTTAAAACTTGTATACAAGCAAGTTGATTCCTTTGAAGAAACTGCCAATATAACTCTTAATACTCGCTTGGACAAATCAATCACGATGGAAGTTGAGGAATTGGAAGTCATCGTAGATGAGATTGTATCAAAATCTGAAAGGAATGATGATGATGATGATGAAGAAGAAGAAGATGGGGTTGGATTGCGGGTGGAGTATCTAAAACAAAGAATTGAATCCTTCACCCCTCGGCTGAAGATGGAGGTGCAGAGCTGCTCAGATGGATTATACAACTTCATTCCTGATCAAGAAGACGACGTCTTCAATGGTGCTGCTGTTTCATCAATGGTGATAGGAGTGTCTGACGTGTATCAGCAACTGAAACATAAAGTAATGGGTAAAAGGCAATTTTTATCACTTGTTGGTATGCCAGGCATTGGCAAGACTACACTTGCTAACAAACTTATCCATGACCCAATGATCGTAAAACACTTCGACCATTGTGTGTGGGTTCGTGTGGGCAAAAATTGTCGACTAAAAGATATCCCACGGCGCATTCTAGCAGAGATGGATCCCAACGGCCTTGAAGGAGATGAGGAAGCAGTTCATGACTACTTGAAAGCGAGTTTGAAGAGTAAGAGATACCTCATCGTGTTAGATGATGTATGGGACATATCTCTCATTGTTTGGAGGAGCTTGTTTGGAGGAGCTTGTTTCCAATAATATTGTTATGGTCTACAAGAAAAGCAATTTTTCTTATTATCATAGTGTCAAAACTTGCGGCCTCCATACTTCATTATGGCACATGTCTAGAAAAATAGCTAGGCAGACCAAGTTTGCAGTTGTCTTTAGCAGTCCTGATGATTGCTTAGGAGATGGTATAGAAGGATGTCATCGATTGTCCTTCAACAACAATGTTTTATTTGCCATCAAAAGTGCGAATAAATCAGTTGAGGATAATTATGCGTCGGTTGCTCGTCCTCTCCTGTGTTTTGGTCCCTACCATCAGTATCAAGTACCACTGTGTTTTCGTTTGAAATTGTTGAGGGAACTTGATGCTATTTCAATCCGTTTTTACGAGTTCCCTATGGAGGTACTACAACTAGTTCTGTTAAAGTACCTTGCTCTTACTTCGAATGGAATGATCCCACCCTCCATTTCTCAGCTCTCATCCCTTCAGTTCCTTATCATTGATCGACATCAGAACATCAAGTCTTGTAGGGACCAATCATATCTGCCTGTGCAGATATGGAGCTTGCAAGACTTAAAACATCTTCAGGTTATGGGAAGCGACTTACCAGATCCTCGTGGGGCTTCTTTGTTTCACTTATCAACGCTTTTAGACGTAAGTGCTCGTAGTTGCACCGAGGCCGTTTTTAAAGGACTTCCTGGTCTAAAGGAATTAAAGATTCGAATTGAATTGACACCTGATGATGGTACACCTTCGAGCTGGTTCACCCATATTTCCTATCTTGACAAGCTACAGTTTCTTAAATGTATTATTGTTAATCCTGTGGCTGTTCCCCCAGTTGTTCCATTTTCGAGCTTCCCACCATTGAATTTGAGAAAATTGAGTTTGAGTGGATTGGGATATCCTTGGAAAGAATTGAGAAATATTGCTTCTATACCAACACTTTGTGTGCTCAAATTGAAAAACTATGCTTTCCAAGGTCCAGAATGGGGAGTTGAAGAAACAGGATTCATTGGACTTGATTCTCTTGAAATTGAAGACACTGACTTGGTGGATTGGCAATTTGGACTTGGATCCTTTAAAACATTTGGGAGCTTAGTATTAAAATGTTGTTTTAAATTGGAAAAGATTCGTGGAGATTTCGGAGTGGAACTTGAAAAGGTTGAACTGTATGATTGCAACCCTTCATGTAAAGAGGAAGTGATAAAGGCCATTAGAAAAAAATCAGTATTTTGTGTCCTTGATGTCCATTCTTCATGGGATGATGAGAAGCTCAAGACGTATACTCGTGAAGATATCATTGCTAAAGGTTAGTCATTCGATTTCATTTAAACTATTGTTGCAACTTGTAAAAAATAGCGTATGTTTGTGTATTGAGATATGCAGCAGTACATTGAAGAAATTTGGTGGTGGATTGACTATGATTATTGCATATTTAGGATCATTTTACTTTTATAAGTAATCAAAGAGTTAATTGGATGTTTACCTTCATTACGATTTTTTTTTTTGTATTATTTTGGTGGGTTTCAGATGTTTTAATCTAGAATAATTTTACTTGTAGAATTATTTTTTTGGCATGCATTTGAAGCATATTTTAATTTAAATTAATTAACTTGCTAACTAACATACCTTTTCTCTCTGTAGGTTACATCTTGTAAACAACCTCTTGGAGCAATGAACAATAATTCAAAGATCGAAGAAGACTTTAACGGGTAATTAATTGTGTGTTTAAGAGAAATTGTTTGCTCTGTTTTTTCAATGTGGGTAATTTAAGCTTAATTTGAATAGAAGTCTAATTACCAAATGAATAATATACACTCTACATTTCACAATATTTGATGTTTCAAATTATTGCAAATTATTGATGTTTTGATTCGAGGTTGAAGGATTTCTTCCCTTTATATACATTTTTACATCATTAATTCACTTAATCATGCAATGCTAATCATGTGTATGAGCAATGTACTCCATGTTCTTTAGCTTTAAGTAACAAGTGTCTACAAGGTTAAGAACAAAATAACATTTCATTGTAGATTTATGAAATAACAAGTGCAAAATAGAATCTTTTTTTTTCTTTAAAACAAAAATTGAAAAAAAAACTACATTGTAGATATACTTTAAGAAACGAACCAAGTGTGATGAGAGAGTAATAGAGAAAAAAAACTCGTTTTAGCCTAGTATGAGTAATCTAGTTTCATTTAAAAAATTTCTTCAAGTCTCACCCCATCCCCCTCAACTTGAAAAGTAGGATTATATTTATTTAAACTCTAATATTTGTAATTGATTAAATTTTATATTTTGCAGGTTCTTTGAGATCTTGGAGTTCGAAAATGAATTGTGTTGTTATCTTCAAGCATGAATTGTATTATTCTACTATTTATTTATTGTAACATGGATTGTTGTATTTTTTTAATATCTGTTATGTTGGATTGTTGAGACATAAATTGCTTTAGTATATTGTTAAATAGAAAATAGATTGTCATTCATAATTTACACAGGTTTTTGTATAAAAAAATACGGTATGAACGATAAGAAACGGTATATTTTTAGATATTTTTGCGATATATAGCAAAAAATCGATACAATATATATGATATACGGCATGCAATTTTATCGAATTTTGATATACACAGATTTTTGGTACGGTACCAGAATACAATTTTCAAATATCAAAAATTTCGATAGAGCGTGCTTCTATATTTTTAGCATATCGTACCAAACCACCCCTAGTCTGTACACACTCATATGTGATTCGATTTGATCAATTTAGCACTGTTCATATGAGTATATGACAATTAATCTAGTTCTACATGCACGGACCAAACACATTGAACTTTGATTTGCACTATGTAAGCAAGAAAGTTCAGAAAGGCCTGATTAGTTTGGGGTGGGCATTTTTTTTGGGTATCCGGTACATGATCTGATCGGGTATTTCTTAAGATTTTTGGGTATCAAGAACCCGAATTTGATCCCAAATTATGAGATCGGGTATCAAGTACCCGGCTTTTTAATATGTAATTGTCATTTTTTATGTTATTTACATTTTTTCAATGTTATTTTTAAAAAGATCGGGTATTGTGGGTACCCGCTTTTTTGGACCGGTTCGGTTACTATAGTTTTTCAATCCGAATTTTCAGGTACCCGATTTTACGGATCGAGTTTAATTTTTTTTTTTTATCCCAAATTTTTCGGGTACCCAACTTCAGGTACATGAACCCAAACTACCCAACTTGATGCCCACCCTGTGATTAACATTCGACATGTAATCTGATGTGACAGAATTGTGCTATATTTGAGCGTGATTTGAACCAAAACTAGTTGAGTTGGTTTCCCATGAACCTGGTCTATGCTATGAACTTAAATTATTGAACCAATTTCACTTATTTTCAACACATTTTTCTAAACCACTAAACTTAACATGTATTACACTAAGCTTCATAACATGAACCAAGTCTATACAATTTTTTGTCAAATTAGTTGAATAGAATGATATTTTAAAATTGAGAGTACAAGCGCTCAAAAAAATAAAATTGGAGAGTACTAAATTGATCGGAACACAAAAAAAAAGTAGACTAATTTTGTAACCCCTGATTAAAATTTCGTCGACTCTCTATTTTGGCCGGTAGTTTTGAACCTACTCACATACAAGGCTCTAGTGCTCATTAAAAAAGAGTGGGTCTCATGTGCACTTGGGTGCATCGTGCATTCATAGTACATTTTAGAAGCGTGCAATTATACAAAACAGAAACGTACAACTATTTCAAACAAAAGTATGCAACTATATTCACATATTAACAGTTGCACTTTTCTGTGTAAATAAGTTGCACTTTTCAGCATAACAAGTTGCACGCTTTTAAAATGCACTATGAGTGCACGGTGCACCCGGGTGCATACAAGACCTAGCCAATTTTGAGTGGATCTCTTATGCACCCAAGTGCACCGTGCACTCATGCAACTGAATGACTCATTTAAAAAATATATTTGACTCATTAAATATATTAGACATGTTCTATGCATGCATGGGTAGGGTTGGGGCGAGTGCACGAATCTTAGATTCGTATATCAATTGCACAAGAGACTTTGTCATTAATTTGGGATTGTTAATTCACCTGTTTTTCTCTCTCCAAATCGAGACTACCAGCCAAATTTAGTTCGATTTTTTAAAACAAGTTGTTAGGAATTTGGATGGAACCAAATTTTCACATTGATATGATATTGTCCGCTTTGGGCCGAGCCCACACGGATTTATTTTTTGTCATCTCTCAAAAGGCCTCGTACCTAGGGGGGTGTAAGGAAGCCAAGTTGGCTCGCAAGCTACTCGTGCTCGACTCGTAAAAAGATTAAAATTGACTCGAGCATAATCGAGTCGAGTTCGAGCTCATAAATACTCAGCTCGAGAAGCTCGCGAGTATAATCGAGCTTGCACAGTAATTACTATTATGCCATTATTTTATTAAATATATATACTTATATTTTAATAAATATATTTTATATTTAATTTTATAAAATTATACATAAAATCGAGTCGAGTCTAACCGAACTCAAATCTATCGAGTTTCTTGTCGAGTCAGGCTCGATTTTAAAAATTTGGGCTCCATCGAGTTCGAGCCGAGTTTTGAACTTTGAATATTCTACTCGAGTCGAGTTCGAGCTCATGCTCAGCAGTATTCGACTCAACTCGACTTGTTTACACCCCCTACTCATATCAATGGAGATAGTTATTCCAATGCTCATTAATAAATGCAACTAGTGAATTTTTTTATTTTTTCTAATGCAATTCTTCTAGGGCAAAGTTTCATATGAAACTGGTTTACCGTACACCACTCACACTATTGCTTGTAGAAACTAATACTAGTATTAGTTTCTACAAGCAATAGTGTGAGTGGTGTACGGTAAATCAGTTTCACATAAAACCTTCTCTTCTTCTAGTATCACTTTGTTGATATGTACTGTCGCTGTTGTGTATACCATTACCACGATTGAAACTTTTTTATAAATTAAGTATTTTTTAAAATATTGACACTTATCTCTTTCAAATATAAAATCATTGACAATTATATATATAATCGTGACAATACGTGCACATAAAAGTGACGACACTAAAAAAAAGTGTTCGGATTCACACCCCACTACAAGAAAATAGTGTTTTGCCTATGAAATTTTTCAATATTTTTTCAACATGTCTACAAAAATTTCAATGAAAATAATTTCTTCCTTAAATTTTTTTTTTGACAAACAGATATATAATCTATTACAATGTGTTCCTTCTACCGCATGACACAACTTTTTTCATTATCGGCCGGAACCACAATAGCACCTTCTCCAATCCAAGCGTGAGGACAGGGGAGGTCAACACTCGCTCGCTTGCAGCATTTTTGAACATGGTCGATACTCCACACTAAAGTTCCATCCACGTTCTTCAAGATCTCGAACTTACGGACCCATAGAGGGCGGAGATCTTTTTTCATCTTATCGGTCGGAACCACAATAGCACCTTCTCCAATCCAAGCGTGAGGACATGGGAGGTCAACGCTCGCTCGCTTGCAGCATTTTCGAATATGGTCGATACTCCACACTAAAGTTTCATCCACATTCTTCAAGATCTCGAGCTTACGGACCCATAGAGGGCGGAGAACCCCATATAGAGGGCGTAGAACGCTATAAAGGGTGGACAATCCCCATTAAATCCCAATAAAGGGGGGCAGCATGTCTCGAACCCAGGATTTATTGGTTTAGGTGGTGGTGTTCTAACCACTTGAGCTAAATCACTTTGACAATTTCGTCCTTAAATAGAAAGGCTTACTTACGATTTGCGAACAAAATTTTCTAATTATATAAACTATTTTTTAAACTACAAATATTATTACTGATGTAGCAAGCGGAAGCATATACATATATTATCCGTTGATTCTTAGAATACTCGGATAGATACACAAACGTGATTAACATTTAATTCCGTTGATTCAATATGAATACGGGAAGAACAACGATAAATACACAAACAAAGGGACAAAACCCGATACGTTTTCTATTTCATTTCAGTCTCCCATTACAATGCCTGAAGTGCACTACTTATACTAGTCTCATATTAATTAACACGATATACGAAAGGACTAAATTAAATAACTAATAAATAAAAGGATCTAAAAACTAGGTGGATTAATGGTAGACATTCAAACTTCTCATTTAATACTAAAGTATCCTCATCTTCATCAATTACCTACGAAAATGTAAATTGCCTAGAAAATTATTTGTGTAGGTAAGTTTGCCTACGAAAATTACAAATGTGTAGGTATATTGCTCGTAGGTAATTTGTTTGTCAATAAATTATTTTTCTAAAGCTTTCGAATAGTTGATTTTCATACTAATACCTTTCCTTTACACAACTAATACTGTTAGTTAACCACAGCTAATAAATAGCTCTTCATAGCTTCATTTTCAGTTTACCTAATTTCCATTGTAACAGTTCCATTACTCTTTCTCTTTGTAACCGAATTCTTCCATTCTTAATACAATCTTATCATGTTGATTTCAATTCTCTACAATTGTAAGTTCTTTTTAAAGATTATTCTAAAAATTGGTAGGCAAATAGTAGGTAATCCTCACTTTTTAAGGACCAAATTATTTTTGTAAGAAAATTTGGTAGGCATTTGAACAATTTCGTAGGAAATTCTTCATTTTCTTCTAGTGCCTCTTAATTTTTAGGAATTAGTCAATATAATATATATATATATATATATATATATATATATTCTGCATGTCACTTGGTTGTTTGGAAGAGATGAGTTGCACATGGCAAGTGGCTTTCGCAAAAACTATTCTCTATATTTTGGCAGACAGTTTTTCAGCTACTCTGTATTTGGCTATTTTAATATGCTGATTAATAAATGCAACTGCCAACTGGTATTACATAAACATTGACTAATTATATTTAGAATTAAGTTTGTCATGATCTTTACCAAGCCAAGTACGGAAGTCCCATTGCTTGTATCCTTTTTTGTGAGATTTGTTTTAAAGATTAGAGATGAATGGTGTTTCTTTCACTATTGTGAGTAGTGTTAAGATCAAAATTGAGCAACTTCTGCAACATAATGATAAATCCCTTCATATTGAACTTGGAGAAATCTTAAATCTTGTATACAAGCAAAGAATTGATTCCTTCGCCCATCGGCTCAAGATGGAGGTGCAGAGGTGTTCTGATGGATTATACAACCAAAGAAGAAGAAGGAGAGGCCGATGGTACTGTTGATGTTTCATCGATGATAAAGGAATGTCTGACGTGTACCACGACAGGATTGAAGACGTAGTAATATTAATGTGGTTATTGAATAAAGAAGAAAGTTGGGATCTACTTTGTGACAAGGTGTTTTATAAAGGTTCATCACGTCCTCCTCAACTTGAGAAAGCTGGGAGGAAGATTTCAAAGAATTGTGAAGGTCTTCCTATTACGATTGTTACGGTTGGTCGCTTACTCTCCAAAGAGGAGACGTGCACACCAGAGTACTGGAACGCCATTGCAGCAAGAAAAAAATCATCAAATTTTCAAGAATGCATATGATGACATATCAAAGGTACTACTTTCAAGCTACATGTACTTACCTATGCTTCTACAAATGTGTTTTCTATTTATAGGACTCTTTCCTCGAAATCACGAGATTCCCCCAACCAAGCTCATCAATTTATGGAAGGTTGATGGATTTTTTGAATTAAATATAAGAATAAAGAATGTGAGAGATGCTATTGGTTGTTTGGAGGAACTTGTTTCCAATAGTGTTGTTATGGTCTACAAAAAGTGCACTTTTAATTTTACTTATAGTGTCAAAACTTGCGGCCTTCATGTTTCATTGTTGCACCTGTCTAGAAAAATAGCTCGGCAGACCAAGTTCGCACTTGTCTTGAGTAGTCCTAATGATTGCTTAGGAGATGGTGTAGAAGGCCATTGACTTGGTCGGATTTTAGCGAGCAAAAACAATATTTTTCTTGCTACTCCCCCGCAAGTGCACGAGATCATCGTAGTAGAAAATGAAGTATAGGGATCAAGTAGTATCGAACCATGGAATTTAGGAGTACGGTGTGGCCCTAGTGCTATGTGTCCGCATGTTATTGTAGTTACGAACGAGGTGCGAAGAAAATAAAAACAAGCATGAAAGCAAATAAACGAAAACAATAAAGGGGCACCCGACTAGGTAGGATAAAGGAAAGAGGAACATGAACTAAGGTGATGATCAAATTGCAAAAATTAAACAAATGAATCAATAAAACTATCCTAGTTTATTTCTCAATTGCGTAATAGGGACTCGTCACTCAAGGCTACTAATAAGCACGATAGATTAAAAAGCTATAGAGGACAATCGTTTCCCTTCGGGTAATACAGCCTTGCAATAAGGTGTTCCCAAACCCGGTTGTAAAGTCTTCCTCCTATCCCTCACTTTTCGCTACTTAATTTTAAGCTCAAGTGTCTAACTATGGGGGTTCTAACACTAAATACCCTCTCTCGAATGGATAAGAAGCGTAATTAACGCATTTAATCAATTCTCAACTCACAAATTTGCACTCAATCATACTCACGCAACTCTCGTTTGTAGCAAACATGATTTCACACAAAAATTAATAGAAGAGAATCAATCAAAGCACCATAAAACTCATAGTAGAATCAACATCTATAAAGAAATAAACTAAAAATAACTAAATCAAAACATAAGTTCAATATTCACAAATCTCAACACAAAAGAACACTAAGAGTACTAGCCCATCAATTACAACTCAAAATCTTGCAAGATAAAGCTCAATAAACAAATGGGTCTATTAATTAAAATTCAAAATAAAAGAAAAATCAAACCCTAGAAGACATCTTGGTTGAATCTCTTGAATCTTGAAGCCAAAAATATTCCTTCCTCATTCCCCCCCTAGTGGGTGGGAAATTATGTGGAGACTCTCAAACCTAGCTTCTTTTTCCTCCCACTGAAAAAATGTCGAAAATAATTTCTGCTGTGTGATGTGTAATGCCGCTGCCCACTGTTGCCTTTTTTAATATGACAAAATCGCTGAATTTGTTGCTTATGATATAGCAACTTTGCAAATAAAGGTGGGCGAATAAAATGAAATGTTGCTGTAGGCCCAGGAAGAGTAAAAAATTGCAGCTGCTTGCTTGACTCTATCATGTGATTGGAGCCATGGAAAATAAGCCAACAAAGCAGTCTTTTTTCTTCAAATTATCATGGTTTCAATTCTAATGGGCCGGCCACTTTTTCCTTATGTTGGGCCCAAATTAATGCAGCATTTTAATTCTTCTCGGCTCTCATCTTTCTCTTGATCTCAATTAAAAAGTAGGTATGGGTTTTGCCTCCAAAAATCCTCATTTCATCTATAAAATAAACAAAGCACCACTTCTCTCCAAATCAAGTGCAATTGGTCAATTTATTACTTTTGAGAGCATTGTAACTATGCGGTTACTGTTGTTCCATTTTCGAGCTTCCCACCATTGAATTTGAGAAAATTGAGTTTGAGTGGATTGGGATATCCTTGGAAAGAATTGAGAAATATTGCTTCTATACCAACACTTTGTGTGCTCAAATTGAAAAACTATGCTTTCCAAGGTCCAGAATGGGGAGTTGAAGAAACAGGATTCATTGGACTTGATTCTCTTGAAATTGAAGACACTGACTTGGTGGATTGGCAATTTGGACTTGGAGCCTTTAAAGTACTTGAGAGCTTAATAATGAAAGATTGTTATAAATTAGAAAAGATTCGTGGAGATTTCGAAGGGGAACTTGTAAAAGTTGAACTATTTGATTGCAATTCTTCATGTGTAGAGGAAATGAAAAAGGCTATTAAAAAAGAAGCAGTACTTTGTGTCCTTGATGTCCATTCTTCATGGGATGATGAGAAGCTCAAGATGTATACTCATGAATGATCACCGCATTGCAAAAGGTTAGTCATTCAATTCAATTTACACTTCTTTTGCAAGTATGAATGATCTCTTATTCGACTATGTTGCAAAAGGTTAGTCATTCAATTTCATTTACACTTCTTTTGCAAGTATTGCTCTCTTATTCGACTATGTTGCTGCGTCATGATATGCAACTTGTAACAAATTCTTTATGTTAATTTCTCATGTATTGAAAGGTTTATGGATACACAAATTGCAACTTGTAAAAAATAGCATATATATATTTGTGTATTGAAATATATATATATATATATATATATATATATATGTATGTATGCCGCAGGTACATTGAAGGCTGGTGGTGGATTGACTATGATTATTGCAGATTTAGTTTCATTTTACTTTTTATAAGTAATCAAAGAGTTAATTGGATTATTTACTTGATTACGATTTTTTTTTTTTTTTTTTTTTTGGTATTATTTTGGTGGTTTTCAGGATGTTTTAATGTAGAATAATTTTACTTGTAGAATTATTTTTCGCATGCATTTAAAGCATGTTTTAATTTAAATTAATTAACTTGCTAACTAACATACCTCTTCTCTGTAGGTTACATCTTGTAAACAACCTCTTGGAGCAAGGAACATTAATTCAAAGATCACCCGACTTTAACAGGTAATTAATTGTGTGTTTAAGAGAAATTGTTGCTCTGTTTTTTCAATGTGGGTAATTTACACGAATTTGAATAGAAGTCTAATTACCAAATGAACAATATACTCTCTACATTTCACAATATAATTTGATGTTTCAAATTATTGCAAATTATTGATGTTTTGATTCGAGGTTGAAGGATTTCTTCCCTTAATATACATTTACATCATTAATTCACTTAATCATGCAATGCTAATCATGTGTATGAGCATTAGTGTTTTGTACTCCATGTTCTTTAGCTTTAAGTAACAAGTATCTACAAGGTTAAGAACAAAATAACATTTCATTGTAGATTTATGAAATAACAAGTGCAAAACAGAATCTATTTTTCTTTAAAACAAAAATTGAAAAAAACTACATTGTAGATATACTTTAAGAAAAGAACCAAGTGCCAGACAGAGAGTAATAGAGAAAAATCTATGTTTTAGCCTGGTAATAATCTAGTTTCGTTTTCCAACTCTTGTATAGCTCATTTAAGATTTTTCTTGAAGTCTCACCCCATCCCCCTCAACTTGAAAAGCATAGGATTATATTTATTTAAACTCTAATATTTGTAACTGATTAAATTTTATATTTTGCAGGTTCTTTGAGATCTTGGAGTTCGAAAATGAATTGTGTTGTTATCTTCAAGCATGAATTGTATTATTCTACTATTTATTGTAACATGGATTGTTGTATTTTTTAATATCTGTTGTGTTGGATTGTTGAGACATGAATTGCTTTAGTATATTGTTAAATAGAAAATAGATTGTCATTCATAATTTACACAGGTTTTTGTATAAAAAAATACAGTATGAACCATATGAAACGGTATATTTTTCGACATTTTGCGATATATAGCGAAAAATCGATACAGTATGATATACGTAATGCAATTTTATCGAATTTTGATATACACAAATTTTTGGTACGGTACTAGAATGCAGTTTTCAAATACGTGCTTCAGTATTTTTAGCATACCGTACCAAACCACCCCTAATATGTACACACTCATATGATCCGATTTGATCAATTTAGCACAGTTCATATGAGTATATGACAATTAATCTAGTTCTACATGCACGGACCAAGCACATTGAACTTGATTTGCACTATGTAAGCAAGAAAGTTCAGAAAGGCCTGATTAGCTAGGGGTGGACTTTTTTTTTCGAGTATCCGGTACCTGATTTGATCGGGTATTTCTTAAGATTTTTGGGTATCGAGAACCCGAACTTGATCCCAATTATGAGATCGGGTATCGGGTACCCGGCTTTTTAATATGTAATTGTCATTTTTTTATGTTATTTACATTTTTTCAATTTTATTTCTAAAAAAATCGAGTATTTTGGGTACCCGAATTTTTGGACCAGTTCTGGTACTATAGTTTTTCAATCCGAATTTTCAGGTACACGATTTTACGGATCGGGTTCGGGTATTTTTTTTTATCCCAAATTTTCGGGTACCCGACTTCAGGTACACGAACCCGAACTACCCGGCCTGATGCCCACCCTATGATTAACATTCGACATGTAATCTGATGTGACAGAACTGTGCTGAATTTGAGCGCGATTTGATCCAAAATTAGTTGAGTTGGTCTCCCATGAACCAGGCCTATGCTATGAACTTGAATTATTGAACCCATTTCACTCATTTTCAACATATTTTTCGTATTATACCCTGGGTAGAGTCAAATGTCGTGAATTAAAAATAAGATTTATAACATGAACCAAGTCTATACAAATTTTTGTCAAATTAGTTGAATAAAATGATATTTTAAAATTGAGAGTACTAGCGCTCAAATATAAAAATAAAAATTGAGAGTACTAAATTGATCGGAACACAAAAAAGTAGACTAATTGTGTAACCCCTGATTAAAAATTAGTCGACTCTCTATTTTGGCCGGTAGTTTCGCACCTACTCACATACAAGGCTCTAGTGCTCATTAAAAAAATGCAACTGGTAAATCATTGATTAATTCTGGCTTTATCACTACAAAAAAGACGGGGTTTTACGACGGGTAAAACCGTCGCTAATGACATTAGCGATGATTTTGGCGACAGAAAAAAATCTGACGTTGAATCGAGGGTCGCTAACCGTAGCGACGGTATTAGCGACGGTTTTTTTTTTAAATAATTTATTTTTAATTAATTTTTTTTTAATAAATCTGTCGCTAAAACCGTCGCTGAAACCGTCGCTAAAGCGTGAATTTACTGAAAAAAATGGCATACGATGGTTCGAACCCGAGCCCAGGGGGCGCCCGGGTGGGCACCGAACCACCCGAACCACGGACCATCTCGAACTCAACCATCAAGCATATCAAATATAAGCCCCCAAGCCTCCCAATTAAATGAGACAAATTTTTGCTCCCAAGGGGGACCGAACACGAGATCTATGGGCGCCTGAGCGGGGATCAAACCGCTCGGGCACTTGCTTTCTTGCGTTTACTTAATGAAATTAATTCTATATATTCTAAAAATCTTTTTTTTTCAATTTTTTTAAAAATACTTTATTTCAATTATCTAATTTAATTATTTAACCACATTTTAATATAATAATTATAATTTTTATTTATTTATAAATTTAAATTAAATTGTATTATATTAAAATTATATTTATTTATTTATTTTTAATTCATTTTTTTTACAGTTTTTTTTAATTTTTTTATTTCATTTATTTAATTTAACTATCTAATAATCTTTAAAATACTAATTATATATATTTTTTAAACAAGTAATACTTTCGATTATTTAAACAAGTAATACTTTTCATTTAAACAAGTAATACTTTTCTATTTAAATAAATACTATTTTTCTATTTAAACAAGTAATACTTTTCTATTTAAACAAGTAATACTCTTCATTTAAACAAGTACTACTTTTCTATTTAAACAAGTAATACATTTCATTTAAACAAGTAATACTTTCTTTTTAAACATGTAATACTTTGCATTTTAACAAATATTAATTTTCATTTAAACAAGTACTACTTCTCATTTAAACAAGTAATACCTTTCATTTAAACAAATAATACTTTTCATTTAAACAAGTACTATTTTTCATTTAAACAAGTACTACTTTTCTATTTAAACAAGTAATACTTTTCTATTCAAACAAGTAATACTTTTCATTTAAACAAGTAGTACTTTTCATTTAAACAAGTACTACTTTTTTATTTAAACATCTACTACTTTTCTATTTAAACAAGTAATACTTTTCATTTAAACAAGTAATACCTTTCATTTAAACAAGTAATACTTTCTATTATTTAAACAATACTTTTAATTTAAACAAGTAATATTTTTCATTTAACCAAGTACTACTTTTCTATTTAAACAAGTACTACTTTTCAATTTAAACAAGTACTACTTTTCAATTTAAACAAGTACTACTTTTCATTTAAATAAGTACTACTTTTCTATTTAAACAAGTATTACTTTTCTATTTAAACAAGTACTACTTTTCTATTTAAACTTAAGTAATATTTTTCATTTAACAAGTAATACTTTCATTTAAACAAGTATTACTTTTCTATTTAAACAAGTACTACTTTTAGTCAATATATATATTTAAATATACTATGAATTAAATTTTATATCGTAAACTCATAAAATAGATCTCGACTACGGGGGGTGGAACTCTTCTCCAAGTGACTATAAATTAAATATACGGTAAGGTACATTAAAAACAATTAAAAAACCTAGTATAATCCTGAAACATAAAAAAAATACATAACTAATATTAAAAAAAAAATTAATTAATTTTTTTTAAATTAATTTTAAAAAAAACCGCCGCTAAATCCATCGCATAAAAAAACCGTCGCTAAAGGGTTAGCCCAAAACATCGCTAAAAACGTTGTTATTTATTTGCGACGGTTCTCTAAACCGTCGCTAAAATCGTTGACTTTGACCATTTTGACCGAAACCGTCGTAAAAACCGTTGCTATTTGCGACAGTTCTTGTAACCGTCGCTAATTTCCGTCGTTAAAACGCGCGTTTTTTGTAGTGTATAGTTACAATTAAGTTTGTCCTCTTTACGAAGCCATCACTCTTTCATAATCCTATTAATTACCAAATACAAATTACTTCTATCCTGGCAAATGTTGGTTCCATTTTTGTGAACTTTGTTTGAAAGATTAGAGATGAATGGGACTGCTTTCCTTCGTTTTAAAACTATTTTTATCGTTTTAGATTTTAATTATCTCTAATCACATAAATGAGTCTAGGCTTGGAAATTCTTGATAACTCATGATTTAGTAGTCGTCTTCCAAAGTATTAAATATTGAATATTCCTAATTGCACCCGAAAATATATAAGAATACTACATTGTGGTGGGTATTCAAATAGTCAAAAGCATAGAAAACCTGTCTTCGAAACATTAGGTGATTTTCTAAAGAGCTGGATGTATCCAAAATATAAGGAAAATGTGGGCAATTAGAGCATAAATGCACCATTATAAAGAACAGTTGTGCCGAAATAGATTATAAATGTGCTCAATCCGAGGGTAGCAAGCAGTGTCCAATTAGATCTCAAATGCACCCAATTAAAGCCAACTAGAGAGCATGTGCACCTAAACAAAGTACATATGCACTCAAATAAGTACACATGCATCAAATTAGAGCTCATATGCACTCAAATAAAGAGCAAATATGCTCGTGTTGGGCGCATGTGAGCTCCATTTAAATAAACACGTCCAACTAAAGAGCATATGCGGCCACTGAGAGCACATATGCACCAATTAGATTGCATATGTGCCCAATAAAGTTAAATGCGCATGATTAGAGTGCACGGGGGCCAAACAGAGCTCAAATTCGCCCCGAAAAAGTGCATATGTGCAAAATTCAGGTGCAAATGCGCACAATTCTACTATATATAGTCAAAACTTCTATAATTTATGAGCTTGGATCGTAATAACTCGGATAATTTTAATTATTTAGACGCTCTTGTGAACCGATTAACAACACGGTAAACATTTATCAATTAATTAAAATGAAAAATGAGTAAGTGATTAAGTAAGTAGAATGTATTAATTTAGACTCGGCTCACAATCCATTTCACATTGTCCCATCTCCAATAAGAATTTGTCGCATTGACTAACAGGCTAATTCATATTAGTCAGGTACTCTATCATCGATAAAGAGGCCTCGTAGAGAACAAGTCACCGATTTTGTAAAATACCATTTCTCAGGGACAGAAAATTAATTACTAGAAGCTAAGCAATAAATAATTATTTGTAAACTAGTGAATACTTAATTAATTATAAGCAATTAGTCAACATATAATTAATTAATCAATCTCTTGGTTGTTTCCTAGAGATCAGTTGCACATGGCAGAGGCAGACTAGTTTTTATATCAAATCTTAGTGTGAATTCAACCTAATGATAATTTATTTAGGAAAAAATGGTACATTCCACATTTTAGGGCAATATCAAGAATCATTAGATTATGTTCAATTTAAGTTCCGTGTGTTTTTACTATTTCAATTTTGACCCTTTCGATATCAACTTTGGTTCTTTTGGATCATAATTGACAAAAGTAAAAATACGCAGGCCCAACAATTAAGCACAACATGGATCAAAATTGAATAAATAAAAAATTACAATGAGGCAATCTCCCACACATCATCAACAATGGAGCCAAGATAGGAAATATCAGAACTCGGCCTCAACAACGCATCATAAAGGAGCTTCGAATCAGTCTCCAGCATCACAACACGAGCTCCCCTGTCTCTTGCAATCTCCGAACCCCTCCGTGCAGCTAACGCTTCTGCAACCCATAGCAGCGGTCATCGACGAATTGGGCGGACATAGAAGGTGCGCCGGTGGAGGGGGACGTGGCGCGGGCGGCGGAGCGGAGCATCTGGCAGAGGCGCTCTACTTGCTTGCCGACGTTGGAGCAGTTGGATTTGAAGATTTCTGCTTCCTTGACTGCTTCGTTTTGGTCAGAGAACCGACGGGAAAAAGTGGCGGTGCGCCAGAGATGTGGTGGCGGGGCAGAAGTATTGTGAGCGCCACATACACCGAGGGAAAAACCGTTCAAGAAAGACTGTGGAAACCCCTGCTTCCACCACCTCACCCTACGGCGCCGCCGCCGCCCCCGGCGAACACCGGAATGCTAACAACTCCGTTACCAGGCAAGTTGTCGCTGCTGGCGGCGGCGGTGGTGGTTCCCCTCATTTCACACTTTCTGTGGCTTCACATTCAACGGATCTTCTTCATCTCAATTCAAGGTAGCAAAATTTTACTTGAAATTTGTGTGACTTTTACATGTATATTCTGAGTAACACTTAGCTTTTCTAGTTGCACAACTAATAATGTTCAATGAAAGCAACTAATACTCTTCAGTGAAAATAGCTAATACCATTTGAAAATGCACTTTAGTTGCATGATGCAATTCATGAATAGAAGTATTTGTCATATATTTTTATAGCATTACAATCCTCAAGAACTCGTGTAATAACTCAAAATACTACGCCGATCCTCTATATATCCGTCCGTTGAGTTTCATGTTAATATCGGGGGTGTGAAAAGTAGGAATTAAGGGCTAATGGTGCATTAAATAGAGAAATCACATTCAACTATGCTTTTCAATTAGTGGGACTTTATTAGGGATCTTTTGTCATGGTGTGTGGGATGCCATTATAGGAGAATCCATGTTCCCCAAAAGGAAGAAAGTCTCTAAATCTTGATATACAATGATCTAAGCCATCGATTGGTTTGATATTTTCCAACAACTTTTTCATTCTTGATGTTAGATTGAGGGGTCCTCAAAATTGAATTCTCTATGGATTGGTGTGTCTTGATTGGGTGGGTGTACCCACCATTGTCTTCTTGGTAGGACCATGCTTTGATATTTTTATAAGCCTTTGATTGTGCTCAGAATCACCCCTAACCACTTGTTCTATGCCCCTTATCTAAAGCATCCTTAATGCTTCACCAACATTACTTTTTTATAAGTCTGTCTTTATTATCTTAACCTTTTGTAGGCCCCCCGTCTCGATTATCGACTCAAAGGGCCCCTTTGAAGCCCGGAATGATGGACCGGGGCGAACGACACGGCCATTCTTCGACGATTGGCCTAAACCTATTCCCGAGTCGTACAATGGTTCAAATTCCATGACTTCGGCGACCAACTTGTCCATCTCGATGCCCGGGAACCCATCGTCCGACTTCTCGTTGAAGCTCGGAACAGGAAATGGGGACGAGGTTAGCACTCGGGATGGGAGTAGTGAAAGGGAGAAACCGATGTCGAATTGGGAGACGATGTGGGGGACTAATCATCCGGCGGCTCCAATGGGTGGACCCCTGGCTGAGGCGTTGAGGTCTTCGATGTCCACGTCGTCACCGACGAGCGTGCTGCATCGGTTGCCACGTGGTGTGCCCACATCGGAAGCTAGCTACATTAGCTACTGAGTCTTGGCAATGGGTTGTGGTGTTTCTTGATTTTTCAAATGCTTTTTCTTGTTTGTTTTTCTCATGCTTCTTTTGCATTATGTGATGTCCCTTTTGCTCTTTTTTTTTTTTTTTGTTTCCTTCAAAATTTGGTGGTTTCTTTTTCGCAATCTTGACAAAGTGTTAAAGTGGTGTAAAAATTTGGATTAAAGTGTGTGATGTACGGATTATTCATTAAGAGCTATCAATGTCTGTCTGCTGTAATTTTCAATGATGTTTTTTTTTTTTTTTTTGAAGAAGAAACGAGAAACTCCTCCACTCGTGTCGTTGGCCCCTCAGCCGAGCGGGTTGTAAGTCGAAGGATGTGCCCGAGTGGCATACATATGTGGGAGAGAGCCGACATGATTCAATTTTCAGGACAAACTTCCATAATATTTCAATGTAAAATTTGTTTCACATGGGATTCGAACCTGCGTTGCTTGAGAACTTCTCCCCACATCATCACAAGTCTTACCAACTTGGCTATGTCTTTGGGGTCAAAACATATATATCTAATAATTTTCAATGATGTTTTCTGAGTATCTAACGGAGGTGTACCGTGTACGTATTTACCACAGTTGGTCCAACACATGCCCTGTAGTTACGTATTTTCAATGATGTTTTCTGAGTATCTAACGGAGGTGTACCGTGTACGTATTTACCACAGTTGGTCCAACACATGCCCTGTAGTTTTGTAAATATTGCACTCGCCTCCCTAAACTCTTTGACTTTTGCAATCCACTACTTTGTACGGTTCTTTATCGCGTGGTCCATCATAATTCTCTTTAATCTTCCAAGTGTGTTCCTCCGCTATCTTGTGGTAATGAAAAGGGTGTAAATGAGTTGAGTAGTGATGAACTCGAATTCAACTCGATTAGAATGCTTGAAGCTCGAAATTTGACGTCGAATTCGGTCAAGCCCAAATTTTTAAGTTCGAGCTCGGCTTGATGAAAATTTTGATAGACTCGAACTTGACTCGATTACTTATATAATATTATAAAATTAAATATGAAATATATTATTAAAATATAAGTATATATATTTAGTAAAACTAATGACATGATGATAATTACTGTGCAATTTCGATTAGATTCGCGAACTTAATCGAGCTAAGTATATATGAGCTCGAACTCGATAGTCACTCGAGTAGTTTGAACTCGACTCGATTATGTTTGAGTTCATTTCAATTTTTTTTCGAATGGGGCATGAAGTTGCAACCACCCCGTTGAACTATATGACTTTTGTAATCCACTACTTTGTACGGTTCTTTATCGCGTGGTCCACCATAGTTTTCTCTTTAATTTTCAGGGTGAGGTCCTCTATCTTGATGTACATATAGTATTTGAACACGAGAAACATTACAAAAATTACATATAGTAAGACCTAATAATAATATACTAAGATTTAAGAAAAAAGAAAGATAAGAAAGAACATCCTCAATTATTTGCAAGAACAAGGAGTATATTAGGAGGGCCGTCCACAAACGATGGAGGCTCTAACCAACGATGAAGACTAGAGAAAGACTTAATTAGATGACTAAGCTTATTCATTCATCTCCTTTGGAAGTTGAGAAACTTCACAGCAAAGGCATAGATGAAGGCAAATAGTACAATGAAAACAAGAGGCATGAAAGCAACAACGTGAAGGAAATTATAATCAAAACCGTAGTTTTGCATAAGGTATTCCTTCACTGTCATAAGAGCAAGTCCAGGCACTTCAACTTCCGAATCCAGATCGCCAAATTGAGAGACGACAACCCCATATATTGTCCACGCCACGGGACTACCCCAGTAGTACCACCTCCACCATATCGGAATCATCTGTAACATAAACGAGCATCGATCAGACAACTAGATCGACCAACATAAGTACGTAGAAAGATAGAATATTGAGAATGACAATAACTAGTATGCACATTGCAATTCAAGAGTTTTTTTTAAATGGTATTAGTTGTTTTACTGAAATGTATTAGTTCGTAATTAGTATCAGTTGCACCACAGATGTACAAGAGACTTACTTTGCGAGGAATGACGAAACCGGAGAACAAGTTCCAAAAGCTACGGAAGAAAGCCGCGACTGTGGAACCAACCTCGAGCCTTTGAGTTAGGGACGACGAACATCATCGCATACACGGAAAAATAGACTAAGCCAGTGAAGATGAAGTAGTAGAACCAAAGAAATTTGGCAGCGGTCCACTGGAATCCGATCATCGAGTAGAGTAGAAGAGTGTATACTATAGATTGTACGGCGATGTAGATCGTCTCTATGGCCACCTGCGGAATATATATCAATCAAATATCCAAACACTGACTGAAGTAGATTATGATGATACCTGAGCAAATACATAAGGCAAGGGTGAATACATCCCAGCTGCCTTTTCGCGATAGAAAACCGTTCTCTCTAACGCGACAACTGTTTGCGCCCCACCACTGATGGTGTTTCCGAGGAAGAAAATCGCGGAATACATAGCTCCCATCAGATTTGAAAGATCTTGCTGTTTTTTGCTGTTCAAAGTCATACAAGATGTAATGCAAACTATATACAAATAGAACATGTAAATGTTTTTTTCATCTCTTAACTTGCGACGATTTTAATTTTAGTTCCCTAACTTTTTCGACTTTGAAATTCAAGAATTCAAGAAATAAACTCAGACTTACATTTTTTGTCCCTTGTCCCAGAAAATCAAACCAAATATAAGCCCAATGGCAATCGTCATCAAGAATCGGATGGCATTATACCGCGGATTCCTCCAGTAAGACCAGTACTGCTTCCAGAAACAAGCTTTGCACTGCTCAAGAAATGGTTGAGAGTATTGTGTAGGGAACTTAAGATCCTTCGAGCCCGGTGGAGGTACGCTAGCTTCTTGTATAACTTCTTGATTGCTCCTATACAACAAGGAAAAATGACAACATTAATTTATAACAAATCTTAACAAGTAATCAACCTGAATTCATTTCTGAAGTACTACTCACTGATAAAGGGATGAATTGGCATAAATATCTGCAAAATCGACTCCGAGCTGCCTCTCAGCTGACGGTGTGATGATATCCAGCACCCACGTCGCTGGATTCTGCCCCTCTTCAATGTTTGGCACCCCAGGAATAGTCTGCCAAGCAACACATTACTAAAAGGTATTAGTTTTTTTACTAAATAGTATTAGTTGGTTTGATTGAACAGTATTAGTTTCACCTCAAAATATTCTATCAGCTTATGAGATCGCCGACCAAGTTGTCCAGCATAAACGACCCTTCCTCCTCTCTTCATCAACAGTAGCTGCAGCAAGCAAGCTCGATTATCATCAATACGAATAAATGAAATAGTATAACGGATAAACAAAAATCCGTAAGCATGAAAAGGGGGGCATTAGTACTTCGTCGAAAGCTTCAAATATATCTATGCTCGGTTGGTGAATCGTGCAGACAACAGTTCTTCCTGTATCCACGGTGTTTCTTACAGTACGCATCACAATAGCTGCAGCTCTTGCGTCAAGACCAGACGTTGGCTCGTCCATAAAAATAATCGAGGGGTTGGCAACCAACTCTACAGCAATTGTTAGTCTTTTCCTCTGTTCCGTCGAAAGCCAAGAAACTCCGGGAAGTCCGACACTGGAGTTTCGTATAGGGTTAAGCTCAACCAACTCCATCACTTCTTCCACAAACATCTGTTATCATTATTACCATTTAGTCCAATATAATTAAAGAAGCAGATCAGAAAAATCAGTATAATACACTGACCTTTCTAGCATCTTCCTTTACTTCCGAAGGAAGGCGTAACCAGGCAGAGTAGAGCACGGATTCAAAAACCGTGACATTAGGCGAATGAATGTCGTTTTGCTCGCAGTATCCACTAATTCGAGTGAATGTTTCCTTGTTTTTAGGGTAGCCTGAAATGCTTATATTTCCCTCAATGTAGCCACTTGTTTTCCTTCCAGCTAAGACGTCCATTAGGGTCGTCTTTCCAGCACCGCTAACACCAACGAGTGCCGTTAATACTCCAGGTCTAAAAGATCCGCTTACATCTTGTAGTAGTTGGAGACGGTCGCCTTCTACACCTTTCGCTTTCATTTCCTGCCAATCGTGTAACATGTGAACTCTATATAGAGTATTACTTCGTATGCTAAACAGTATTACTTCATACACACAACATTTCATAATATATGTTTTGATGATCGAATTCGATTGAAAATTTAGTTATCAAAGCATACTATGAAATAGTAAAAAGAATCTACTTACTGCGGTAATCTTCACATAGTAATTTATATGATTGAACACAAGTGATAGAGGCTGAAAGGGTAAAAAGCTTCCTTTATTAGGTGTATGCTCAACAATTCCATCTGAGTTGTTTTGCTGGTCCACACCTGTAGTTAAGTTAATTAGTGAAAAAGTGCAACACATACTATTTTGTAACTAATACTTTATAGTAAAACAACTAATACCTTTTAATGAGACAACTAATACTATTAAAAAATACACAAAATGCATACCAGTTGCACGATAAAACTTATTTACACAAGAGTTTGCCTTTATATTGAGCAACAAACTCATAGAATCAATCAAGTGATGGAGATTTAAAGGACTAGTACCTTGATCAGATGTCCCATGTATATCTCTTCCCTTATTTTTGTTGTTATCATCATCGTCCAATGGTAACGATTTTGAATCAACCACAGCTGGGAAAAGATGAGCCATATACAGTGCATAAACCTCTGTTTCATACATAATTATAAAATAGGAACTCGGATGGACTACGGCTTACGATTTAAGTAAGTCAATGCTGCAACGAATACAGTGTTGAAGAGAAGCGAAAATCCTATGAGTGCAACGACACAAATCCAATAACAGTAGTCTTCCGTATAGAAGCCCCGCGACTGGAGAAGGACTTTGCCGACGGTAGGTTGATTGAATCGAAGATCTGTATTCGGCTGCATTCAAACACAAGATAATTATCAAGTTGATATTTATACACTAAATCTTGATAATAATTAAAGTAATGAGAAACTCACAGTGCTCCATCTTTTGTCAAGAAACTCATTTATGATAATAGCATTCTGTCCATAACTCATGGGAGAAATGTAATAGGCCCATTTTAACCATGGATCCAAGTCATCTGGCATCAATAAAAACAGAGGTATTTATAACACTTTACAAGTGATTAAATACTACTCCCTCAATCCCATTCCAATCTTCACACTTTGACCGGCACACATTTTAAGAAAAAATGACTTTATTGACTTTTTAAAGGGAATGAAGGGTGGAGATTGTGAGAGTGGAGATTGTGTGGTGGAGATAGTAAGATTTTTTGCCATTTTTGGGGTATGAAGATTGAAATGAGACGGCCCAAAATAGAAAGTGTGAAGGTTCATTTGGGACAGAGAGAGTATCATTTATTATTGATTAATGTCTCATATGAGAATAGGCTTTGAAGCTTACTTTTAGAAACTAAAAAGCCTCCCAAGATGAAGATCACAATCAAACTAAAGAGTCCTAGTGTGATTGTTGCAGTCAGAGTTCTTGCAATTCCAGCTATGCACCGGAAAAAACCAAGGGCCACCTCACCTGTGCAGATGAGTGCAAGTAACTGCCGAAAAAACCTACGGAAACATGTGTCGTTTCAATGAGAAAAGAAAACCATTTTAATCGAGTTAATATCATTTTTGGTCCTTAAAGTTTACCAATTTTGGTCCCCTCATTCACTCAATAGCAAATCTAGTTCTGGAAGTACACTTTTACTCACAGAATCAACTATTTGGGTTGTTAAAGTAATTATTTGAAAATTAATAATTACATATACCCCCTCCCCACAATAATGGACGGTCAACTAACAATGAGACCAAATGTGGGTTCAAAGCGTACTTTCATGGAATAAAGTATTTTTAGGCTAGTAATATAGGGGGTCGTGTTTTAAGGACAATAATTTTACGGGCTTGGAAATGCAGGAAAATGTGTTTTAAAATCTGTAAATATAGTTTGCAACATTGTCCTAAATTTACAGATTTTGAAAACATAATGTCTTATATTCACAAGTCCGTAAATCGTTAAATGTAGGTCAATCGTTCAACTCACATGACATTTCAGCCCGATTTGGTCTTATTCGGGCTCGATTGTCCTACATTTATAGATGTTTAAACATATTGCCCTATGTTTACATATTTTAAAACATATTGTCCTACTTTTTTCAAGCCCGTTATTGTCCTTAAAAAACCACCCCTTATTTACTGGCCTAAAAAACCATATTTCCCATACTTTCAGGACCAAGTGATATAAAGAGTGACCAAAACTCTGAAAAAATAAATACTTTAGGAACACAAAATGATCAATATTATTATTCCATTTGAATCTTTTACTTCCAGCACCAGGAGCGAACCCGATCGTGTAATACGTAAGAACTACCCATATCGTCGAATTGATGACGGATGTGGGGATTCCCAATATTACGACGGGTAAAGCGTAAACCCAAGCCGGATAAAACAACGAATCCCGTTGTTTGTAGAACACCGGTAGCCTGTTCACTGTCATCACGAGTTCGGACATCCCATTGAACATCACATTCACAAGACTGAAGAAAAGCGCGCCGAAATATTTCGCTCCATTGGCTATCTGTCCATGCGGCATCTGTGTCCTGAAAAACACGGTGAAGGCCAAAACGGACATGACCGCGATCTGCGTTGTCTGGAAAGTGTAAATGAACGAGTTTCGTTTCATCAGAATCAATTCCCTCGAAAAACACGCACGGAACAGCTCCCAGTTGGATATTCCGTACTTGTCCGTAACCAGGGCGGCCGGATGGGCTTTGGACTTATCGTAAGGGACTCTGAGCTCACGAACGAGCTTTTCACCCACGTGAAAAGACTGAAATGCCCTTGAAAATTCTGAAGGTGTGATGTATCTGTAGGGCTGTTCTCTGTTGTACCAGTACTGTTCCTGGTCCTTTTTCGACGTCACTTCCTGGAGAAAATCGGCGACTCCCTTTCGCTCGGGGCATTTGAATCCCATGGACTCGAAGAAGTCGAGGACATTCTCGCGTGGGCCTTGGTACACGATTTGGCCCTCGGTTAGCAAGATAATGTCGTCGAAAAGATCGTAGGTTTCGGGTGGTGGCTGCAGCAGAGATATGAACATGGTTATGTCCATTACATGGGCGATTTGCCTCATGTGCTTCACAATCTGGAATGTGGTGGAGCTGTCCAATCCTCTTGATATTTCGTCCATTAAAAGAGCTTTTGCTGGCCCAACCAACATTTCTCCTGCACCAATCTTACGAATGTCATAACCATGGAAATAGATAAAAGATTAATGTAGCGTTTCAAAAAAAAAAAAGAAAGATAAAAGATTAATGACATGCAAGAATCTTGAAAGTTCACGTGCTTTTAAAATTCACAATTCGATACACGTACTTTTTAAATTTTACGGATATATCATTATGACTATTTTTCATCAGCTCATAGTAGGACTTGCTAAAAAATTATCGTGTGATAGAATTGCAATAATTTAAAAGATAATGTATCGAATCACAAATTTTGAAAATATAAGTGGTAATTTAAAAATTATGAAAAGGTCGTGATTTATTTAGGGGAACACTGCATGCAATTTTTTCAATAAATCCTTTATTTTGCATTTAACCCTTCTCTAAACAACAATATCTTGTCTCACTTAAGTTACTTCATCTTAAAAATATATAGACGGATAAAAATAGCAACTCTAATCTGTCAAAAAATACATACCAGTTGTGACACGTCTCTTTTGTCCTCCCGAAATACCCCTTTTCATATCATCGCCAACCATAATATTTGCGCATATATCCAAACCAAGTATCTGTCATTGAGGTCAATTACACAAAGTTAGCTTTATTTTAATTTCTTAGAATAATCATAAGCCCTCATAGAGCCACCGGGATAGAATCCAAAATAGTCTCATAATTTTTCACCATTTTCAAAATAGTCCCAAAAAAGTTTAATGTATGAAATTGATCTCAAATTTTCGCGAATTGTACCATTTTCGTCCCAAATTCGCTGAAATTAATAAAACGACGTCAATTGATCCCAAATTTTCGCGAATTGTACCATTTTTGTCCCAAATTCGCTGGAATTAATGAAACGATGTCGTTTTTTGTCATGCATTTCAGTCGAAAATCTCCAAATTGAATGCTCACATGTAAGGCGCATGACGAAAAATGACATAGTTTCGTCAATTACGGCGAATTTGGGACGAAAATGGTACGATTAGTATAAAATTGGGACCAATTTCGTACATAAAACTTTTCTGGACTATTTTGGAAAAGGTGAAAAGTTATGGGACTATTTTGGATTCTGCCCCTTGAGCTAGCATGCATACATATATCCAACCTTGAGAGTATAATCCGTGATCAAACTGGTTTTCTGGCCCGAGATTGATATGGCTTTCATGTACGCATCAGTTCCGGGATCAGCAGGTTTGATCCCGGCTTGTTTCTCACGCCTCGAAAGTTCCTCTAGCATTTCATATCGCAACCCAACGCCCAAACAACGGCTCGCGAAATCCAGAGTCTCCCTCACTGTCATCTTGCCAGGATGAAGATCATGCTGGCTGATATATGCACTGGTCCTTTGAGGAACAAATTCATTGAATTCGTGCCCGCAATAAGTAATCTTCCCAGATTTCTGTACACAACACTTGTAATCAGATACCAAAAAATGCATATGGAAGCCAGCTTTGAAAATAGATCAATAAAGAGAACGTACGAGTTAATATTAAGAATCGTCCTGTTATAACTTAGTTCATGTCCTGTTTTAGTCCGGTATATTTTATACTTTTTCAATTTAATCTTTTTGAATCAAAGAAAAAAGTAAAATTCTATGAGACAAAATTGGATATCGGAAAGGACTAAAAATGACACCAAAATGACTAAAGTTGAAAAAATATAGGACTAAAATTGATATCTTCCCAGATTCTGTACACAACTTAATTGTTATCAGATACCAAAAATGCATTCGGAAGCCAGCTTTGTTAATAGATCAAAAAGGAGAACATACCGGTTAATATCAAGAATCGTCCTGTAACTTAGTTTTGTCCTATTTTAGCCCTATATGTTTTTTACTTTTTCGATTTAATCATTTTGGATCAATGAAAAAAAGTAAAATCGTATGAGACGAAACTGGATACCGGAAAGAACGAAAAATGACACTAAAAGGACCAAAAAAAAAAAAAAATAACTGAAATTGACATCAAAAGGACCCTAGTTGACCCCAAAATGACCTTAATTGATAAAATAACAAAATACAAAGGCCAAAATTAGACATAACATAAATTATAGGACGATTCTTGATATTGATTCAAAAATATACCCTTAAATTATGATCAAGCTTCCCCGCAAGTGCAAGCATCAACGTTGTTTTCCCCGCTCCAGGAGAACCCAATAGAAGGGTGATCCTGAAAATCAACTAGTTAATTACGAGTTTATGAACAACATAAATTATAATTACATATTAACATTCCACGTAAAATTAAACAAACAATTGAAAGTATAAGAGTTGCCAAAAAAAAACAAACAAACTAAGAAAAACACAAACCTGGATGGTCTGATGATTCCACTGACATCTTTAAGTATCTTTATCTTTTTCTTCTTTGAGGGAACGAGCCTTATTAATCCAAGAATGCTCTGTCATCAAATTATAGTTAAATTAATAAACTAAAATAAGTTCATTATAAAAAAAGACAAAGTCTTGTATGTCTTAAGGCGGAGCCAGAAAAATTCAATGAGAGGGGATGACTAATAAAAAAGGGACAAATTCTTTATTCCTTTGTGCTCTTTTTCAACATGCATTTCTCTTTTCTACCATTTGACATTTTCAACTAACAAATATGCCATTTTTTACCATTCTACCCCCCTAACTAATCTCATCCCTATTTCATTTCATATCACATTTCATCATTTAATGTTATTCCATCCAAACACGATCCAAAACCCGAACCATGAATCATGAACCCGAACCCTGAACCATTAACCCTAACCCTAAACCTGAATCTTGAACCCTAAACCCTAAACCATGAACCCGAACCCTGAACCACGATTTATGAACCCGAAGCATGAACTATGAATCTTGAACTCGAACTATGAACCATGAACCATTTCGGGTCGGGTTTGAGTTCGGACCGTGTTCGAGTCGGGTCGGGGTTGGGTTGGACCGGGTTGGGTCCAGGTATTGTTTGAATGTTGAAAAATGTGGTGGTATTGAGATGAGATTAAGGGATGAGATAGGATTAAGGGGGAAGGGTAGAATGATCACAAAAGGGCACAATTGTGGGTTGAAAAAGTTTTGGGCAAAAAAAGAGAGATGCAAGTTCAAAATGAGCATTTTTGCCTATTTTTTCAATAAAAAACTAATATAACCAATATTTTTGATAAAAACTCGTCTGAGACAGGGTACAAATTAACACAAATCAACACTCATTTTTTCCAAAGTGTTAAAGCGCTATGTTCAAAATATGCCCCGTCTCACCATGAGACAAAAATCGAAACATGTACACATATACACATTAAGAACGAAAATGTTGGGGGGGGGGTGTCAGGTGTGGCATGGCCACCCCAACCCATTAAGTAACTCTGCCCTGGTATGAACTTGAGTTGCATGGTGCACCTGATGCACTGGAGATCAATTCATAAAAAAATTATAAAATTCTAACAAACTGCTTTTAAATTTTAATTTATAAAAGTTATATATCATATATCTATTTTTTCAGTGTAATATTTTTTTGTAAAATATGATTGTGTGAAATATTAGTATAATAAAGTATAACTACACTTAAATCAGTCATTAAGTTATTATTACAACAATTTAAATTTTAAAAAACCATTAGGACCGTTCTAGTTAAGAAAAGTAATCAACAAAAATATTTAATTTACCTTTTGAAAAAAAGTAATTACCAAAAAAAAATTTGGTCAAATTATTAGCATGATCAATTAAGTAAAAATTTTGGTATTAAAGAATTAATTTTTTTATTTTGGAATATTTTTAATATAAATTATATTCAACCAAAATATTTAATGTACCTTTATCATAATTGGATTAGACTGATCCAAATATAAAATAATTATTATGAATGAAATTAAGGAGGTAAGAGTACTAATGGAATTAAAAATCTATTATTTAATGAGTTAAAATATTTTTTATATGGTGAATTAAGATAAAAGTTAGTGACCTTATAATAATTCCATTATCAACACATTTTTTGACAAAATCTCATGTGCAACTGGTGCACGGATTTAAGATCCGTGCACTCGCCCCAACCCTACCTATGTATCCACAGAACATGTCTAATTTTAATGGATCAAGTATTTTTTAAAATTGATCATTCTATTACATGAGTGCACGGTACACTTGGGTGCACAAGAAATCCACTCTTTTTTAAAATATATGATAATTTATGTAAAGTATATAAATCATAACTATCAAAGATAAATGATGCTTAAATTATATCTGTGGTTTGTGAGAACTACCAAACATGTGCAAATACATAATAAATGGTTGGACTTAATTATTAAAAAAATACGAACTTACATAATAAATATTCTACTTAATTAAACATTTGCTAAAAAGGTTCATCCCTTATTTAATTGAACAATTCTAAGAAATAAAGCAACTATATCCTCTTTAACTACCCCTTTCAAACATATATTAAAATTATACCACATGCTGGTACTTTTTTAACACTAACAACAATTTTATTCTATTTAATTTAAATTGTATGTTATCATTTTATCATTTAACAACCATCGAAAATTAATTTTATCTCATTTAGCACTGATAAATAACTCTCATTAAAATACGTGTAAACATAAATGTTCAATGAAATACGGGGCGGACAGAATAGTTGATGACCGGAATATGTAAAATTACATATTCCACAAAAAAAAAAAAAAAAAAAAAAAAGGTGAACAAGTTTCACGGTAAAACTGGTTAAGGAGTGTGACTTATATTACTAAAGAGTGTGACTTTTTACTATAACGGGTCGACTTTTTACTATAAAGAGTATTACTCATAAAAGTGAAGGGTGTGATTTATATTATAGCACCTGGCCACTGGACTCCTCATTTGAATGGAGACCCAGGTTCGATTCCCTTTGGAAACGAATTTGGAGTTATAAGGTGGATTGGTGATTTCGTGGAGTATTTGAGTGTTTGGTGTATACTAACTACTAACAAATAATTTTGCCCGATCAAAAAAAAAATTATAGCAGAGGGTATCGTAGTGATAACTAAAGAGTGTGATATATATTACTAAAGAGTGTGACTTATATTACTAAAGAGTATGCCTATAAAAAAAATAATTTCACGGTAAACAAGTTTCACAGCATACCAACTCAAAAAAAAATTGCATATATATTGTATAATAGTCAAAATCACCAAAATTTATATAAATCAACAAAATCATAACACATTGATGACCAAAATATGTAAAATTACATATTACAAAAACAAAAGATTGCATAATTTAATAATTGATCAAAATCACCAAAATTTAATAAATCAACTAAATCATAACACATCAGATAGACGTGCAAGCAAACAACACGTCAGAAAATGGGAAATGAGAAAATGCAAGCTGAATTCTAAATTTGGAGAGAGTTATAAAATAAGAAAAAACCTCGATTGAATTTAATGTAGCGTTAATCAAAGTGGGTAGAGCTCTGCCTCCAACATGCACATCTCCTTCCACCGCCAAATTCTAATACCTTATTTCCACTGTTGGAAGCTCAATCCCCACCCTGAAAAACCACCATTAAATATGTCTGAGAATTAATACAAATGAAATGATTCCATACTTTTTTATGAAGTTCAGATTTACCATTAAATATGTCACAGGATTAATACAAATAAAATGATTTCACACTTTTTTATAAGTTATGTTATTATTTTTTCCACACTTTTGATAAGATGAATCACGTCCTGCATTCAAATTTCCGTGAAATTAATTTTATCGTTATTAAATTATCTTCTCAATGGACCTCCTATTAAATTAATTTCGATCGCCGCCCACCGCAGCTCCTCCTCGTCGTCCTCGCCGCTGCCGCAGGGCGATTTGTATGTGAATTGGAAAATTTTGTTATAATGGGGGAATGCCATTAAATGCATGTTTATCTCTAGTGTCAATTTGAACCTTTATGGATGGGTGCAATTACTCGGGTACACCTCGTTTTCAGCACATATTACACTTTTTTGATTTCCAATTATGAAAACATGGAGAATCCTTTGACTATAACGTGAATTGTGTGGACATAATTCTGCATCAGGTGTATCTTATGTGTATTTTTAAATGGTATCAGTTGTTTTTGTCGAACAATATTAATTGGTTTGGGTTAATTGTATTCAATAAAGTACATCAATTGCTTTTATTGAATAGTACTCCCTCCGTTATGTTTTAGAATTGCACATTCACTGTTTGATTTGTATTTTAATGAGAGAGTTGTTTATTAGTATTTGAAATAATAATTTTTTTTTAAGGTGTGATATGATAGTCCTGTCATTTATCCTACACATCCTTAAAAACCAGTTTATCATTTCATAAAATAACTCGCTCGTTAAAACACAAGTCGAGCAGTGAATGGACGATCTAAAACAAAATGAAGAAGTATTAATTGTGTTACAACTTAAGTATAAAAGACTTACTCATTTATTATTCTAGAAATTATAAATAATATATTTTGAAACTTGGTAAGAAATTTTATGAAGGCTAATGCACTTTTGGCTCCACCGGCCCAACAATTTTTAACACGATCCTAAAATGTTTTTTTCCCTGCACAAATGGTCCCGACCACCATTACTATTTTGTTAATAGTTATTGCAGAAATGGTCCCATATCATGATCAGTGTGATAATTTTATATTTTATTAGTATTTTATAGTGAGAAAGATTGTGTTTTATTATTTAGAGGATTTTTAAAAGCAAAACACGCATTTAAATTTTAGAAATTTTAGTGAAGTGAATTGGAGTGGCTTGAGAAGGGGATTCGATTCAACTCATGCAAAACGAGTCCAGTTGGTGTCAATATACTTATATACATGCCTAAAAAATAGAACTCAAATTGATCTCATACATATGCCCAAATTGATCTCATACATATGCCCCCCCAAATAAAGTGTTTACATGTCCTTAAATGGAGAGAAATCACCCTAATAAAAGGGTAAATGCGTCCGATTAGAGCACAATCATTTCAAATCACGTCCTTGCTCAAGAAGTACTCCTTGGGCGATCCACATATTTACGAGCTTGGATCGTAATACTAAATATGATGTACAATACATATGTAAAGGGTCGGTTTATTTACACCCCCATAATTGGTAGATACACACGTATACGTATATGTGAATTACATACATTTGATATATTAATTTAATTTTTTAATATATTTTATAGGTTTTATATATAATAAAATATAAATAAACAGACGTATTCTTATTGTATCACATCCTAATTTTTTTGAAAATTCATATCACCGTACCCATATCTTATCGCCCCACGTCCGTATCCCCACACCTCTGCTACATAGTTAAAACAAAAGAACACTTCATTTTAAATTTATGAAATAACTCAAGTGCAAAACAAAATTATATTTTTTTTAAAAAAAAATCATATTTGTTCAAGACCTTTCTTGAACTCTCACCTCGTCCTCAACTTGACTTGTAAAGTAATTAGATTATATTTAATTAAACTCTAATATTTTTAATTGATTAAATTTTATCTTTTGCAGGTTTATTAAAGTGTTGGAGCTCGAAAATGAACTGTATTTGTTATCTTCCAACGTGAATTGTATTATTTTAATATTTATTGCAACGTGTGGATTGTTTTATTTTTTAATATATGTTGTGTTGGATTGTTGAGACACGAATTGCTTTGATATTTTGTTAAAGTAGATTGTTATTCATAATTTATTAAAAAAAACAAATTCTACGGCAGACCAAGATTTTAATATGAAACAATATACTGATATTTTGGTATGAAACGTTACATATATTGAAAATTCGATATGTATACAATATGTGATTTTGATATACCAAAATTTTAGGTACAGTATTGAGTTGGTCGGATTTTCAGTGAGCAAAAAAATTTATTCTTCTTGCTACTCCCCCGCAAGTGCACGGGATCGTCGTAGTAGAAAACGAAGTATAGGCACAAAATAGTATCGAACCACGGAATTTAGGAGTACAGTGTGGCCCTAGTGCTATGTGTCGACATGTTTTGCGAACCAAGATGCGAGAAAAAAAAAACAAACAAGAAAAGCAAATAAACATAAACAATAAAAGGGGCACCCGACTAGGTAGGATAAAGGAAAGAGGAACGCGAACTAAGGTGATGATCAAATTGCAAAAATTAAACAAATGAATCAATAAAATTATCCTAATCTATTTCTCAATTGCGTGATAGAGACTCAATACTCAAGGCTACTAATAAGTACTATAGAGTAAAAAGCTACAGAGGCCAACCGTTTCCCTTCGGGTAATATAGCCTTGCAATAAGGTGTTCCCAAGCCCGGTAGTAAGGTCTCCCTCCTATCCCCCACTTTTCGCTACTTAATTTTAAGCTCAAGTGTCTAACTATGGGGGTTCTAACACTAAATATCCTCTCTCGAATGGATAAGAAGTGTAATTAACGCATTTAATCGATTCTCAACTCACAAATTTGCACTCAATCGCACTCACGCAACTCTCGTTTATAGCAAGTATGATTTAGCACAAAAATTAATAGAAGAAAACCAATCAAAGCACCATAAAGCCCATAGTATAATCAACAACAACTATGAAATGAACTAAGAATAATTAAATTAAAACATAAGTTCAATATCCACAATCATCTCATCACCAAAAGACACAAGAGTACTAGCCCATCAATTACAACTTAAAATCTTGCAAGATAAAGCTCAATAAACAAATGAGACTATTAATTGAAATCCAAAATAAAAAAAAATCAAACCCTAGAAGACATTTTGAGATTGAAGCTCTTAAATCTTGAAGCCAAAAATACTCCTTCCTCATTCCCCCCACCTAGTGGGTGGAAATTTTAGATGGAGACTCTCAAACCCTAGCTTCTTTTTTTCTCTAAAAATCTGAATTGTGGCGTATTTCTTCTGGAATGGAATTTGGGGAATTCGATGGCCAATGTGCCGCTGCTGCTGCCCTCTTTAATTCCTTTCAATTCTTCTAATTGGGCAGCAATTAATAACTGGTGGGCCGGCTGGAAATTGTTGGCAAACGAAATGGGTCCATGACAAAGCTTTGAATTAATTAGGATGAAATGCTTGCTGCTTGCTTAATTCATTTTGGCGGCTGATGTGATATACAAATGGGCAACCCCTTTTTAATTGCAAATGGGCTGCTCATCATGGCTCATTTTTAACTGCAAGTGGGCCGCCTTATGGGCCTGTAAACTTGGGCCACCTTTTCTTCTCAATCTAGACTCATTTCTCAATTTATTTCTTCGATTGACCTCAATAAATAATAGGCACATGTTTTGCTCCAAATATCCTTAATTTCCTACAAAATAAACAAAACACTACTTTTCTCCACAATTAAGCACAATTAATCAATTTAGCATAAAAAAATTGCATGAAACTCAATCAAATTAAACTAATAAAGAGTATGAATTTCAAGCAATTTTCACACTAATCAAGTATCGTTAAGAATTTTCAAATATCGAAACTTTTGATAAAATGCCCTTTGGTATTTTTGATTTACGGTACCGAACCATGCACCCCTTGTCTATATTACACACTAGCACATGTGATCTGATGTGATAATTTAGCACAGTTCATGATATGACAGTTAATCTAGTCCTACATGCACGTACGGACCAAGCACATTGAACTCGATTTGCACTTTGTAAGAGAGAGAGAGAGAGTTCAGAAAAGCCTGATTAGCTGGCATTTGCGGAATTGTACCAAATTTGAGTGATTCACGCTAAAATTGAACGAACACGTGAAGAAAACGTGATATTAATTTAGTTCGAATCTAATGATTCGAACCAAAATTAGTTAAATAGAGTGATATTTAAAATTGAGAGTACTAAATTGACCGGCATACAACAATGTATGCTACCCTGTTGTTCATTAAAAATTATTCTCTATATTTTGGCCGGTAGTTTTTCGCCTTCTCTGGTTTTGGCTCTAAAAGACTATCTTTATCCACAATCCAACCCAACTCAACCCATTAATAAATAATTAATTTTTCTCTCCTCCACATATACAATTTATAACTCAATCCAATCTTCTTCTTTTTCATACTTTATCAACAACTCAACTCAATCTAAAATAATATTTCTTTTCTATTATTTAATAATTATATTTATCTACAATATATTTTTATTATATTAATAAGGTGATATATTAAATTATTTAATTTTTAAAATTTGTTATTTTAATAAAAAAAAATTACTATGCACTTATAATAAGTTACAATTTTAATAATCTTTTGTGTTCAAAATTTAGGTAATTTTGGGTGTTTGGATTATTTGGAGTGTTAGAAAAATAATTTAGATATATAGGATAAAATGATAGAAATTTGGAAAGATAAAAGAATGGGAAGATAAATGAAAGAATATAAATTGTGATTTAAAATATATCAATATTGGTGTCTATTTATAGAGAAAAAAAATTACGAATTTTGATATATATGTATATATTTTTTTTAATAAATAATATCATCATAATGAAAATATAAATAATTATTCTATAAAAATGTGAACATCCAGTAAAAATGTGACATGTGGCGCTCCATGCTCTTGAGACTTGCGCCTTGGGTTGGATCTGCTAGCCGCACTGATCGGCATTAGGTAAATGAATTCTGAATTATTTTTTTTATATTTTTTGTCGTTATGCATCGATTGGATTGGGCAAACCAACCGATAAAGATAGTCTAATGCTCATTATAAAATACCATTTCAAGGGGCCAAGAAATTGTTAGAGCGTAAACGTAAAATAAGTGTATAAGCTAGAAATACTTAATTAAAATTTGACAGTTAGAAATCCCTTCATCTTATTTTACATTATTATAATCATACACTAATAAATTAACTTTCTTATGCCGACAGTTTTTCACCCACTCTGTCTTTTGCTATGTCAATGTTCATTAATAAATGCTACTGGTATCACATTGATAGTTATGGATTTATATTTAGAGATAATGACTCTAAGAAAAAAAAATAGAAAGTGATAATTCTAAGGTACAAATGCAATTTTTATTTATTTTAGGGTATAAAAAAAATTGTATTTTATTTGAAAAAAACTGTACTTTATATCAAAAAATTACATTTGAACCTTAAAATTTTTTATTTTTGCACTTTGTACCTTGAAACTTTCTCCCCTTGTATTTATGCTAGGTCTGTCAGTTAGTGAACACTAATTAATTAATATTTTGCTAGTCACATATATTATATAATATATTTCACTAATTGAAGATCGTAAAATTTCTTATCATCTAAAGGTTAATTACCTTTAATTTATATGGTAATTTTTTATTTTAAATTTTTAAATTTTTATGAGAAATTATTTATAGTATTATTATTAATTATTAATTTTGATTTATCCCTTGTCTATTCGGAGTTTCTCTTTTAGCAACTAGTATAGAGATGAGTTGTTTGATTGTTTGGTAGAGATGAGTTGCACATGGCTAGGGCTTTCGTGGACCCTACCCTCCATAATAAATAATATTATCTCTAGCTATATATTTCAACGGTCATTAATAAATGCGACGTGTATTACATTGATTAATTATGAATTCATATTTACATTGTATCTCTCTTCCCCTTACCAAATACTACCAATTGCTTCTAGCCTGCTAAATATTCGTTTCATTTTAGTGAGATTTATTTGAAAAAAAAAAATCAGAGAAGGATGGGTATGCTTTCCATCGTGTATATGATGTTAAAAAATAGGCAGGATTAAAATTGGGCATAAAAAGGAACTAATGTTTTTTTTTAGCGCAAAAAGGAACTAATGTTCAAAAAATAAAACATCTACACCGAATAAAAAATTAGTGTATTTTTACTTTTTCAATTTTGGATACATTGAATATTTTTTTTCAAAATATTAGAGTAAAAATTAACTTTATATTATGCAATATATATTAGTTGGTATGCGATAAAATTTGTTCATCATGAAATTGATTTCTTTTTATAGACATGAGTCATCACGATTAATACCTTTTTGTAATATAAGTCACATCTTTCAGTCATTACTAATAATATTCACTGGTGTAATGTAAGTCACACCCTTTAATGTTATGAGTAATATACTTTATAGTAAAAAATCACACCCTTTAATTATCACTATTAATATCCTTTAATAATATAAGTCACACTCCTTAATCAGTTAATTTCACAAAATTTTTGTGTGAAACTTGTTCACCATGAGTAGGTCTAGTGTGCAAATTTGTATAGATGAAAATCTATAAAATTGCTCTAAATCAACTAACTACACCATAAACACTAAATAATTAACCCTAAATTATGACCTATTTGAGCTGGGTGAACCATGAACTAGTCAGACCGAGTGAACCATGAACCACTCAATTTTGTATTACATTCATCAATTATAGAATTTGGTTGAAAATTAAAATTTTTGCATCTATACAAATTTGCACACTAGACTTTGTCTAATAAAAATAGGGCTAATTGCACAAAATTCCCCCATAATTTGAAAATATTGTGAGAAATTCTCGTGTGGTTCGGTAATTGCATGAAAACCCTCAATAATAATTTACTAAATCAAGCAAATTATCCATTTTTTTTAATAAACGAGTTATCTATTTTGTTTATTTCACGTGTTATGTCCTTTATAATATAGTCACAAAACTTCAATATTTGTAAAGAGATAATTGGAAAAATGAGAAAATAGCTAAAATCGTTAACCAATTTTGGAAAAAGGGGATAATTTGCTTAATTTAATAAACTACGAAGGAATTTTGTGCAAATTTCCAAACCACAAAGGATTTTCATGCAACATTTTCAAATCACGAGGGGTCTCGTGCAATTAATCCATAAAAAATATTATCTCTATATTTGTCTAATTTCAACGCTCATTAATAAATGCAACTGGTGTATTACATTGATTAATTATGAATCAACCATCTACCCCTAAACACTAAATAATGAACCCTAAATTACGACTTATTCAGGCCGGGTGAACCATGAATCACTTGGGCCGAGTAAATCATGAACCACTCAATTTTGTCTTACCTTCACCAATTACAAAATTTGATTGTAAATTAAAGTTTTTTCATGTATGAAAATTTTCATACTAGACTTTGTCTTATTTCTATGTATTTAATTGGAAAGGACACATATATTTTTATTTTCATGGTGTATATTTTGTAAATAGAGAATTCGGGATGGATTTAGCCCCGCCCATAATTAAATTGTTTTTTTGATCGGGCCCATAATTAAATTGTTTTGTAACTTTTTAAACTTTGCCGACAGTTCTTCACCCACACTGTGTTTGACTATTCCAATGCTCATTAACAAATGCAACTTGTGAATATTTAATTAACTAGTTACGCGATTTTTAAATTAAAAAATACAACATTCAAGTAAATAATATATTTAATAATTAATATAAATATGTGTATGCACTATAAGCAAATTAATAATTATTTAAAGTGTATATTAATAAACTTGTTTAAATCTTAAATATTTGAAATGAAATTATTATGTCAAATATTATTTATACTTTCTAATATAAAGTTGAAACCTGCAAATCAAAATATAAATTGATGAAGAAAAATTTTAAAAAATTAATATATTAATTAATATGTATTAATAAAAAATTAAAAGTGAATAAATTATGATATAAAATAATCTTGTTACATTAAAAAAAAATTAAGATATATAAAATTAATCATTAAAAATTAATAATTAAATATAATTCACAATAATATAAAAATTTTAGATTGAATATTTTACTTATATAAAATTAAGTCAAATGAAAATTTACTAAACAAATATAAAGAAAAAATTAAATAAATAAAATATAAAGTAATAAGACAAAAACTCGCTATGTGACAGTCTCATACATGATAACACAAATCAACATCCACCCCTCCCAAAGTGTTAAAAAATAACGCAAGAAATTACTTTCTATTTCACCGCAGAGACGATGTCACATTAAATGTGTCTCAAGTAATAAATATTAATTACATATTTTATAACATTCGCACATACTTTAAATATCTAAATAATTAGAAACTTGTATTGTGACATGTTATTATCATCTATAAATCAAATTCATTATTTACTTTTCATATAATTGTCACCTCTTAATTGACGACGATCATCGTGAAATGCATTAATAATATGACACTCAAGCAGTAGAAATTCCATATTAGTGGGCTTGAGGGATGTTTAAAAAATCGATGTATGATAAAATATTAGATATAAAATAAAGATTATTAATACAAAGAAGCTAATGCTCAATAAAATAAATATTTAAAATATTTAAAAATTTATAGATTGACTTAGTTGGTAAGTAACATAAATATTATCTAAAAAAGTTCAAGGTTCAAACCTTAATTATTGCAATTTGTTTTATAAAATTACATATTAAAATGTCACATGGATGCCACATTTTAACTATAAACCAATAGAAAAATAACACATCAATACAATAAAATGTGACATATCATTTAAATTAACCTCAAGATGACACAATATCCAAATTAATCACAAGATGACACATCATAAAAAAAAACCCTCCCTATTAATATATAGAGGGATTTTTAGCAAAAACTTAAAAAAAAAAAATATTGGACATATACTATCTGTTGGGCTTGGTGTTAAAATAAAAAGGGTTTTTGTCTCACATCGGATGAGAAAAAAGAAAGGGGATTTTCAAATCTTATATAAGAAGCCTTTGTGTCTTTGTTACAAGTGCACCGGTCAATACACTTTAGTATAGTGTTTGATTCTAATTAAATTCATTTCTCATATTTGTGAGAAGGTGAGAATCATGTAGACTTGTAATAATGTAGGGGTGTCGAGCGAGAGAGGAAAAATCTGTATGATTGTAAAAAATTATCATATAGTGATGTTTCTTTTGTGGTCCGTGGTTTTTCTACGATTTTGGAGTTTTCCACGTAAAACCTTGTGTTGTTGATTGTGATTTTGTTTCTTTGTTTTATTTCTTGTTTGTTTTGTTTTTTCCTTGGTATGAATGGGGGACGGAGTCTCTCCAACGCTATCATCGTTGTGTATACGATTACCACGATTATGCTTTTAAAGTGTAACTATTTAAAAAATTAATTTTTTAAAAATAGTAACATTTCATATTTATAATAATGACTCTTCATTTCATTTTTTTTTTGAAAAGTAAAGATGAAATATCATTAATCGAGTACAAGGGGTACTCGAACCCAACAGATACAAAATTACAATTTAGAGGGTAAACATTCTATAGGTTGAAATTCCCAATCATAGTAAGAAGCAATAAACGAAAGTGGGTAATGAGATCTAATCCACTTCCACGAACTGAACTTAATGCCATCAATCAATTCATCCAAAGTGTACAGACTATCCTTAAAAATGATTTAATTTTAACCTTCCAAAATTTCCATACAAAGAGCTTGCCACACTAACTTAGAAGATTTTACGTCGACAATCCCTCTCATGGGTTCAACAAAAGCACTAAAATGATCCTGGCCAGATGGTTTAACGACAATGAGTTGTTGAGCCAAATGGACAAAGGCGCATTTAAAGGGTGGGCGGTGCAAGATAATCGAAAATTTTCTCGACATATCGATTGTTGCATCAAATTTTCGACAATCGAAAAAATTTCATACCGTTGTCAGACCAAAAATTTAGATAATCAAATTTCAAAGATACTAAAATTTTTGGTATCCGATATTACATATCGATATCGCATCGAAATTTCAATATATATACTAAGATATCAAAAATATTTTCAGATATCTAAGATATTTTTCCAAAGATAATCGAAATTTTTTCCTAAGATAAAAAAAATATTTCGTTATACCATAATATTTTGGTTTTTAAGATATCGAAATTTTCTATATTTTCATCTTTGTTATCGCATCAAATTTTTGGTACGATAAGTCTTGATACTTAGGTATTTTCAGTATTTCCTCCACCCCTAGGCGCATTTCAAACGAGCAAAGCAAAGGACAAGAGAAGAGCGGTGGTTTGAAGTTTCGAAAGGGCTAAAAAAAGGAGCATGATCCGGACCCAATCCATCTAAATACCACTAACAAGAAGATTATCCTTCAGAGGAATTCTTTCACGGACCACCTTCCAAGGAAAAGCTGAAATCTTTGACGGGATCGTCTTCCACCATAACTTGTGCCACAAGAAATGGTTTTGTTGATCATGGGATGCAACATGCTCGATCTCTTCATTATCGACGTCGGGATATTCCAATACTAACACATCGAAACTCCAGGATTTATATAGGCATTGCAACGTTTTTTGGATCAGGTTATGGTTGAGGGTTCTCAATCTAGGTTGGTTCCGACTATATCTAACATTCTTAGACCGATTCATGTTACTAGCTCGGCTTGCTCTACCAAAAGTACTATCTCGAATAGGTTTTGGGATTTTGCTCACGGTTTCGCTCGTAGGTTTAGGGGTTGTTGGGGAATTAATTGCCCGGATCTATTCGAGATGAATATTTAAATATAAATTTGGATATATAGGATACATGATAAAAATGATAGAAATTTGGAAAGATAAAAGAATGGGAAGATAAATGAAAGAATATAAATTGTGATTTAAAATATATCAATATTGGTGTCTATTTATAGAGAAAAAAAAATTACGAATTTTGATATATATGTATATATTTTTTTTAATAAATAATATCACCATAATGAAAATATAAATAATTATTCTATAAAAATATGAACATCCAGTAAAAATGTGACATGTGGCGCTCCATGCTCTTGAGACTTGCGCCTTGGGTTGGATCTGCTAGCCGCACTGATCGGCATTAGGTAAATGAATTCTGATTTTTTTTTTATATTTTTTGTCTTTATTGGATTGGGCAAACCAACCGATAAAGATAGTCTAATGCTCATTAAAAAATACCATTTCAAGGGGCCAAGAAATTGTTAGAAATACTTAATTAAAATTTGACAGTTAGTACTCCATCCGTCTTATTTTATATTGTTCATTCACTGTTTAATTGACTCGTGATTTATCGAACGAGTTATTTATTAATATTTAAAATGATAAAGAGACTTTTAAGATGGAGTATGATAGTCATACCCCTCATCTATCATACAATTCTTTAAAAGTCACTTTATTATTTCATATACTAATAAATAACTCGCTCACTAAAGCACGACTCAAACAGTGAATGTGCAATTTAAAACAGGACGGACGGAGTATAATTTAGGTCCGTGTCCATTTTAATCATGTTTTTATTTTTGACAAAAAATGATTAGAGTAAAAATATGCGGGACTTAAATTAGACAAAACTATATGAACCAAAATTTGATACTATAGAAACCAAAAAATGAATAAGTAATAATCCTAGCAATACTTAACGACGAGATTGATTATTATAATCATACACTAATAAATTAACTTTCTTATGCCGACAGTTTTTCACCCACTCTGTCTTTTGCTATGTCAATGTTCATTAATAAATGCAACTGGTATCACATTGATAGTTATGGATTTATATTTAGAGATAATGACTCAGAGGTAAAAAAAAATTAGAAAGTAGTAATTCTAAAGTATAAATATAATTTTTATTTACTTTAAGGTATAAAAAAAATTATATTTTATTTAAAAAAAAACTGCACTTTGTATTAAAAAGTTGCATTTGAACCTTAGAGTTTTTTATTTTTACACTTTGTACCTTAAAATTTTTCCCTCCTCATATTTATGCTAGGTCTGTCAGTTAGTGAATACTAATTAATTAATATTTTGCTATTCGCATATATTATATAATATATTTCACTAATTCAAGATCGTAAAATTCCTTATCATCTAAAGGTTAATTACCTTTAATTTATATGCTGGTTTTATTTTAAATCTTTAAATTTTTGTGAGAAATTATTTATAGTATTATTATTAATTATTAATTTTGATTTATCCCTTGCCTATTCGGAGTTTCTCTTTTAACAATTAGTATAGAGATGAGTTGTTTGGTTGTTTGGTTGTTTGGTAGAGATGAGTTGCACATGGCAAGGGCTTTGGGATTATACTGGAAAGTATCTTTCTTTCAGATAATCAAATCAATTTTGGTCTTATTTTTGAAATAAATTATTTATCATCGATGCTTTAAATATCATCGAATGTTACATATATTTATCGCGATAATCGTTTCAATAAATAAGTGCGTGTTACATTGTAGTTAATTTAGTGATACCGGATCACGTAAGATTAAATTAACAAATCCTTCAGAATCAAAAAAGTACACCATTCATTTACCTAGATGGAAATGAACAATCCATCGTGAAAGGTTGAAGTGTAAAGGCTCAGATTGAGTTATTTGACCAAAAGATTACACTAGTGCATGTTTAACAAGATGAATAGATTCTACAGGAGGACAAATTCTTTGAATCGAACTAGGAAGAATTAGACCGATTGGTTATTATTTCTTAATCTTTGTCCCTTAAATAGGATCGCGTGTGGTTAGTAATTATTGTTTTGACTTATTACGGGTAGAGAATCAACGAGATTCAATACTTTATATCTTGGGGAATATTATTGGTCACACGCTATTCTTTAAGATTTAATACGAAGGAGAAATAAAGACGCTTTTGTTCGATTTTTCTTTGGGAGGTTCATAAGTTTTATCATACCAAATCTTTGCAAGTGGAACTAGTTTAGGTATATGGATAATAATGTTGAACCGATTCATTTACCAAGGATAAAAGATATTAATTAATGGAAAGCTATTTCAGTGGCTTGAATTAATTAATGGGCTAGATAATCATAAACACGGGAAATAATAACCGGGAGTCATATTGACTGTAATATGGGTTAAGATGGATAGTGCAATATTAATTATGTAGTGGGATTAATTAATATTTATGGACTTGAATAATATTGTGGCTCAATATTGATAATTCAAGATTTGGAAGGTCCAATCTTAATTCTCCTAAAGGCCCTCAAGAAATTTCAACATAAAGTCCAATAACTGGAAAATGTGTTTAAAAATAAAATAAATTTTTGTTGCTATTTTTCCTCTAATATTTCGAAAAATATAAATAAAAGGGCAGAAAGATTTTCTTTGAATTTTGTTATGGAATGAAGATATGTATTCTTGGAATACAAGATTATCTCATTAAATTCAAGAAATCTCCCACTTGGTTATTTATATGAAGTTTTCGAAAATTTTGAAAGAATAAAGGAAAGAAAGATTTTCTTGATTTTTTGAAAAGATATTTATGGAAGATGATTTTTTAATACATGTATATCTCTATAAATTCAAGAAGATCCAAATCTTGGAATCTTTTATCCTGTTTTTTGAAAATAACCATAACAAGAGAAGGTGAGATTTTTTATGGAATATTTTAATTATGGAGAAAATAATATATAAGATATATTCAAGATTTCTTTGGAGATCAAGAAAATATTTTTTCCTCCCTATTCCATGTTGAAAAATCGCCACCAATTATTATAAATAGGGGATGAATGTTTCATCCCCGTGTGAATTCTGAAAAATTGGTTTTTGAAAAAATATCGGCGTCGATAAAATATCAAATATTTTGAAACGTCGATGATTGTGTATTTTCGAAAAAACGTCAATTGTGAGTGTACAATTCCATGTCTTTGGAAAAATTAGTAAATCCACAAAGGTGGTGCAACAAATTTTTATTTTCCCTTTTGTTAATTGTTCGCGAGCTTCCTTCCACCGGATTGACGAGCAAGGACTGGAGAATACTTGGGAAGACTTTTTGGTGTGTTTTTATCGACGGGACCATTGCCACTCTAGTTCACGTAAACCCGTAGTAATTCCGCATACGTAGGATTTATGTGAACTGTTTAGAAGATTTTGGGGTGTGGATAGTGAGATTATTTTATATTAACTCACTTTAATCCTAGCATTAACCAGGTGGCTTAACACACCTGGTCTTTGGGCTCCTCATTTAAGTGAGAGATCCATATTCAATTCCTTTTTTTGAAAGTTATAGAAGTTATAAAATGAATTGATGATTTTTTAAAGTATTTAGGTGTTTGATGTGTTAACAACTAACAAATAACTTTTTTACGATAAAAAAAAAAACTTTAATCCTAGCATTACTTAACGATGACATTGATCATTATAATTCTACACTAATAAATTAATTTTCTTATCTGTCAAAAAAAAAAAAAACTTTCTTATGCTATATTTTAATAACTCTGCCGACAGTTTTTCACCGACTCTGTCCTTTGCTATGTCATCATTAATAAATGCGACTGGTATCAGATTGATTAGTCAAGGATTTATATTTATGCTAAGTCTGTCAGCTAGTGAATATTAATGAATTAATATTTAGCTATTCACAAATATTTATAATAATGTACAAATTTTCGTCATATTAATTTGTAAGTAAACTAATGTAAATCTTGTATTATTAACAAGTTTCAATATCAGAGACCCCCTCTATATAATACTCTCTCCTATTCAAAATATAAGATATTTTGATAAAGAAAAATTATATCAAAATTAACCTTATTTAATGATAAATTATCTTTAATGACATGATAGGAATTAAAATAAGAAAGTAAAGAAATAATATTAAATAAGGACAGTGTAGAAAAATAGAAATTAGAATATCAAATAAAAAGTAAATAATGCAATAAGTCAAAACATCTTATATTTTAAATATGAGAAAATATATTTTACTAATTAAAGCTCTATGAAATATAATCTAATTAGAAAGAGAAGTAGATAAAAACAGAAAAGAAACATATAAAAAAGAAAGAGCATCATTTAATTTGATGTAGTAATACACACTTATCTTTATGATAACATATTTGTATTCTTTTAAGAAAATACATCAGACCCGATTCTATCTACGAGTTTTTAGCCCCTTCCCTCCTAGTGTCTGTTTTAGCAATTGGTATGGGTAATCCGTCTCTTGGTTGCACATGCCAAGGGTTTTCGTGACCCATACTCTCCATAATAAAAAATAGAATGGGTCTTATATGTATTCAGTGCACCGTGTATTTATAGTATATTTTAAAATTATGCTTGTACAATATTTTTTTTCATTTTAATAAGTTATATCTTTTAGTATAATAAGTTGTATGATTTTAAAATACACTATAAATACACGGGGCATTCGAATGCATACTAGATTTAGCCTAAAAAATATTATCTCTAACTGTATGTATTTTGGGCACTCTGTCTTTTGCCTATTTCAACGCTCATTAACAAACGCAACTTGTATTACATTGATTAATTATGACTTCATATTACAACTGTGTCTATTTTCTTATCACTCTTTCATAATCCCCTTACCAAATACCATTTGCTTCTAGCCTGCTAAATATTCGTTCCATTTTAGTGAGAAATTTTGTTTGAAAAAAAATCAGAGATGTTTGGGTGTGCTTTCGGTAGTGTAGATGAAGTTAAGAAAAAAATTGAGGGTCTTCTACTAAAACCTAGTGATATTTCGTTTAATTCCGAGTCTGAAGAAATCTTAAAACTTGTATACAAGCAAGTTGATTCCTTTGAAGAAACTGCCAAAATAACTCTTAATACTCGCTTGGACAAATCAATCACGATGGAAGTTGAGGAATTGGAAGTCATCGTAGATGAGATTGTATCAAAATCTGAAAGGAATGATGATGATGATGGGGTTGGATTGTTGGTGGAGAATCTAAAACAAATAATTGAATCCTTCGCCCCTCGGATGAAGATGGAAGTGCAGAGCTGCTCAGATGGATTATACAACTTCATTCCTGATCAAGAAGACGACGTCTTCAATGGTGCTGCTGTTTCATCAAGGGTGATAGGAGTGCCTGACGTGTATCAGCAACTGAAAGATGAAGTAATGGGTGACAGGCAATTTATATCACTTGTTGTTATGCCAGGCATTGGCAAGACTACACTTGCTAACAAACTTATCCATGACCCAATGATCGTAAAACACTTCGACCATTGTGTGTGGGTTCGTGTGGGCAAAAATTGTCGACTAAAAGATATCCCACGGCGCATTCTAGCAGAGATGGATCCCAACGGCCTTGAAGGAGATGAGGAAGCAGTTCATGAGTACTTGAAAGCGAGTTTGAAGAGTAAGAGATACCTCATCGTGTTAGATGATGTATGGGACAGATTCGCGATGTATCTCTTCAGTCATAGGTATAAATACACGTTGCTGAACCATCCTTTTCTTCACCCGAAGAGTGCAAGTCGAATCTTGCTTACGAGCAGGCTGCAACAACTAAACAGGTTTCGTACGAGTCTTATTGTTTATGAGAGCATTGTAACTATGCGGTTACTGAACAAAAAAGAAAGTTGGGATCTACTTTGTGATAAGGTGTTTTCTAAAGGTTCGTCATGTTCTCCTCAATTTGAGAAAGCTGGAAAGAAAATTTCTGAGAATTGCGATGGTCTTCCTCTAACGATTCTCACGGTTGCTCGCCTGCTCTCCCAAGAGGAGAAGAGCACCCTCGAGTACTGGAACGAGGTTGCAGCAAAAAAAAGTCATCAACTTTTTGTAGACGCATACGATGAAATATTTAAGGTACTACTACCAAGCTACACATACTTGCCTCCACTTTTACAGATGTGCTTTCTCTTTATAGGACTCTTTCCTCGAAACCACGAGATTCTTCGGTCCAAGCTCATCTATTTATGGATGGCTGATGGGTTCTCTGAGTTAAATATAAGCATAAATTCAGATTTTGATGCTGTTGATTGTTTGGAGGAGCTTGTTTCCAATAATATTGTTATGGTCTACAAGAAAAGCAATTTTACTTATTTTCATAGTGTCAAAACTTGCGGCCTCCATACTTCATTATGGCACATGTCTAGAAAAATAACTAGGCAGACCAAGTTTGCAGTTGTCTTTAGCAGTCCTGATGATTGCTTAGAAGATGGTATAGAAGGATGTCATCGATTGTCCTTCAACAACAATGTTTTATTTGCCATCAAAAGTGCGAATAAATCAGTTGAGGATAATTATGCATCAGTTGCTCGTTTTCTCCTGTGTTTTGGTCCATACCATCAGTATCAAGTACCACTGTGTTTTCGTTTGAAATTGTTGAGGGAACTTGATGCTATTTCAATCCGTTTTTACGAGTTCCCTATGGAGGTACTACAACTAGTTCTGTTAAAGTACCTTGCTCTTACTTCGAATGGAATGATCCCACCCTCCATTTCTCAGCTCTCATCCCTTCAGTTCCTTATCATTGGTCGACATCAGAACATCAAGTCTTGTAGGGACCAATCATATCTGCCTGTGCAGATATGGAGCTTGCAAGACTTAAAACATCTTCAGGTTATGGGAAGCGACTTACCAGATCCTCGTGGGGCTTCTTTGGTTCACTTATCAACGCTTTTAGACGTAAGTGCTCGTAGTTGCACCGAGGCCGTTTTTAAAGGACTTCCTGGTCTAAAGGAATTAAAGATTCGAATTGAATTGACACCTGATGATGGTACACCTTCGAGCTGGTTCACCCATATTTCCTATCTTGACAAGCTATGGTTTCTTAAATGTATTATTGTTAATCCTGTGGCTGTTCCCCCTGTTGTTCCATTTTCGAGCTTCCCACCATTGAATTTGAGAACATTGAGTTTAAGTGGATTGGGATATCCTTGGAAAGAATTGAGAAATATTGCTTCTATACCAACACTTTGTGTGCTCAAATTGAAAAACTATGCTTTCCAAGGTCCAGAATGGGGAGTTGAAGAAACAGGATTCATTCAGCTTGATTCTCTTGAAATTGAAGACACTGACTTGGTGGATTGGCAATTTGGACTTGGATCCTTTAAAAGAATTCGGAGCTTAGTATTAAAATGTTGTTTTAAATTGGAAAAGATTCGTGGAGATTTCGGAGAGGATCTTGAAAAGGTTGAACTGTATGATTGCAACCCTTCATGTAAAGAGGAAGTGATAAAGGCCATTAGAAAATATTCAGTATTTTGTGTCCTTGATGTCCATTCTTCGTGGGATGATCATAAGAAGCTCAAGACGTATACTCGTGAAGATATCATTGCTAAAGGTTAGTCATTCGATTTCATTTAAACTATTGTTGCAACTTGTAAAAAATAGCGTATGTTTGTGTATTGAGATATGCAGCAGGTACATTGAAGGCTTGTGGTGGATTGACTATGATTATTGCATATTTAGGATCATTTTACTTTTATAAGTAATCAAAGAGTTAATTGGATGTTTACCTTCATTACGTTTTTTTTTTTTTTTTGTATTATTTTGGTGGGTTTCAGATGTTTTAATCTAGAATAATTTTACTTGTAGAATTATTTTTTGGCATGCATTTGAAGCATATTTTAATTTAAATTAATTAACTTGCTAACTAACATACCTTTTCTCTGTAGGTTACGTCTTGTAAACAACCTCTTGGAGCAATGAACAATAATTCAAAGATCAGAAGACTTTAACAGGTAATTAATTGTGTGTTTAAGAGAAATTGTTGCTCTTTTTTTTCAATGTGGGTAATTTAGACGAATTTGAATAGAAGTCTAATTACCAAATGAATAATATACACTCTACATTTCACAATATTTGATGTTTCAAATTATTGCAAATTATTGATGTTTTGATTCGAGGTTGAAGGATTTCTTCCCTTTATATACATTTACATCATTAATTCACTTAATCATGCAATGCTAATCATGTGTATGAGCAATGTACTCCATGTTCTTTAGCTTTAAGTAACAAGTGTCTACAAGGTTAAGAACAAAATAACATTTCATTGTAGATTTATGAAATAACAAGTGCAAAATAGAATCTTTTTTTCTTTAAAACAAAAATTGAAAAAAACTACATTTGTAGATATACTTTAAGAAACGAACCAAGTGCCAGACAGAGAGTAATAGAGAAAAAGCTCTGTTTTAGCCTAGTAACAGAATCTAGTTTCATTTAAAAAAATTCTTCAAGTCTCACCCCATCCCCCTCAACTTGAAAAGTAGGATTATATTTATTTAAACTCTAATATTTGTAATTGATTAAATTTTATATTTTGCAGGTTCTTTGAGATCTTGGAGTTCGAAAATGAATTGTGTTGTTATCTTCAAGCATGAATTGTATTATTCTACTATTTATTTATTGTAACATGGATTGTTGTATTTTTTTAATATCTGTTATGTTGGATTGTTGAGACACAAATTGCTTTAGTATATTGTTAAATAGAAAATAGATTGTCATTCATAATTTACACAGGTTTTTGTATAAAAAAATACGGTATGAACGATAAGAAACAATATATTTTTAGATATTTTTGCGATATATAGCAAAAAATTGATACAATATATATGATATACGACATGCAATTTTATCGAATTTTGATATACACAGATTTTTGGTACGGTACCAGAATACAATTTTCAAATATCAAAAATTTCGATAGAGCGTGCTTCTATATTTTTAGCATACCGTACCAAACCACCCCTAATCTGTACACACTCATATGTGATTCGATTTGATCAATTTAGCACAGTTCATATGAGTATATGACAATTAATCTAGTTCTACATGCACGGGCCAAACACATTGAACTTTTATTTGCACTATGTAAGCAAGAAAGTTCAGAAAGGCCTGATTAGTTTGGGGTGGGCATTTTTTTTCGGGTATCCGGTACATGATCTGATCGGGTATTTCTTAAGATTTTCGGGTATCAAGAACCCAAATTTGATCCCAAATTATGAGATCGGGTATCAAGTACTCGGCTTTTTAATATGTAATTGTCATTTTTTATGTTATTTACATTTTTTCAATGTTATTTTTAAAAAGATCGGGTATTTTGGGTACCCGATTTTTTGGACCGGTTCGGTTACTATAGTTTTTCAATCCGAATTTTCAGGTACCCGATTTTACGGATCGGGTTCGGGTATTTCTTTATCCCAAATTTTTCGGGTACCCGGCTTCAGGTACATGAACCCAAACTATCTAACTTGATGCCCACCCTGTGATTAACATTCGACATGTAATCTGATGTGACAGAATTGTGCTATATTTGAGCGTGATTTGAACCAAAACTAGTTGAGTTGGTTTCCCATGAACCTGGTCTATGCTATGAACTTAAATTATTGAACCAATTTCACTTATTTTCAACACATTTTTCTAAACCACTAAACTTAACATGTATTACACTAAGATTCATAACATGAACCAAGTCTATACAATTCTTTGTCAAATTAGTTGAATAGAATGATATTTTAAAATTGAGAGTACAAGCGCTCAAAAAAATAAAATTGGAGAGTACTAAATTGATCGGAACACACAAAAAAGTAGACTAACTTTGTAACCCCTGATTAAAATTTCGTCGACTCTCTATTTTGGCCGGTAGTTTTGAACCTACTCACATACAAGGCTCTAGTGCTCATTAAAAAAGAGTGGGTCTCATGTGCACTTGGGTGCATCGTGCATTCATAGTACATTTTAGAAGCGTGCAATTATACAAAACAGAAACGTACAACTATTTCAAACAGAAGTATGCAACTATATTCACATATTAACAGTTGCACTTTTCTGTGTAAATAAGTCGCACTTTTCAGCATAACAAGTTGCACGCTTTTAAAATGCACTATGAGTGCACGGTGCACCCGGGTGCATACAAGACCTAGCCAATTTTGAGTGGGTGTCTTTTGCACCCAAGTGCACCGTGCACTCATGCAACTGAATGACTCATTAAAAAAATATTTGACTTATTAAATATATTAGACATGTTCTATGCATGCATGGGTAGGGTTGGGGCGAGTGCATGAATCATAGATCCGTATTGTTGGGATTATACTGGAAAATATGTTTTTTACTTTGTATAATCAAAACTGAATTTCGGACTTATTTACTGAAATAAATTGTTTATCACTGATGCTTTAAATATTATCGAATGTTACATATATTTACTGCATAACTGTTCAATAATTCGTACGTGTTATATTGTAGTTAATTTAGTGATACCAGATCACAGAAGATTAAATTAACAGTCCCTTGTAACTAAAAGTACGCCATTCACGACCTAGATGGAAATGAACAACCCATCGTGAAAGGTTGAAGTGTAAGGCTCAGATTGGCTTGTCTTGACCAAGAGATTACACTAATGCATGACTGATGCACTGAATAGGACCTACAGGAGGACAAATTCTTCAGAACTGAATAAGGAAGAATTAGACCTCAGTGGTTCGTTATTTCTTAATCTTCGTTCCTTAAATAGGATCACGTGTGGTTGGTAACTATTGCTTTGACTTATCATGGGTAGAGAATCAACGAGATTCAATACTTTTTATCTTGGGCAATATTATTGGTCACATGTGATTGCTAAGATTTAATACGGAGAATCGTGTGCAAGTACGCTTGTTCGATTTGCCCCCTTGGGAGGTTCATAAGCTTTATCATACCAAATCTTGCAAGTGGAATTAGTTTCCGGTATGGATAATAATGTTGAACCGTTCCTTGACCAAGGACAAAAGATATTAATTAATGGAAAGCTATTTCAGTGGCTTGAATTAATTAATGGGCTAGATAATGTTAAACACGGGAAATAATAACCGGGAGCCATATTGACTGTAATATGGGTTAAGATGGATAGTGCAATATTAATTATGTAGTAGGATTAATTAATATTTATGGGCTTGAATAATATTGTGGCTCAATATTGATAATTCAAGATCCATTGGAAGATCCAATCTTAATTCTCCTAAAGGCCCCATAAGTAGCCCAACATATAGTCCAATAACTGAAAAAGGTGTTTAAAATAAAATAAATATTGTTGCTTATTTTTCCTAATTATTTTCGAAATTTATAGATAAAAGGGGAGAAATATTTTCTTTGAATTTTGTTATGGAATGAAGATATGTATTCTTGGAATACAAGATTATCTCATTAAATTCAAGAAATCTCCCATTTGGTTATTTATAAAGAAGATTTCGAAATTTTTGAAAGATAAAGGGCAAGAAAGATTTTCTTGATTTTCTTGAAAAGATATTATGGAAGATATGTATTTCTTGAAATACAAGAATATCTCATAAATTCAAGAAGATCCAAATCTTGGATTCTTGCCTATTATTTTCGAAAATATCCCATAACAAAGAGTAAGTGGGATTTTGTGGAATATTATAATTATGGGAAAAAGAATATAGGAGATATATTCAAGATTTCTTGGAGATCAAGAAAAGATTTTACCACATTATCTTGCCACAATTTTCGACCACTTGAGCTCTATAAATAGGGGATGATTCTTTCATTCCCAAGTACATGTTCCATGTGCTGGAAAAATTAGTAAATCCACAAAGGTGGTGCAACATAATTTATTTTCCTTTTGTTAATTGTTCACAAGCGTCCTACCACCGGATAGTCGAACAAGGATTAAGGGAATACTTGGGAAGTTCTTTTGGTTAGTCTAATCGGCCCGGATCCTTTGCCATCCCAAGAGGTAATGCGTTCACGTAAACTCGTAGAATTTACATCGTCGTAGGATTTTTTCGTGAATTTATTATATGAATGATTTGTTGTTGGATTATTATTTGAATTAATATAAGATTAATTCATGCTAGTAATAATTATAAAATTAAATTTGTATTTAAATATTCACCCGAATAGATCTGCATGCAACTTATTCCCCAACATTCAGTATCGAGCCACGGTTTGACTCTGAATTTTTTAAATTGTAATTTAATTATTTGACATTAAATTTGAAATTGGATAGTAGAATTGCTAGATCATTTTGCGGTATCCAATTGTCATGGAATTTAATGTGTTTATTTATGCATGCATATAAATTGTGGTTTTTAATTCGATTAGATTCGGATTCGTTTTTGCCTCGTGAGAGAAAATCCATGAGTAGATTAGGATTTGTTTGATTTGATCAATGTAATAGACTAGTCTAGATCTAGGTTTATTTATTTTTGTAAATAAATTGTACTTAGGATCGAAAATGAAAACGAGACGGAGAATTAAAGGATAAAATCGAAAAGGGGCTTAGTGGGCGTCGTCGCGCCAAACGCGTGCCAATGGAGGGCACGCTTGCGACGCGGATCTTGTATGCACGCACGCAGGCGTAAAGGCGCGAGGCCGAGGGCCGAGCGCTAAGATCGTGCCGATACAAGACGGGCTGACGACGCGACAAAGGCGCGAGAGCCAGCGGACGATTGAATGCGATGAGCAGCGGAGCTGAGAGACATGCGACGCCGAGGTTCGCGCGGCGGTGCGGCAGGCGAAATGGTCTGCGGATGCCTCGCCGATGACGCCGCCGAGAGCCGCCGGATTTTCCGTCTTGAGGCACGGGCGGGCAAGGGCGCCGAAAGCCGGCGAGGTCGCCGAGGCCGGGAGTGGCCACCGGGATCGATCTTGCATCATTCGCGAAATAGCCTTTGCGTGGCATTTCGAGACGGAGTATTTTTTCGAGACGATCGAAAGGGGAGAAATTCAAGGCGGTGTTTTTCAAGATCAAGCCAAGAAAAATCAAACCATGACAATTGATAATTTGTGCCCAATATGTTTATTTTTTACGCTTTGCTTGATTTATTTTTGTGCTATCTTATGCTTTATTTAATTTGTTTAAATGTGTTTGCATGAGAGTTGCCCAATGAAAAATCTCACCTTCAAAAATTACTAAGTATGTTTTAATAATTAATGGACAATTTTATTCCGGATAATAAAATTGAATTAATTTTGACCTCCATGATTTATTTGTGAATTCTTTTGGAGAAATTCCCCCCACGGGACGGTCAAAAGATTGCTTCCCCATGAATGAATTCCAAATGGATGATTGTGGGTTATTATTAGTGGCTACGATGACCCTCCCCACGAGGCTCGTTCAATACGAAATAATAATCCTGTATTTAATCATGGTTATTACTTAGGTATAAAATTGATATGCATATACTTCCCGAAGTCCTGTCCAATTTTTATATTGGTCAAATAGAGCCAACTATTAATCTGGATATTAAAGGTTTGTAATTGTTCTTGTTTATAACCTGCTTGAATGTGTTTAAATAATGACCCACCCCACGTGGCTTATTTAAACTGTTTTGAGATGTTGGCTGATGCATGTTCATATTTTTATTTTATTTTTTGAGATTTTAATATGATGCATGTGATCAAAACCTTGTGATATTTTTGTGCTTATGCATATTATTGTTTATTTCAGTTCATCATGTCGCAACCTTTTAATCCACTATTCAATATACTTAAAGACAATTTGATCCTTTGGAGAAAAATTTTGTTGATTGGAATAAATAAACTTACTATTGTCCTCCTTTGCCGCACAAAGCCATAAGCGGGTTCTCACTACAACTAAACGGGAAAAGCCAAAAGATGAGTCCACTAAAGCGGTTAAGAAAGAGTATCTTGTTGAGGGGCGTTCAGCGAAATGGCAAAGTGTACCATCTTGGCTTCTATGTCGGATGTGTTTGCAACACCAACACGTAACGTCGAGACCGCTGCCGGACATCATGACTAGTCTTAAGCGATGTTTCAACATCGAGCCGTGTGGCTCGTCGGATCACCATGAGGGACTTGCTCTCTATGAAAATGGTGGAGGAACGCCCGTAAGGGAGCACGTTCTCGGATGATGGCTCACCTTAACAAACTTGAGGTACTTGGCGCTGAATCGATATCGAGACCCAAATCGATTTCATGCTCCCTCTCTGCCGAAAAAGTTTTTGAGCGATTCGAGAATTTGAACTACCGGATGAATAATCGAAGTTCTCGATGTCTGTCTGTTGCAAGCTTTAGTCTCGGCGTGGCGATATTGGGGCAAAAACCCAAGCCTTGGTGGCAAATGGACCTTCTTCTTCTTCTTCAGGCGAGGGGTGGCAAGAACAAGAAAAGGGACAAAGGCCAAGCAAGTGAACTCAAGTGTTGCCAAGGGCAAAGAAAAGGTGAAGAAGGGTGGAGGTGTGAACAAGCCGGCTAAGGGGAAGTGCTTCAACTACGGTGAAAAGGGACGTTGGAGGTCGACTGTTCCAAACCCAAAAGGGATGGAAAGAAAGGTAATTCTCGCGCCACTAGTTGTTGAAACTTGTTTAGCGGCGTATGCCTCCCATTTATGGGTGGTGGATCTGAGGATCACTTGGTCATGTTTGTTTCACATTGGGGGGTTCAAGCGGGACGGCAACTTAGTGGGAGTGAGATCCTCATCACATTCGGGCGATCTTCGAGAGTGGCGGTGAAGCGATGGGAGAAGTGCACCTGTCTTTTGAAAGACGAGTTTTAATTTTAAGAGATGTTCTTTACGTTCCAAGTTTTAGAAAGAATTTAATTTGGTTTCTAAACTTTTTCATGATGGATATTCGGTTACTTTTAATAAAGTTGTTACCATTTCTCTTTTGATAAATTTATCGTCATGGGCGTTGTCGAATAATCTCTATACAATTAAATGTGCACACCACTCACGAAATGCATCCTATTACACATCAATTTGTTCGAGAAAAGAAAAGCGTTCATCGGGCGTGAACAAAACACTTCTATGGCATCCGAGATTAGGTCATATAAATCAAAGAGGATCCAAAGGTTGGTGAAAGGCGGTTCCTTTGGAGTTTCTCCAAGTTGAACCAATTCAACTCGCGAATCATGTTTGGAGGGTAAAATGACCAAGAGGGCATTTGGAGCCAGGGAATAGAGCCAAATAAGTGTTAGAGATAGTTCACACGGATGTATGTGGTCCAATGTCAACCAAAGCAAGAGGAGGTTATGAGTATTTTATCACTTTTATTGATGATTACTCGAGAATGCGATTATATTTTCCTTATGAAGCATAAATCTGAGACCTTTGTGAAATTCAAAGAATTTAAGGCTCAAGCAGAGAATCATAGGGAAAAATGTATCAAGTCTCTACGATCTGATCGTGGAGGCGAATACCTCAGCGATGAGTTTTTGAACTACTTATCTGATGAAGGGATTGCATCCCGACTCATCGCACGGAACCCCTCAACAAAAAAGGGTTTGGAAGCGAAAAAGCAGAACTCTTTTGGAAATGGTTAGATCTATGATGAGTTATCGCGGATCTTCCCAAGTCATTCTGGGGTCATGCCTTGGAAACAATAGCTTACATTCTGAACTTGGTGCCATCCAAATCGGTTCCCAAAACTCCCAAAGAATTGTGGACCTGGCCCAAGCCTAGTATGAGACACATGAGGATTTGGGAGTGTCCGGCCAACGTGTTGGACAAGGAAGCCGAAAAATTGGATCCTCGATCGAATTAAGGTTGTTTGTAGGATACCCCAGGAACAAAAGGGTGTATGTTCTATGGTCGAAGATCAAAAGGTGGTAATAAGCACCCACTTTAGATTTTTGGAAGAAAGTATATGAGCGAAAGAAGACCAGAAGTGAGATTACCTTAAATGAGCTAAGAGGGCAAACCTCAATGCCAAGCGTACAAGATGATATACCAAAGCGACACACTTACTGGCAGGAACCTCGTCGTAGTGGGAGGGTTGTGAAACGGCGAGAGATTCATGGGAATAGGAGAGTCCTCGGACTTGACTCGGGACAAAACGAATCGGACCCAAGGACATATGGCGAGGCAATCAAGACAAGGATGCGATTCTTGGCAAGCGACAATGAAAGAAAGCGGGTTCTATGTTTCATAACAAAGTGTGGGGAGCTAGTCGAACAGCAATGGGGTCAAACCCATTGGTTGCAAGTGGGTATATAAGAGGAAAAGAGGGCCGGGACGGGAAGGTGGAAACCTTCAAAAGCAAGACTAGTGGCGAAAGGTTATACTCGAGAACCCGATGGCGAAAGGTTAGACTAGTGGCGAAAGGTTAGACTAGTGGAATCAATGGGTTTGACCCTATTAAGTGGTTCGGTAGCTCACACTCTATTATGAAACATAGAACCCATTTCGGCTTTCATTCTTTGTTTGCGAGAATATGTCCATCCTTATCTTGGCGAATCAATTTCGTCATATGTCCGTATTTAACAACCCTCCCACTCTCGTCCAGGAATCAAGTCAGGGACTCTATATTCCATGAATCTCTCGCCCTCTAAGCTCATCTAACCCTCTGGGGTTTTTATGTGAGAGCTCTGTGAAAAGCGTATCACATTAATTATATCATCTTTTTTGTTCCTGGTATCCTACAAATGCCTTTGTCCAACGAGATCCACTTACCCGGTCCTTGTCCAAAATTCACACCCCAAATTCCTCACGGTATCAATCTCATTCTTTGGGAGTTTTGGGAACCGATTTGGATAACTTTGTAATGTAAGCCGTTGTTTTAGCATGACCCGTGAACGACCAGGGAAGATCCACATAACTCATCGTTGATCTAACCATTTCAAAAAGAATTGCTTTTTCATTTTCTGCAACCCCGTTTTGTTGAGGTTCCGGACTGGGATATACAATAAAACATATCAATCCCTTCATTCGGATGAACGCTTTTTACCTATGTTCAAAAACTCATTCTTTTGGCCTCCGTTTATATGAAATCGTATCGACTCGGTAATCAATAAAATATCAAACTTCCTTTTTACCTATGATTCTCTGTTTTGAGCCTTATTCCCTTGCTCCAAATTCTTTGAATTTCTCAAAGGTCTCGGTTATTTCAAATAAAAAATGTAATCGCATATGACCCTTGAGTAATCTCAATAAAAATACTCAATAATGTCCTCTTTGCTTTGGTTGATATTGGATTACAACGTTACATATGTGTGAGCGAAAAAATTAACAACTTCTTTGGCCTTATTCAGCGGCTCCAAAATGCCCTCTTGGTCATTTTACCCTCAAACATGATTCAGATGTTGGAATCGGGTTCAACTTGGTGAAGCCCTAGTGAACCGTCTCTAACCAACCTTTGATCCCTCTTTGGATTTATATAAGGACTTGAATCACCCACAAATGCCAAAGAAGCTAAACGTTTTAAATAAGGAGAATTACCGTTTTCCTTTTGCTCTAAAGCGACCTCCAATGTGTTATAGGATACATTTTCTTGAAACATTAGCATAGAGATCATTCAACAAATATATAAATTTATACTTGAGTTCATTCAACAACTTTTGTTAAAAAAAAGTATATCAATTCCATCATAAAAGAAAGGATGTCCGTAAAAAGGTTTATTCGCCTTTCAATAACGTAAAGAATATCGAAATTAAAACTTGCCTTAAAAGCAATTGCATTATTCCCCGCAGTTCAACCGCCACTTCAAAGGAGCAAAGAAAGGATATCCTATCGTGATTCAAACTACGTCTTTAAACAAACACATTTGTGGATCGCAGCCCTTATCCACCATTTCCACAAAATGCAAGGATGGTGATCTCGACGAGCCAAAACAAAAACAACGCTTAAGACTAGTCATGAGGGACCTGGAATGGTTACTGCTGAAAGTTCTTATTCACTCCACCAAATGGTACACTTTGCCACCCAACACTTTGCCAATGTTGCTCCTTTTTTCGTTTCTAACCCCTTTCTAGAAGAAGAAGAAGGTCCACCCACAAAATGCCTAATACATCCCGAGGATGAGAACTTTGATTATTCATCCAGTTCAACAAACTTTTCTGGCAAGAGAAGTGCGTTAAAGATATTTGGCTTCTGGATTAAATGGTCTAATTTAACATTAAATAAATGTCTTCATAAGCACAAGTAAATCATAAGTCCTCATGGTGATTCACGAGCCACCATATTTAAAATCTCTTTGCCTGGCAACATCTAAAAACAGTCCAAATAGAAGCCAAAATGGTACACTTTTTAAAACACATCTTTGTTACAAACAAGAACAATTATAAAGAAAAATGGACATTACCAAGGCAATATAAAATTGACATGACTTCTTAAAAGGAGGACAATAGTCAATTTGCCGATTCCAATCTACAAAATTTTCTCCAAAGGATCAATTTGTCTTTTATATATTGAATATGTCATCGCCACGTGATGAACACAATCATGTGTTCAGAATGAAAGTAAAATCAATTCATATTTCCCACAAAATGAATAAATATATCAGAATTAAAACAGCTTTAAATAAGGGGGTGTCAATCATTTTTAAACACATTGGTTACAAAAGCAAGAATTTTTCCATTCCTATAATATCCAAATGATGTGCAAGATTCCAAGATTTGAATCTTCTTGAACTTATGAGATATTCTTGTATTTCAAGAAATACATATCACAAATAATATCTTTTCAAGAAAATCAAGAAAAATCTTTCTTGCCCATTATATTTTCAATTTTTCAAAAATCTCCTTATAGATACCTAAGTGGGAGATTTCTTGAATTTAATGAGATAATCTTGTATTCCAAGAATACATATCTTCATTCCATAACAAAATTCAAAGAAAATCTTTCTCCTCTTTTTTATCCATAAATTTCGAAAATATCAAGGAAAAATAAGCAACAATATTTATTTTATTTTAATCACCTTTTTTTTATTTAATGAACTATATGTTGGGCTACTCGGGGCCTTTAGGAGAATTAAGATTGGACCTTCTAATGGACCTTGAATATCTAATATTGAGCCACAATATAATTCAAGCCCATAAATATTAATTAATCCCACTACATAATTAATATTAAAAGACTATCCATCTTAACCCATATTACACGGTCAATATGGCTCCCGGTCATTATTTCCGTGTTTAAGATTATTCAGCCCATTAATTAATTCAAGCATTTGAAATAGCTTTTCGTTAATTAATATCTTTTGTCCTTGGTCAAGGAACGGTTCAACATTATTATCCATATTGGGAAACTAATTCCACTTGCAAGATTTGGTATGATAAAGCTTATGAACCTCCTAAGAAGGCAAATCAAACAAGCGTTCTTGCACACTTTTTGTTCAGATAAATCTTAGCAATCACATGTGACTAATAATATTGCCCAAGATAAAAAGTATTGAATCTTTGATTCGCTACCCATGATAAGTCAAAGCAATAGTTACCAATCCCACGTGATCCTATTTAAGGGACGGAGGTTAAGAAATAATGAACCAATCGAGGTCTAATTCTTCCTTGTTCGCCTCAAGAATTTATCCTCTTAGGTCCTATTCAAATAAGCATCGGTCATGCACTAGTGTAATCTCTTGGTCAAGACAAGCCAATCGAGCCTTACACTTCAACCTTTCACAATGGGTTGTTCATTTCCATCTAGGTCATGAATAACGACCTTTAGTTACAAGGCGGATCGTTAATTTAATCTTCTCGTGATCCGTATCACTAAATTAACTACAATGTAACACGACGACTTATTGAACGGTTATGCTTATGTAAATATATGTAACATTCAATGATATTTAAAGCATCATGATAAACAATTTATTTCAAGAAATAAGTCCGGAAATTCAGGTTTGATTATACAAAGTAAAAGCATACTTTCTAAGTATAATCCCAACAATCTCCCCACTTATACTCAAAGTCCGCTTTTATATACTACAACATGTCTCGCGAGTCCGTGACATCTAATGTCACCTACACGAACCCAATAATTTCTCCCACTTATACTCAAAGCAGATTGGCAACGGTCTTGACACCCATTCCACCCACATGTCGAATGTATTCAGAGGCGGACTCTTTGTGAATGGATCTCGCTAAAGTCGTCTCTCGACACTATCTTTGCCACATCTATATCTCATCTCTTAACGATTTCTTGTATAAGATGTCTTTTCCTTTAGTGTGCTTGTTTGACTCGTGGACTCTTGGTTCCCTTGAATTTGTAATCGCCCTAGCAAATATTGCTAGACAAATTCGTAACACCATCCAAGTCCACTAAGAAGGTCTCCAGAACCCAATCGGGTTCTTTTTTCGCTTCTGGCACTACTTACCCGACTTCCATGGTTGAGTCGGTGATGCATTGCTTCACACTCGTCCATTTGATGGCTACACTTCCCAAATGAAAACACACTAACTGAGGCATATAATTTCTGGAATCTAAGTCTGATTGGAAATCCGAGTCCGTGTAGCCGATGGGGATTTGAGTATTTGACTGATAAATCAACATTCTATCCCGAGTTCTTTTCAGACACTTCAGAATGTTTTTAACTGTCGTACAATGCTCTTTCCCTGGGTTACTTTGATATCTTGCTATCATGCCTTCGACAAAGCAGATATCCGGTCTCGAACACAGCAATGCATACATAAGGTTTCCGACAGCCGAAGCACAAGGAATACCTTTCATGTCATCTATCTCCTTTTGTGTCTTAGGGAACATTTTCTTGGATAGATGGGTTCCAAGTCTGAAAGGTACGAATCCTTTCTTGGAATCTTGCATGCTGAATCGTTTCAAGACAGTGTATATGTATGAAACTTGAGATAACCCGATCATCCTTTTCTTGCGATCTCGAGTGATCTTGATCCCAAGGATGTGTCCGACTTTCCCTAAGTCTTTCATATCAAACTGTTTTGAAAACCATGCCCTTAATTCTGATCACACCTTCACATCAATCCCGATGATCACAATGTTATCTACGTATAGTACTAAGAATACCAATGCAGTTCCGACACGCTTTTTATACACACAACTTTCAAACTCGTTTTGATCAAACCCATAAGACTTTATAACATGATCAAAACATTGGTTCCAAGCGGATGCTGTTTGAGTCCGTAAATGGACCTCTTGAGCTTACAAACTTGGTGTTCTTGGCTTTGTTTCAATGAAGCCTTGGGGTTGTTGCATATGGATCTCTTCATCAAGACTTCCGTTAAGGAAAATTTGTCTTGACATCCATTTGCCGATTTCAAAGTTGAAATCGCATGACAATCGATAAGAGAATACGGATGGACTTAAGCATGGCTACGGGCGAAAAAGTTTCCTCATAATCGATCCCTTCTTTCTGAGTGTAACCTTTCGCCACTAGTCTTTCTTTAAAGGTTTCAACCTTCCCGTCCGGTCCTCTTTTCCTCTTATATACCCACTTGCATCCAATGGGTTTGACCCCATTAAGTGGTTCGACTAGCTCCCACTCTCTATTATGAAACATAGAACTCATTTCGGCTTTCATTGCTGTTTGCCAAGAATCTGCATCTTTATCTTGGAGTGCCTCGTCATATGTCCATGGGTCTGATTCGTCTCGTCCGGGAATCAAGTCCGAGGACTCTCCTATTCCCATGAATCTCTCGGGCTGTCTAACAACCCTCCCACTACGACGAGGCTCCTATTGTGAAAGCGTATCATTCGGTATATCATCTAGTACAGTTGGCACTGAGGTTTGCCCTCTAAGCTCATTTAAGGTAATCTCACTTCTGGGTTTTCTTTGGTTCATATAGTCTTCTTCCAAAAATCTAAAGTGGGTGCTGATGACCACCTTTTGATCTTCGGGACTATAGAACATACACCCTTTTGTTCCTCGGGGTATCCTACAAACAAACCTTAATTCGATCGAGGATCCAATTTCTGGGCTTCCTTGTCCAACACGTGGGCGGACACCCCCAAATTCTCATGTGTATCATACTAGGCTTGCGCATGGGTCCACAATTCTTTGGGAGTTTTGGGAACCAATTTGGATAGCACCAAGTTCGAGAATGTAAGCCGTTGTTTCCAAGGCAAGACCAGGAATCGACTCGGGAAGATCCACATAACTCATCATTGATCTAACCATTTCCAAAAAGAATTGCTTTTCTTAAGCTCTGCAACCCCGCTTTTTATTGAGGGTTCCGGTGCTTGAGTGGGATACAATCCTTCATCGATAAGTAGTTCAAAAACTCATTCTTTGAGGTATTCGCCTCCACGATCAGATCGTAGAGACTTGATACGTTTTTACCTATGATTCTCTGTTTGAGCCTTAAATTCTTTGAATTTCTCAAAGGTCTCAGATTTATGCTTCATAAGGAAAATGTAACCGTACCTTGAGTAATCATCAATAAAAATACTCATAACCTCCTCTTGCTTTGGTTGACAGTGGACTACATACATCTGTGTGAACGATCTCTAACACTTCTTTGGCCCTATTCCGCTTGGCTTCAAATGCCCTCTTGGTCATTTTACCCTCCAAACATGATTCGCAGGTTGGAATCGGTTCAACTTGGTGAAGCCCTAAGGAACCGTCTCTAACCAACCTTTGGATCCTCTTTGGATTTATATGACCCAATCTTAGATGCCAAAGAAGTGTCTCGTTCACGTCTGATGAACGTTTTCTTTTCTCGGAAACAGTTGATGTGTTATAGGATACATTTCGTGAGTGGTGTGCACAGTTAATTGCATAGAGATCATTCAACAACATTCCATGATAGATAAATTTATCAAAAAAGAAAAATGGTAACAACTTTATTAAAAAAGTAACCGAATATCCATCATAAAAGTTTAGAAACTCAAAACGAATTCTTTCTAAAAATCCGGAACGTAAAGAATATCTCAAAATTAAAACTCGGTTTTCAAAAGGCAGTTGCACTTCTCCCATCGCTTCATTGCCACTCTGAAGAGCATCAAAAGGTGATGAGGACCTCACTCCCACTAAGTTACCGGGTCCGCTTGAACCTCAGTAATGTGAAACAAACATGATTAGTGGATCCCGTGATCCACCACCCACAAAATGGGAGGCATACGCCGCTAAACAAGTTTCAAACAACTAGTGCGTGAGAATTACCTTTATTTCCATCCCTTTTGGGTTCGGAACAGTGACCTCCAATGTCCTTTCTCACCGATTGAAGCACTTCCCCTTAGCCTGGCTTGTTCACTCCACCACCCTTCTTCACCTTATCTTTGCCATTGGCAACACTTGAGTTCACTTGCTTGTGGCCTTTGTTCCTTTTTTGTTCTTACCACCCCTTGGTCTAGAAGAAGAAGAAGGTCTGTTGCCACCAAGGCTCGGGCTTTTTTCGCCTGAATATCGCCTCCGCCGAGACTAAAGCTTGCAAGCGGATCGGGGCATCGAGAACTTCGATTATTCATCGGTAGTTCAACCTGAATCTGTTCAAAGTTTTTCGACAGAGAATGGAGCACTGAAAATCGATTTGGGTCTCGATATCGTGATTCCGCCAAGTACCTCAAGTTTATTAAGGTGAGCCATCATCTGGAGAACGTGTCCCTTACGGGCGTTCCTCCACCATTTTCATAGAGAGCAAGTCCCTCATGGTGATCTGACGAGCCACACGGTTCTGATGTTGAAACATCGCTTTAAGACTAGTCATGATTTCCGCAGCGGTCTCAATGTTCTAGTGTTGGTGTTGCAACACATCTGACATAGAAGCCAAGATGGTACACTTTGCCATTTCGTTAGACCGCTCCCAGTCAACATACTCTTTCTTAACCGTTTTAGTGGACTCATCTGATGGTTTATCCGGTTTAGGTGTGGTCGTAACCCGATTATGGCTTTGTGCAAGTGAGGACAATTGTGAGTTTTCGATTCCAATCAACAAAATTTTCTCCAGTGAGCAAATTGTCTTTTAGTATATTGAATAGTGGATTAAAAGGTTGCGACATGATGAACTTAAATAAATAATCATATGCATAAGCACAAGTAAATCACAAGATTCGATCACATGCATCATATTTAAAATCTCAAAAAATATGAACATGCATCAGCCAACATCTCAAAACAGTTTAAATAAGCCACGTGGGGTGGGTCATTATTTAAACACATTCAAGCAAAAGTTACAAACAAGAACGATTTACAAACCTATAATATCCAGATTAATAGTTGGCTCCCACTTGACCAATATAAAATTGACAGGGACTTCGGGGAAGTATATGCATATCAATTTTATACCTAAGTAATAACCATGATTAAATACAGGATTACTATTTCGCTTTAATCGAGCCTCGTGGGGAGGGTCATCGTCGTCACTAGTAATAACCCACAATCATCCGTTTGGAATTCATTCATGTGAAAGCTATCTTTTGATCGTCTCGTGGGGGGAATTTCTCCAAAAGAATTCACAAATGAATAAATCATGGAGGTCAGAATTAATTCAATTTTATTATCCGGAATAAAATTGTCAATTAATTATTTAAACATACTTAGTAATTTTGAAGGTGAGATTTTTCCATTTGGCAACTCTCATGCAAACACATTGAAACAAATTAAATAAAGCATAAGATAGCACAAATAAATCAAGCAAAACAGAAAAATAAACATATTGGGCACAAATTATCCAATTGTCATGGTTTGATTTTTCTTGACTTGATCTTGAAGAAACACGTCTCGAATTTCTCCCACTCGTTCGTCTCGAAAAAATACTTGCCTCTAAACGCCACGCCAAACAAACAAGAACGGGATGCACGTCCTCATCCGTCCGGCCATTGGCTTGCAGACCAACCTCGCTGACCTTGAGCACCGCCCGGCTGGTCAAGGCCGCTAGTGCCTCAAGACGCGTCTTTAAGAAGTCCGATCCTCAAGAGGCGACGCAAGATCCGCAAGACATCTGCGTGTCTTGGCGCTTCGCCCCGCCTCCGCCCCGCCCGCGACCAGCGGCGACCCGCGTCCATGCAGCGCCAGCGTGTAGCCGATAAAATCCGTCACTTTCGGCTTTGATGGGCTCCGCGGTGCGCGTCGCCTTGCGCCCTCCCGTCGCCGATTCCCGATTCCTTGGCGCTCGTCGACCTCGGCCTCGCCTGGTCGTGCGGTCGTGCCGGTCAGCGCCGCGCCGCTGCGCCCGGTTCTTGATTTTGTCCTTTAATTCTTCGTCTCCGTCCTCGTTTGCGATCCGGTTACAATTTATTTACAAAAAATAAATAAACCTAGATCTAGACTAGTCTATTACATTGATCAAATCAAACAAATTCTAATCTACGCATGGATTTTCTCACGAGGCAAAACGAATCCTAACGAATCGAATTAAAAAACACAGTTTATATGCATGCATAAACACATTAAATTCGTGACAATTGGATACCGCAAAAAAGATCTGCAATTCTACTATCAATTTCAAATTTAATGCCAACGAATTAAATTACAATTTAAAAAAATTGAGTCAAACTGTGGCTCGATGCGATTGTTGGGGAATAATTTGCACAGATCTATTCGGGGTGAATATTTAAATACAAATTTAATTCTTTAATTATTACTAGCATGAATTAATCCTATATTAATTCAAATAATAATTGCAACAACATATCATGCATATAATAAGCCACGTAAAACCTACGTATGCGGAATCTACGGGTTTACGTGAACGTACTCTCTCGGGATGGCAAATTGAATTCGGTTGGACGGACTAACCAAAAGGACTTCCCAAGTATTCCCTTAGCCCTTGCTCAACTATCCGGTGGAAGGACACTTGTCGAACAATTAACAAAAAGGAAAAAATAAACTTTGTTGCACCACTTATGTGGATTTGCTAATTTTTCCAGCACATGGAATTGTGTTGAGAATGAAAGAATCATCCCTTATTTATAGGTGAGGAGTGGTCGATTTTTTCAGTGGAAAAACAATTTGGGAAAAGACTTTTCTTGATCACCAAGAAATCTTGAATATATCTCCTATATTCTTTTTCCCATAATTAAAATATTCCACAAAAATCCCTCCTCCTCAAATTATGGAATTTTCGAAAATAATGATGTGCAAGATTTCAAGATTTGGATCTTCTTGAACTTATGAGATATTCTTGTATTTCAAGAAATACATATCTTCCATAATATCTTTTCAAGAAAATCAAGAAAATCTTTCTTGCCCATTATATTTCCATTTTTTCAAAAATCTCCTTATAGATACCTAAGTGGGAGATTTCTTGAATTTAATGAGATAATCTTGTATTCCAAGAATACATTTCTTCATTCCATAACAAAATTCAAAGAAAATCTTTCTCCCTCTTTTATCCATAAATTTCGAAAATATCAAGGAAAAATAAGCAACAATATTTATTTTATTTTAATCACCTTTTTAGTTAATGGACTATATGTTGGGCTACTCAGGGGGCCTTTAGGAGAATTAAGATTGGACCTTCTAATGGACCTTGAATATCTAATATTGAGCCACAATATAATTCAAGCCCATAAATATTAATTAATCCCACTACATAATTAATATTCAGACTATCCATCTTAACCCATATTACAAATCAATATGGCTCCCGGTCATTATTTCCCGTGTTTAAGATTATCTAGCCCATTAATTAATTCAAGCCACTGAAATAGCTTTCCGTTAATTAATATCTTTTGTCCTTGGTCAAGGAACGGTTCAACATTATTATCCATACCGGAAACTAATTCCACTTGCAAGATTTGGTATGATAAAGCTTATGAACCTCCCAAGGGGCAAATCAAACAAAAGCAGCTTGCATTACGATTCTTCGTATTAAATCTTAGAAATCACATGTGACTAATAATATTGCCCAAGATAAAAAGTATTGAATCTCATTGATTCGCTACCCATGATAAGTCAAAGCAATAGTTACCAATCCCACGTGATCCTATTTAAGGGACGAAGGTTAAGAAATAACGAACCACTGAGGTCTAATTCTTCCTTGTTTCGATTCAAGAATTTATCCTCCCAGGGTCCTATTCGATTGCATCAGTCATGCACTAGTGTAATCTCTTGGTCAAGACAAGCCAATCTGAGCCTTACACTTCAACCGTTCACGATGGGTTGTTCATTTCCATCTAGGTCGTGAATAACGTACCTTTAGTTACAAGGGACTGTTAATTTAATCTTCTGTGATCTGGTATCACTAAATTAACTACAATGTAACACGTAGGACTTATTGAACAGTTATGCAGTAAATATATGTAACATTCAATGATATTTAAAGCATCAGTGATAAACAATTTATTTCAGTAAATAAGTCTGGAAATTCAGTTTCGATTATACAAAGTAAAAGAATACTTTCTAGTATAATCCCAACACATTGGTATTCTTAGTACTATACGTAGACGACATTCTGATCATCGGGAATGATGTGAAGGTGTTATCAGACGTAAGGGCATGGCTTTCAAAATAGTTTGATATGAAGGACTTAGGGGAAGCCGGACACATCCTTGGGATCAAGATCACTCGAGATCGCAAGAAAATGATGATAGGCTTATCACAAGCTTCATACATAGACACTGTCTTGAAACGATTCAGCATGCAAGATTCCAAGAAAGGCTTCGTACCTTTCAGACATGGAATCCATCTATCCAAGAAAATGTCCCCTAAGACGCAAAAGGAGATAGATGACATGAGAGGTATTCCTTATGATTCGGCTGTCGGAAGCCTTATGTATGCAATGTTGTGTACGAGACCGGATATCTGCTTTGCCGTTGGCATGGTGGCAAGATATCAAAGTAACCCGGGGAAATAGCATTGGACGGCAGTTAAAAACATTCTGAAGTATCTGAAAAGAACTCGGGATAGAATGTTAATTTATCAGTCAGATAGTCCAATCCCCATCGGTTACACGGACTCGGATTTCCAATCAGACATAGACTCCAGAAAATCTACCTCCGATAGTGTGTTTTGCATGGGGGAGGAGCCGTGACATGGAGAAGCGTCAAGCGTAAATCGTCGCGCAGATTCTATCATGGAAGGCCGAATATGTAGGCTAACTTGCGGTTGACAAAAAAAGCGGTTTGGCTCAAGAACTTCCTAGTAGACTTGGATGTGGTTCGAATTTGCCCGCCAGAATCGTTTTATTGTGACAATGCCGGAGAAGATTATAAATTCAAAGGGAACCAAGAGCCCACAAAGCCGGCAGAAACACATTGAAAGCGAAATACCATCTTATACGAGATATCGTTAGAGAGGAGATATAGATGTGGCAAAGATAGCGCCCGAGGACAACCCAGCGCATCCATTCACAAAGGGTCGCCTCTCGAATACATTCGAGAGACATGTGGAAGGAATGGGTGTCAAGACCGTTAATAATCTGCATTTAGTATAAGTGGGAGAAATTATTAGGTTCATGTAGGTGACATTAGATGTCACTTAATTAGAACTACACGAGACATGTTGTAGTATACTTAAAAGCGGACTTTGAGTATAAGTGGGAGATTGTTGGGATTATCTTTCGAAAGTATGCTTTTTACTTTGTATAATCAAAACCTGAATTTCGGACTTATTTTTGAAATAAATTGTTTATCATCGATGATTTAAATATTATCGAATGTTACATATATTTCTTGCATAACTGTTCAATAATTAAATGCGTGTTACATTGTAGTTAATTTAGTGATACCATATCACGTAAGATTAAATTAGGTCCCTTGTAACTAAAAAAGTACGCCATTCACGACCTAGATGGAAATGAACAACCCATCGTGAAAGGTTGAAGTGTAAGGCTCGGATTGACTTGTCTTGACCAAGAGATTACACTAGTGCATGACCGATGCAATCGAATATGACCTCTGAGGAGGACAAATTCTTTTAGCGAGTAAGGAAGAATTAGACCTTAGTGGTTCGTTATTTCTTAATCTTCGTTCCTTAAATAGGATCACGTGTGGTTGGTAACTATTGCTTTTGACTTATCATGGGTAGAGAATCAACGAGATTCAATACTTTTTATCTTGGGCAATATTATTGGTCACATGTGATTGCTAAGATTTATCACGGAGAATCGGTGTGCAAGCACGCTTTGTTCGACGCCCCCTTGGGAGGTTCATAAGCTTTATCATACCAAATCTTGCAAGTGGAATTAGTTTTGGGGTATGGATAATAATGTTGAACCGTTCCTTGACCAAGGACAAAAGATATTAATTAATGGAAAGCTATTTCGGTGGCTTGAATTAATTAATGGGCTAGATAATCTTAAACACGGGAAATAATAACCTGGAGCCATATTGACTGTAATATGGGTTAAGATGGATAGTGCAATATTAGTTATGTAGTGGGATTAATTAATATTTATGGGCTTGAATAATATTGTGGCTCAATATTGATAATTCAAGATCCATTGGAAGATCCAATCTTAATTCTCCTAAAGGCCCCCTAAGTAGCCCAACATATAGTCCAATAACTGAAAAAGGTGTTTAAAATAAAATAAATATTGTTGCTTATTTTTCCTAATTATTTTCGAAATTTATAGATAAAAGGGGAGAAAGATTTTATTTGAAAATTTGTTATGGAATGAAGATATGTATTCTTGGAATACAAGATTATCTCATTAAATTCAAGAAATCTCCTACTTGGTTATTTATAAAGAAGATTTCGAAATTTTTGAAAGATAAAGGGCAAGAAAGATTTTTTTGATTTTCTTGAAAAAATATTATGGAAGATATGTATTTCTTGAAATACAAGAATATCTCATAAATTCAAGAAGATCCAAATCTTGGATTCTTGCCTATTATTTTCAAAAATATCCCATAACAAAGAGTAAGTGGGATTTTGTGGAATATTATAATTATGGAAAAAAGAATATAGGAGATATATTCAAGATTTCTTGGAGATCAAGAAAAGATTTTCCCACATTATCTTTCCACAATTTTCGACCACTTGAGCTCTATAAATAGGGGATGATTCTTTCATTCACAAGTACATGTTCCATGTGCTGGAAAAATTAGTAAATCCACAAAGGTGGTGCAACATAATTTGTTTTCCTTTTGTTAATTGTTCACAAGCGTCCTACCACCGGATAGTCGAACAAGGATTAAGGGAATACTTGGGAAGTTCTTTTGGTTAGTCTAATCAGCCAGATCACTGCCATCCCAAGAGGTACGTTCACGTAAACTCGTAGAATTCTGCATGAGTAGGATTTACGTGAATTTATTATATGCATGATTTGTTGTTGGATTATTATTTGAATTAATATAGGATTAATTCATGCTAGTAATAATTATAAGAATTAAATTTGTATTTAAATATTCACCCCGAATAGATCTGTGCAACTTATTCCCCAACACGTATATCAATTGCACAAGAGACTGTCATTAATTTGGGATTGTTAATTCACCTGTTTTCTCTCTCCAAATCGAGACTACCAGCAAAATTTAGTTTGATTTTTTAAAACAAGTTGTTAGGAATTTGGATGGAACCAAATTTTCGCATTGATATGATATTGTCCGCTTGGGGTCGAGCCCACACGGATTTATTTTTTGGCATCTCTCAAAAGGCCTCATACCTAGGGGGTGTAAGGAAGCCAAGTTGGCTCGCAAACTACTCGTGCTCGACTCGTAAAAAGATTAAAATTGACTCGAGCATAATCGAGTCGAGTTCGAGCTCATAAATACTCAGCTCGAGAAGCTCGCTAGTATAATCGAGCTTGCACAGTAATTACTATTATGCCATTATTTTATTAAATATATATACTTATATTTTAATAAATATATTTTATATTTAATTTTATAAAATTATACATAAAATCGAGTTGAGTCTAACCGAACTCAAATCTATCGAGTTTCTTGTCGAGTCAGGCTCAATTTTAAAAATTTGGGCTCCATCGAGTTCGAGCCGAGTTTTGAACTTTGAATATTCTACTCGAGTCGAGTTCGAGCTCATGCTCAGCAGTATTCGACTCAACTCGACTTGTTTACACCCCCTACTCATATCAATGGAGATAGTTATTCCAATGCTCATTAATAAATGCAACTAGTGAATTTTTTTTATTTTTTCTAATGCAATTCTTCTAGGGCAAAGTTTCATATGAAACTGGTTTACCGTACACCACTCATACTATTATTTGTAGAAACTAATACTATAGTTGCTATAGTATTAGTTTCTACAAGCAATAGTATGAGTGGTGTACGGTAAACCAGTTTCACATAAAACCTTCTCTTCTTCTAGTATCACTTTTGTTGATATGTACTGTCGCTGTTGTGTATACCATTACCACGATTGAAACTTTTTTATAAATTAAGTATTTTTTAAAACATTGACACTTATCTCTTTCAAATATAAAATCATTGACACTTATATATATAATCGTGACAATACGTGCACATAAAAGTGCGACACTAAAAAAAAGTGTTCGGATTCACACCCCACTACAAGAAAATAGTGTTTTGCCTATGAAATTTTTCAATATTTTTTCAACATGTCTACAAAAATTTCAATGAAATAATTTCGTCCTTAAATTTTTTTTTGACAAACAGATATATAATCTATTACAATGTGTTCCTTCTACCGCATGACACAACTTTTTTCAATATCGGCCGGAACCACAATAGCACCTTCTCCAATCCAAGCGTGTGAGGAGGGTGAGGTCAACGCCGTTTCTAAAAGATTTTTTGAACATTGTCGATACTCCACGCTAAAGTTCCATCCACATTCTTCAAGATCTCAAGCTTACGGACCCATAGAGGGCGGAGATATTTTTTCATCTTATCGGCCGGAACCACAATAGCACCTTCTCCAATCCAAGCGTGAGGACAGGGGAGGACAACGCTCGCTCGCTTGCAGCATTTTCGAATATGGTCGATACTCCACACTAAAGTTTCATCCACATTCTTCAAGATCTCGAGCTTACGGACCCATAGAGGGCTGATAACCCCATATAGAGGGCGTAGAACGCTATAAAGGGTGGACAATCCCCATTAAATCCCAATAAAGGGGGGCAGCATGTCTCGAACCCAGGATTTATTGGTTTAGGTAGTGGTGTTCTAACCACTTTGAGCTAAGTCACTTTGACAATTTCGTCCTTAAATAGAAAGGCTTACTTACGATTTGCGTACAAAATTTTCCAATTATATAAACTATTTTTTAAACTACAAATATTATTACTGATGTAGCAAGAGGAAGCATATACATATATTATCCGTTGATTCTTAGAATACCCGGATAGATACACAAACGTGATTAACGTTTAATTCCGTTGATTCAATATGAATACGGGAAGAACAACGATAAATACACAAACAAAGGGAAAAAACCCGATACGTTTTCTATTTCATTTCAGTCTCCCATTACAATGCCTGAAGTGCACTACTTATACTAGTCTCATATTAATTAACACGATATACGAAAGGACTAAATTAAATAATTAATAAATAAAAGGATCTAAAAACTAGGTGGATTAATGGTAGACATTCAAACTTCTCATTTAATACTAAAGTATCCTCATCTTCATCAATTACCTACGAAAATGTAAATTGTCTAGGAAATTATTTGTTTAGGTAAGTTTGCCTACGAAAATTACAAATGTGTAGGTATATTGCTCGTAGGTAATTTGTTTGTCAATAAATTATTTTTCTAAAGCTTTCGAATAGTTGATTTTCATACTAATACCTTTCCTTTACACAACTAATACTGTTAGTTAACCACAGTTTATAAATAGCTCTTTTAGCTTCATTTTCAGTTTATCTAATTTCCATTGTAACAGTTCCATTACTCTTTCTCTTTGTAACCGAATTCTTCCATTCTTAATACAATCTTATCATGTTGATTTCAATTCTCTACAATTGTAAGTTCTTTTTAAAGATTATTCTAAAAATTGGTAGGCAAATAGTAGGTAATCCTCACTTTTTAAGGACCAAATTATTTTTGTAAGAAAATTCGGTAGGCATTTGAACAATTTCGTAGGGAATTCTTCATTTTCTTCTAGTGCCTCTTAATTTTTAGGAATTAGTCAATAATATATATATATATTCTGCGTGTCACTTGGTTGTTTGGAAGAGATGAGTTGCACATGGCAAGTGGCTTTCGCAAAAACTATTCTCTATATTTTGGCAGACAGTTTTTCAGCTACTCTGTATTTGGCTATTTTAATATGCTGATTAATAAATGCAACTGCCAACTGGTATTACATAAACATTGACTAATTATATTTAGGATTAAGTTTGTCATGATCTTTACCAAGCCAAGTACGGAAGTACCCATTGCTTGTATCCTTTTTTGTGAGATTTGTTTTAAAGATTAGAGATGAATGGGGTTGCTTTTACTATTGTGAGTAGTGTTAAGATCAAAATTGAGCAACTTCTGCAACATAATGATAAATCCCTTCATATTGAACTTGGAGAAATCTTAAATCTTGTATACAAGCAAGTGGATTCTTTTGAAGAAATTGCCAAAAAAAGAAGAAGAAGAAGGTGGAGAATCTAAAGCAAAGAATTGATTCCTTCGCCTATCGGCTCAAGATGGAGGTGCAGAGGTGTTCTGATGGATTATACAACCAAAGAAGAAGAAGGAGAGGCCGATGGTACTGTTGATGTTTCATCGATGATAAAGGAATGTCTGACGTGTACCACGACAGGATTGAAGACGTAGTAATATTAATGTGGTTATTGAATAAAGAAGAAAGTTGGGATCTACTTTGTGACAAGGTGTTTTATAAAGGTTCATCACGTCCTCCTCAACTTGAGAAAGCTGGGAGGAAGATTTCAAAGAATTGTGAAGGTCTTCCTATTACGATTGTTACGGTTGGTCGCTTACTCTCCAAAAGGAGACGTGCACACCAGAGTACTGGAACGCCATTGCAGCAAGAAAAAATCATCAAATTTTCAAGAATGCATATGATGACATATCAAAGGTACTACTTTCAAGCTACATGTACTTACCTATGCTTCTACAAATGTGTTTTCTCTTTATAGGACTCTTTCCTCGAAATCACGAGATTCCCCCAACCAAGCTCATCAATTTATGGAAGGTTGATGGATTTTTTGAATTAAATATAAGAATAAAGAATGTGAGAGATGCTATTGGTTGTTTGGAGGAACTTGTTTCCAATAGTGTTGTTATGGTCTACAAAAAAGTGCACTTTTAATTTTACTTATAGTGTCAAAACTTGCGGCCTTCATGTTTCATTGTTGCACCTGTCTAGAAAAATAGCTCGGCAGACCAAGTTCGCACTTGTCTTGAGTAGTCCTAATGATTGCTTAGGAGATGGTGTAGAAGGCCATTGACTTGGTCGGATTTTAGCGAGCAAAAACAATATTTTTCTTGCTACTCTCCCGCAAGTGCACGAGATCGTCAGTAGTAGAAAATGAAGTATAGGGATCAAGTAGTATCGAACCATGGAATTTTTAGGATGCGATTGTGGCCCTAGTCTGCTGTCGGCATGTTATTGTAGTTATTCTAACGAGGAGCGAAAAAAAATAAAAACAAGCATGAAAGCAAATAAACTAAAACAATAAAGGGCACCCGACTAGGTAGGATAAAGGAAGAGGAGAATGAACTAAGGTGATGATCAAATTCAAAAAAATTAAACAAATGAATCAATAAAACTATCCTAGTTTATTTCTCAATTGCGTAATAAGGACTCATCACTCGAAATTTCTTAATAAAGACGATAGAAAGTAAAAAGTTTATAGAGGACAATCGTTTTCCTTAAGAATGTCTGACCTTGCAATAAGGTGTTCCCAAACCCTAGTAGTAAAGTCTTCCTCATATCCTCACATTTCGCTACTTAATTTTAAGCTCAAGTGTCTAACTATAGGGGTTCTAACACTAAATACCCTCTCTCGAATGGATAAGAAGCGTAATTAACGCATTTAATCAATTCTCAACTCACAAATTTGCACTCAATCATACTCGCGCAACTCTCGTTTGTAACAAACATGATTTCACACAAAAATTAATAGAAGAGAACCAATCAAAGCACCATAAAACCCATAGTAGAATCAACATCTATAAAGAAATAAACTAAAAATAACTAAATCAAAACATAAGTTCAATATTCACAAAATCTCAACACAAAAGAACACTAAGAGTACTAGCCCATCAATTAAAACTCAAAATCTTGCAAGATAAAGCTCAATAAACAAATGAGTCTATTAATTAAAATTCAAAATAAAAGAAAAATCAAACCCTAGAAGACATCTTGGTTGAATCTCTTGAATCTTGAAGCCAAAAATACTCCTTCCTCATTCCCCCACCTAGTGGGTGGGAAATTATGTGGAGACTCTCAAACCTAGCTTCTTTTTCCTCCCACTGAAAAAATGTCGAAAATAATTTCTGCTGTGTGATGTGTAATGCCGCTGCCCACTGTTGCCTTTTTTAATATGACAAAATCGCTGAATTTGTTGCTTATGATATAACAACTTTGCAAATAAAGGTGGGCGAATAAAATGAAATGTTGCTGTAGGCCCAGGAAGAGTAAAAAATTGCAGCTGCTTGCTTGACTCTATCATGTGATTGGAGCCATGGAAAATAAGCCAACAAAGCAGTCTTTTTTCTTCAAATTATCATGGTTTCAATTCTAATGGGCCGGCCACTTTTTCCTTATGTTGGGCCCAAATTAATGCAGCATTTTAATTCTTCTCGGCTCTCATCTTTCTCTTGATCTCAATTAAAAAGCAGGTATGGGTTTTGCCTCCAAAAATCCTCATTTCATCTATAAAATACACAAAGCACCACTTCTCTCCAAATCAAGTGCAATTGGTCAATTTAATCCTGTAGCTGTTCCCCCAGTTGTTCCATTTTCGAGCTTCCCACCATTGAATTTGAGAAAATTGAGTTTGAGTGGATTGGGATATCCTTGGAAAGAAATGAGAAAGATTGCTTCTATACCAACACTTCGTGTGCTCAAATTGAAAAGCTATGCTTTCCAAGGTCCAGAATGGGGAGTCGAAGAAACAGGATTCATTGAACTTGAATCTCTTGAAATTGAAGACACTGACTTGGTGGATTGGCAATTTGGACTTGGAGCCTTTAAAGTACTTGAGAGCTTAATAATGAAAGATTGTTATAAATTAGAAAAGATTCGTGGAGATTTCGAAGGGGAACTTGTAAAAGTTGAACTATTTGATTGCAATTCTTCATGTGTAGAGGAAATGAAAAAGGCTATTAAAAAAGAAGCAGTACTTTGTGTCCTTGATGTCCATTCTTCATGGGATGATGAGAAGCTCAAGATGTATACTCATGAATGATCACCGCATTGCAAAAGGTTAGTCATTCAATTCAATTTACACTTCTTTTGCAAGTATGAATGATCTCTTATTCGACTATGTTGCAAAAGGTTAGTCATTCAATTTCATTTACACTTCTTTTGCAAGTATTGCTCTCTTATTCGACTATGTTGCTGCGTCATGATATACAACTTGTAACAAATTCTTTATGTTAATTTCTCATGTATTGACAGGTTTATGGATACACAAATTGCAACTTGTAAAAAATAGCATATATATATTTGTGTATTGAAACATACATATATATATATATATATATATATATATATATATATATATATATATATATATATATATATATATATATATATATATATATGCATGTATGTATGCATTGAGGTACATTGAATTTGGTGGTGGATTGACTATGATTATTGCAGATTTAGTTTCATTTTACTTTTATAAGTAATCAAAGAGTTAATTGGATTATTTACTTGATTACGATTTTTTTTTTTTTGGTATTATTTTGGTGGTTTTCAGATGTTTTAATGTAGAATAATTTTACTTGTAGAATTATTTTTCAGCATGCATTTGAAGCATGTTTTAACTTAAATTAATTAACTTGCTAACTAACATACCTCTTCTCTGTAGGTTACATCTTGTAAAGAACCTCTTGGAGCAAGGAACAATAATTCAAAGATCACCAGACTTTAACAGGTAATTAATTGTGTGTTTAAGAGAAATTGTTGCTCTGTTTTTTCAATGTGGGTAATTTTACTTAATTTGAATAGAAGTCTAATTACCAAATGAACAATATACTCTCTACATTTCACAATATAATTTGATGTTTCAAATTATTGCAAATTATTGATGTTTTGATTCGAGGTTGAAGGATTTCTTCCCTTTATATACATTTACATCATTAATTCACTTAATCATGCAAAGCTAATCATGTGTATGAGCATTAGTGTTTTGTACTCCATGTTCTTTAGCTTTAAGTAACAAGTGTCTACAAGGTTAAGAACAAAATAACATTTCATTGTAGATTTATGAAATAACAAGTGCAAAACAGAATCTATTTTTCTTTAAAACAAAAATTGAAAAAAACTACATTGTAGATATACTTTAAGAAAATAACCAAGTGCCAGACGGAGAGTAATAGAGAAAAAGCTCTGTTTTAGCCTGGTAATAATCTAGTTTCGTTTTCCACCTCTTGTATAGCTCATTTAAGGTTTTTCTTGAAGTCTCACCCCATCCCCCTCAACTTGAAAAGTATAGGATTATATTTATTTAAACTCTAATATTTGTAACTGATTAAATTTTATATTTTGCAGGTTCTTTGAGATCTTGGAGTTCGAAAATGAATTGTGTTGTTATCTTCAAGCATGAATTGTATTATTCTACTATTTATTGTAACATGGATTGTTGTATTTTTTAATATATGTTGTGTTGGATTGTTGAGACATGAATTGCTTTAGTATATTGTTAAATAGAAAATAGATTGTCATTCATAATTTACACAGGTTTTTGTATAAAAAAATACAGTATGAACCATATGAAACGGTATATTTTTCGACATTTTGCGATATATAGCGAAAAATCGATACAGTATGATATACGAAATGCAATTTTATCGAATTTTGATATACACAAATTTTTGGTACGGTAATAGAATGCAGTTTTCAAATACATGCTTCAGTATTTTTAGCATACCGTACCACACCTCCTCTAATATGTACCCACTCATATGATCCGATTTGGTCAATTTAGCACAGTTCATATGAGTATATGACAATTAATCTAGTTCTACATGCACGGACCAAGCACATTGAACTTGATTTGCACTATGTAAGCAAGAAAGTTCAGAAAGGCCTAATTAGCTAGGGGTGGACATTTTTTTTCGAGTATCCGGTACCTGATATGATCTTGTATTTCTTAAGATTTTTGGGTATCGAGAACCCGAACTTGATCCCAAATTATGAGATCGGGTATCGGGTACCCGGCTTTTTAATATGTAATTGTCATTTTTTTATGTTATTTACATTTTTTCAATTTTATTTTTAAAAAAATCGGGTATTTTGGGTACCCGAATTTTTGGACCAGTTCGGGTACTATAGTTTTTCAATCCGAATTTTCAGGTACATGATTTTACGGATCGGGTTCGGGTATTTTTTTTTATCCCAAATTTTCGGGTACCCGACTTCAGGTACACGAACCCGAACTACCCGGCCTGATGCCCACCCTATGATTAACATTCGACATGTAATCTGATGTGACAGAACTGTGCTGAATTTGAGCGCGATTTGATCCAAAATTAGTTGAGTTGGTCTCCCATGAACCAGGTCTATGCTATGAACTTGAATTATTGAACTCATTTAACTCATTTTCAACATATTTTTCTAAACCACTAAATTTGACTCGTATTATACCCTGGGTAGAGTCAAATGTCGTGAATTAAAAACAAGGTTTATAACATGAACTAAGTCTATACATTTTTTTGTCAAATGAGTTGAATAAAATGATATTTTAAAATTGAGAGTACTAGCGCTCAAAAATAAAAATAAAAATTGAGAGTACTAAATTGATCGGAACACAAAAAAGTAGACTAATTGTGTAACCCCTGATTAAAAATTAGTCGACTCTCTATTTTGGCCGGTAGTTTCGCACCCACTCACATACAAGGCTCTAGTGCTCATTAAAAAAATGCAACTGGTAAATCATTGATTAATTATGACTTTATCACTACAAAAAAATGGGGTTTTACGACTGTTTTAGCGACGGAAAAAATCTTCGCTAACGACATTAGCAACGGAAAAAAATCCGACGTTGAATCGAGGGTCGCTAACCGTAGCGACGGTTTTTTGTGACCGTCGCTGATTAGCGACGGTTTTTTTTAATAATTTTTTTTAATTAATTTTTTTTTTTAATAAATTTGTGGCTGAAACCGTCGCTAAAGCGTGAATTTACGAAAAAAAAGGCTCACGATGGTTCGAACCCGAGCCCAGGGGGCGCCCGGGTGGGCACCGAACCACCCGAACCACGGACCATCTCAAACTCAACCACAAAGCATATCAAATATAAGCCCCCAAGCCTCCCAATTAAATGAGGTAAATTTTCGCTCCCAAGGGGGACCGAACACGAGACCTATGGGCGCCTGAGCGGGGATCAAACCGCTCGGATACTTGCTTTCTTGCGTTTACTTAATGAAATTAATTCTATATGTCCTAAAATTTTTTTTTTTTTCAATTTTTTTAAAAATCCTTTATTTCAATTATCTAATTTAATGATTTAACAACATTTTAATATAATAATTATAATTTTTATTTATTTACAAATTTAAATTAAATTGTATTATATTAAAATTATATTTATTTATTTATTTTTAATTCATTTTTTTTTACAATTTTTTAAATTTTTTTTATTTCATTTATTTAATTTAACTATTTAATAATCTTTAAAATACTAATTATATATATTTTTTACTTTATAAATTATAAATAAATGATTATATTTTTTTCAAATTGAATATGTCATACAAATTTATTTTTTTAAAGCAAATACTATTTTTTATTTAAAAAAGAGATAATTATTAGGAGGTCCATTTTAAGTGTATGGAGTACTCCTAGGTCCATCTCTCTATAATATTACTAGTAGGTTCATAATTTGTGTGTTGATTTATTCTTATACCCTTAATATATTTGGGAGATAAATTAATATTTAATAATACCAATCAATTTCCTCACTCAACCGTCCACTACCCCCATTCATCATTATCCACTCTCTCTCACTTCTCCACCCTCACTCTCTCTAGCTTTCAACCCAAATTGACAAAAGCTCTGCAACATTTCCATAGCCACTTCTCCTCCTTCCCTCACTTCTCCTCCACCACCACCGCCTTCAAGCGCGCCGCCGGCCCCTCGCCGCCGCCTACAAAAACCGCCCGCCTACCTCACGCAAAAACCAGAAACCGCCCCCAAGCCACTCTTTCGTGAGCGAGAATGAAGAAACAGGGGACTTGGAGGAGCAAAAGCCGCACATCAAACCTTGCACGCCACCTGTTCGATCTAATGCCTCACCGATTCTTGCTTTTGTGGTGTTTCTGTGGATCTTAGTTTTATAGATCTGAATTTTGTGGTTGTTGGGTGGTGATGGTACGGCGAATTTTTGTGAGAGGGAGGTGGCCGGCGGCGGCGCACCAAACTAGACGTTGGGGTAGAGAAAGGTTAATATGGTTGAATCTTTGTTTTATCAGAATTTTTGTTTTAATCTTTCGATTTCCAGAATTTTTGGGGTTTGGATTATCAGATTTTTTGTTTTAATCTTGCAATTTTCGGATTTTAATTTTTCAATCTTGCTTCGTTTTGATAGCAAGCTTCTGCTTCCAATGATAATTTTCTGGGATTAGAGAAAGCTTGTGGGATTAAAAAAGCTTCCGATTGGAAATGTAGAATCTAGGTTGGTCAATGATGGGGTAGTGAAAAGTTATAGATTTGAAAATTTTATGAAGATCTGGATTTTTTTTTTTAGGATCTGATTGTTGATATGGAAGATTTTTGAAGATTTGAAGATATATTTATGAAGTTTTGGGTTTGTTAGTTTTTGATGGTGAGAATCTGAAATCGAAAACATGAACATGTTCATCAAACATATGAACATGTTTATATGAAGATATGTAACTTTTGAGATTGTAATTGTAGATTTTAGATATATAAATTTCAGATATTTTTTTATTTTTGATATGTAAATTCTTGGAATTTTTCAATTTTGATATGAATTTAAGATTTTAATATTAAGATATAAATTTTGAAACTCATTTAATTTTGAGATATGTAAAAAAATTGAAGAGGAAACTAAGAAATTAACAGCAAATGAATTGATGAATTGAAATTTGATAAATTGAAATGAGGAAGAAATTTGATAAATTGAAATGAAGAAAGTGTATTTAATTTTGAGATATGTAAAAAAATTGAAGAGGAAACTAAGAAATTAAGAGCAAATGAATTGATGAATTGAAATTTGATAAATTGAAATGAAGAAAGTGTAAAGAGGATGGTCAGTACGCAAAATTGATTTATAAGAGAAATGAAATTAAAAAATTGAAGTAGAAGGGAATGGTCAGCACACATTTTGATGGAAGGGAATGAAAAAAAAGTCAAATTTTCAGACAAAAGGTACATGGGGAGTTGTGCTATTTTCAGTTTTGATTTTTCTCTTTGCTTTATCAAATGGAATCGAAAAGTAAGGGCAAATTTGTAACTTAGTCATTGTTCTTTAGACCTATTAGTATTTATTTTAGGAGGTTTGACCTAAGAGTAATTTATGGTATCAATTAGGACCTAAGAGTAATCCTCTCTTTAAAAAAATATTACTTTCTATTTAAACAAGTAATATTTTCTATTTAAACAAGTACTACTTTTCATTTAAACAAGCAATACTTTCTATTTAAACAAGTAATACTTTTAATTTAAACAAATAATGTTTTTTATTTAACCAAGTACTACTTTTCTATTTAAAAAAGTACTACTTTTCTATTTAAATTAGTAATACTTTTCTATTTAAACAAGTACTACTTTTCATTTAAACAAGTACTACTTTTCTATTTAAACAACTACTACTTTTCTATTTAAACAAGTAATACTTTTCATTTAAACAAGTAATACCTTTCATTTAAACAACTACTACTTTTCTATTTAAACAAGTAATACTTTTCATTTAACAAGTAACACCTTTCATTTAAATAAATAATACCTTTCATTTAAACAAGTACGACTTTTCTATTTAAACAAGTAATACTTTTCATTTAACAAGTAATACTTTTCATTTAAACAAGTCATACCTTTCATTTTAACAAGTAATACTTTAGATTACTTAAACAAGTAATACTTTAAATTTAAACAAGTAATATTTTTCATTTAAACAAGTAATACTTATCTATTTAAACAAGTACTACTTTTCTATTTAAACAAGTAATATTTTTCTATTTAAACAAGTAATACTCTTCATTTAAACAAGTACTACTTTTCTATTTAAAAAAGAAATACTTTTCATTTAAACAAGTAATACTTTCTTTTTAAACATGTAATACTTTGCATTTTAACAAATATTAATTTTCATTTAAACAAGTACTACCTTTCATTTAAACAAATAATACTTTTCATTTAAACAAGTACTATTTTTCATTTAAACAAGTACTACTTTTCTATTTAAACAAGTAATACTTTTCTATTCAAACAAGTAATACTTTTCATTTAAACAAGTAGTACTTTCATTTAAACAAGTACTACTTTTCTATTTAAACATCTACTACTTTTCTATTTAAACAAGTAATACTTTTCATTTAAACAAGTAATACCTTTCATTTAAACAAGTAATACTTTCTATTATTTAAACAATACTTTTAATTTAAACAAGTAATACTTTTCATTTAACCAAGTACTACTTTTCTATTTAAACAAGTGCTACTTTTCAATTTAAACAAGTACTACTTTTCAATTTAAACAAGTACTACTTTTCATTTAAACAAGTACTACTTTTCTATTTAAACAAGTATTACTTTTCTATTTAAACAAGTACTACTTTTCTATTTAAACTTAAGTAATATTTTTCATTTAACAAGTACTACTTTCATTTAAACAAGTACTACTTTTCTATTTAAACAAGTACTACTTTTAGTCAATATATATATTTAAATACACTATGAATTAAATTTTATATCGTAAACTTCTAAAATAGATCCGACTACTATTCGTGGAACTCTTCTCCAAGTGACTATAAATTAAATATACGGTAAGGTACATTAAAAAAAATTAAAAAACCTAGTATAATCCCGAAACATAAAAAAAACACATACTCCCTCTGTCCCCAATAAATATGCTCATTGAGCTGGGCACAGATATTAAGGAAAATTATTATTTAAATACAAAAAAGTAGAAAAGTACAAAAAGTATTAAAGTATTATTGTAGATCAAAGCCTGCTAATTAAAGTGGAAAAAAGTATTAACAATTAAACACTCCCTCCAATTTAACATAGGAGGGAAATTTGAACATGTCTCTGAGGAAAGAAAGTGTCTGGACCCTCCATCTGCAGAACCTAATGAGATGGGTTTGATGTGATCAAAAAATTAAATTCCCCCCAACACTAAAATTTAACTTTCCCACCTAATTCTACTACCATAAATATACAATTACTAACATTAAAGATGCAATTACAACATCTTCTTCTTCACCAACACAACCTTTAATACTCCACCACAATGAGAACTAAGAAGTAAAATTTGACATCCTGCATTGAAGACAAAAGTCGCACAATTTGTTGTTGAAAGACTCAAAAGGTGGGGTACTCAAAAAGGGCAAAATCAAAGAGATTTTGAACTCCCAGGCATTTCCAGAAGGTCGGTCACCTCCATTTGGGCTGCAACAAGACAAAAAATGAGTGAAGGTGAAGCTATCATATTTGAAGAAACAAAATGGTCAAAGCATAAAGATGGAGCCAAGCTGGATATGGAAAAAATGAAGAGTATACCTTTTCGAAAGAGAAGTACAATCGGAAGATTAGCCAAGGGATTGGATATGAGTAAAAGAGTATAGTGGGGAGATGGGTTAAAAGTGGGCTAATCAAAGCACATACAAACGCCTATAAAACCTACTTTAACAAAATTTGAAAATAATTTCGCTAAGGTTAAAGTTCATTTAAGTTCATTGCAATATGATAGAGCACTCAACATAGTGAAGTTCAAACCTATGCACTACACAATTCATATTGATGAAAAGTGGTTTTATATCACAAAGGAATGTGAGAGATACTACTTGATTCCCGGTGAAGAAGAACAGTATAGATCATGCAAGAGCAAGAGATTCATCACAAAATTGATGTTCATGAGTGCAGTGGCTAGACCACAATATTCAAGTGATGGAGAGCTTGTTTTTGATGGGAAAATTGGTTATTTCCCTTCATAACAAAAAAAGAGCCAAACCAAGAGAAACAAAGAAGAATAGAGTTAAAGGCACATTGGAGACCAAAAGAAGAGAGTCAATTACCAAAGAGGTCATAAAAAAGGGTGCGATAATCAACCAGTACACAAATATACATACCTTTATCGAAAATTTTCATCATGTAGTGTTTTATTTGTTGGTTGCATTATTGTTTTTCAGATTTTACCAGCAATCAAGTCCAAATGGCCACCAAATGCAAGCAAGGATATATTTATTCAACAGGACAATGCCAAGCCACATATGAACAACAATGATATCGACTTCAGAGTCAGCTGCAGAAGCTCGGATGGATTCAATATCAATCTGGGTTTGTCATGACTAACTCACCGATACCAACATTAATGACTTGGGGTTCTTTAGTTCAATACAAAGTTTAAAGAGGAGACAAGTTCTTATAGTGTGGATGATCTTGTTACTAATGTTATTGTTGCATATGAAAAACTAATGACATCATATTGAATAATGTTTTTTGTGGGTTTCTGTGCTTGCATGATTGAGATAATGAAATTGAAGGGTCATAACGCCTACAAAATTCCCCATATGAACAAGGCAAGGCTGTTAAGAGAAAAAAGACTACCAAATTGTCTACAAGTTGATGAGTTAATAGTCAAAGAAGCCATAGACTATTTAAGACAGCCAGGGAATGACATAGTGTCATCATATCAAGTGGACACTCTGGTAGTAGATTTGATGTGGCTAGCTTGATTGAACATGTTTACAACATAAACTTTGAACACATGGTGTTATGTTTAAGTTGTAAACATGTACATTGAGCCTTTTTGTATGCTTTGACTATCAGATGTAATAGTAATGCATATTTTTGTCATGTTTAGAGCATAAACATTGGGCAGATAGTGCCATGTTTATGTTGTAAACTTAGATGGGTCAATCTTTTTGTACTTTTTGGACTCTCAAGTTATAAACGAATGTATGTTTTAGTTTATTTTTCATCATTAATTCACATTTGTCATCATGCTCATAGCAACAAATCAGGAATATACTCACATTGGTGACTGTAAACCATTCACAACAAAAAAACAGCAACAAACAAGACATCATAGGGATCCCTCAGTAATAATTTAACCAAGAACATTCAATTTAGAGCACCATAGGGTCAAACTTTAAGAATTTAGCCTCCAAAACTAGGAATATATTCATAGTGGTGGCTGTAAACAAATCACTCCAGCAAATCAGCAACAAACAAGACATCATAGGGACCCCTCAGTAATAATTTAACCAAGAACATTCAATTTAGAGCACCATAGGGTCAAACTTTAAGAATTTAGCCTCCAAAACTAGGAATATATTCATAGTGGTGGCTGTAAACAAATCACTCCAGCAAATCAGCAACAAACAAGACATCATAGGGACCCCTCAGTAATAATTTAACCAAGAACATTCAATTTAGAGCACCATAGGGTCAAACTTTAAGAATTTAGCCTCCAAAACTAGGAATATATTCATAGTGGTGGCTGTAAACAAATCACTCCGGGAAATCAGCAACAAACAAGACATCATAGGGACCCCTCAGTAATAATTTAACCAAGAACATTTGTTTTAGAGCACCATAGGGTCAAAATTTAAGAATTTAGCCTCCAAAACTAGGAATATATTCATAGTGGTGGCTGTAAACAAATCACTCCAGCAAATCAACAACAAACAAGACATCATAGGGATCCCTCAGTAATAATTTAACCAAGAACATTCAATTTAGAGCACCATCGGGTCAAAATTTAAGAATTTAGCCTCCAAAACTAGGAATATATTCATAGTGGTGGCTATAAACAAATCACTACAACAAATCAGCAACAAACAAGACATCATAGGGATCCCTCAGTAACAATTTAACCAAGAACATTCAATTTAGAGTGTAGTTTCAGAAATGACCTTTCAAGGAGACATTTTCCGAGCGGAACCCATCTCAAGAAACAATCCACAGCATGCAGACGAACATCGGGGCTTTCTGGTCCACCAAATTCTCCAAATATTTTCGCATAATCGTCATTGTAAGGGCCACGGATAGGAACAGGGCTTATGACCTCAACAGATTCAGGAAACATGGTTCCAAAATCGGGAGAATCGGGTACCACAATAACCTGGAGAATATAAAAAATCATGGTCAATTATAATTTACCCATTTTTCCTTACCTTAAGCATTCAAATTTTCAGTTTTAGTTTCAAAGAAACACATAAGTCCATCTCACTTGACTTACAGGAGCATGTATTACAATGTGGTGGAAGAATTTTGACCCCAACAGATTCAGGGAACACGATTTCAAAATTGGGAGAATCGTGGACCACAATATCATCATAACCTGGAAAATAGAAAAATTCATTGTCAATTCTCGGAATGCCCCATTAAATTGAGCACATATGCTTTACTTACAGGAGCATGCATTACTCCTATAATAAAAAATAGAGAGAACAAATTGTAAGCATCTTAGAACCGAAATTACAGGAGCATCTTCGAACCAAAATAAATAAATTGTAAGCATCTTCGAACCAAAAAATTAACAGTGAGATTCATACGGGATAAATACAGAACTTTTTTAACACAGAATAATTTTAAAAAAAAATCAGATTTATCAAACCTGGGGTATCGGGAACCGTCATGTTGAAAAACTCAGTCTCGGTCACCACCGTATCGACAATCTGGGAATCGGGCAACAAAGTGTCTTCGACACTCTCAGATTTCGAACAACACTTGCAAAAAAACCCAACATCATCGAATGTCTGGGACTCTGAAGCAAAAGTGTCTTCGACACTCTCAAGATTTCGAACCACTGTGACAAATACACTGAATAACATCAAGATTTTGAGAATCGGGATAGAGAGAGAATTGGGATAGACGCGAGTCACCAGCGTCCATCTTAGTGGTAGAGAAAGAGAGAGAATCGGGATAGACGCGAGCGAGAATTGGGATTGACGCGAGCGGCGGATGCTAGGGTTTGTGGGGGTGAGACCATGAGAGATGAACACATAGAGAAAGAGAGATGAATGTGAGAGAGTAATAATGTGGGTGGGGTTTGGGTAGATTTAGTGGGTGTGTTAATTAATGTCAAACGATGGTTTAGGATTTTTAATTGGAGTAGTTTAAGAATTAATGTGGGTAACTTGAGTGGCATATATTGTAAATAAGTGATGATAAAAAGGGTAGAAATTAAGGGATGATGTATAGTGTTATTTCCTTAAAAGGAATGAGCATACTTTTAGGGGACGGACAAATAAGGAAAGTGAGCATACTTTTTGGGGACGGAGGGAGTAACTAATATTAAAAAAAAAATTAATTAATTATTTTTTAAATTATTTTTTTTTAAAATAAAAAAAAAACCGTTGCTAAAACCGTCGCTAAATCCATCGCAAAAACTGTCGCTAAAGGGGTTAGTCCAAAACGTCGCTAAAACCGTCGCTATTTGCGATGGTTCTCTAAACCGTCGCTAAAATTGTTGACTTTGACCATTTGACCGTAACCGTCGTAAAAACCGTTGCTATTTACGACGGTTCTTGTAACCGTCGCTAATTTCCGTCGTTAAAACGCGCGTTTTTTGTAGTGTATAGTTACAATTAAGTTTGTCCTCTTTACGAAGCCATCACTCTTTCATAATCCTATTAATTACCAAATACAAATTACTTCTATCCTGGCAAATGTTGGTTCCATTTTTGTGAACTTTGTTTGAAAGATTAGAGATGAATGGGACTGCTTTCCTTCGTTTTAAAACTATTTTTATCGTTTTAGATTTTAATTATCTCTAATCACATAAATGAGTCTAGGCTTGGAAATTCTTGATAACTCATGATTTAGTAGTCGTCTTCCAAAGTATTAAATATTGAATATTCCTAATTGCACCCGAAAATATATAAGAATACTACATTGTGGTGGGTATTCAAATAGTCAACAGCATAGAAAACCTGTCTTCGAAACATTAGGTGATTTTCTAAAGAACTGGATGTATCCAAAATATAAGGAAAATGTGGGCAATTAGAGCATAAATGCACCATTATAAAGAACAGTTGTGCCGAAATAGATTATAAATGTGCTCAATCCGAGGGTAGCAAGCAGTGTCCAATTAGATCTCAAATGGACCCAATTAAAGCCAACTAGAGAGCATGTGCACCTAAACAAAGTACATATGCACTCAAATAAGTACACATGCATCAAATTAGAGCTCATATGCACTCAAATAAAGCGCAAATATGCTCGAGTTAGGCGCATGTGAGCTCCATTTAAATAAACATGTCCAACTAAAGAGCATATACGGCCACTGAGAGCACATATGCACCAATTAGATTGCATATGTGCCCAATAAAGTTAAATGCGCATGATTAGAGTGCACGGGCGCCAAACAGAGCTCAAATTCGCCCCGAAAAAGTGCATATGTGCATAATTCAGGTGCAAATGCGCACAATTCTACTATATATATTCAAAACTTCTATAATTTATGAGCTTGGATCGTAATAACTCGGATAATTTTAATTATTTAGACGCTCTTGTGAACCGATTAACAACACGGTAAACATTTATCAATTAATTAAAATGAAAAATGAGTAAGTGATTAAGTAAGTAGAATGTATTAATTTAGAGTCGGCTCACAATCCATTTCACATTGTCCCATCTCCAATAAGAATTTGTCGCATTGACTAACAGGCTAATTCATATTAGTCAGGTACTCTATCATCGATAAAGAGGCCTCGTAGAGAACAAGTCACCGATTTTGTAAAATACCATCTCTCAGGGGACAGAAAATTAATTACTAGAAGCTAAGCAATAAATAATTATTTGTAAACTAGTGAATACTTAATTAATTATAAGCAATTAGTCAACATATAATTAATTAATCAATCTCTTGGTTGTTTCCTAGAGATCAGTTGCACATGGCAGAGGCAGACTAGTTTTTATATCAAATCTTAGTGTGAATTCAACCTAATGATAATTTATTTAGGAAAAAATGGTACATTCCACATTTTAGGGCAATATCAAGAATCATTAGATTATGTTCAATTTAAGTTCTGTGTGTTTTTACTATTTCAATTTTGACCCTTTCGATATCAACTTTGGTTCTTTTGGATCATAATTGACAAAAGTAAAAATAAGCAGGACCAACAATTAAGCACCACATGGATCAAAATTGAATAAATAAAAAATTACATGACTAAAGTTAGACCATAACTTAAATGGGCTTTTCTACGCTCAGGAACAACTTCGCCCTTCCTGACGTCAGGGAACCAGGAGGAGTAAGAACACACCTCAAACATTGAGGCAATCTCCAACACATCATCAACAATGGAGCCAAGATAGGAAATATCAGAACTCGGCCTCAACAACGCATCATAAAGGAGCTTCGAATCAGTCTCCAGCATCACAACACGAGCTCCCCTGTCTCTTGCAATCTCCAAACCCCTCCGTGCAGCTAACGCTTCTGCAACCCATAGCAGCGGTCATCGACGAATTGGGCGGACATAGAAGGTGCGCCGGTGGAGGGGGACGTGGCGCGGGCGGCGGAGCGGAGCATCTGGCAGAGGCGCTCTACTTGCTTGCCGACGTCGGAGCAGTTGGATTTGAAGATTTCTGCTTCCTTGACTGCTTCGTTTTGGTCAGAGAACAGAATTGGATATGATATAACCTCTTCGATTCGCTTTTCTTGTTGCTCGATTGGCGTTTGCTTTTGGGGTTGTAGTTTTGGAGAAATCGGCGGTGGCGCCGTTGAATTTGCCGGAATCAATCGTGGTTACACAAAATCCGAGCCCGTCGAATCAATAAGCTGATTGGGATATCAATAATTTTAATTATATTTAAAAGTGCTATAATATAAAAATAAAATATTAATAAAGATATATATGTTATTTTTTTTTACTGAAAGGATAATTTTGTAATTTCATAAATATTAATTAATTGTTTTAGTAGGACAATTGCAATATGCATATCGCAAACACACTAGTGCAAAGTATAATCATTTAAAATTAAAATTATACGTTGGATCAACGATCCAACGGTAATCAAAGGATTCTTGACGTCAGGAAGGGCGAAGCCATTCCCGACCGTATAAAATGCCAACTTAAATTACATGATAATTCTTAATATTAACTCACTCCTACACCTGGCATTACTTAACGTTCACATTGATCATTATTAAAATATGAGAGTAATATAACTTTTCTTATGCAATATATTTTCAAAACTTGGCCGACAGTTTTTCACCAACTCTGTTTTTTTGCTATTTCAATACTCATTAATAAATGCAACTGGTATCTCATTGACTAATTATGGTATATATTTAGGATAAATTGCACTTTTTGGTACCAAAAGAATGAACCAATTGTAAATTGGTCCTTTTTTCGATAAATTTGGTCGAGCCTGCCCAGATTAGACCCCCATAGCTATTTCTCCTTAGACGCTCAATTTCATTTTCAAGATCCTGGCGATTTTTGGCATTCGCCCTTGCAATATGTTTTCCCCAGTCTTCCAATATCCCCGACGTGGCCTTAAGCCTTTGAAGGACCTTGAAGTCCTTGAACCCATCGCAACTTCGACTTACCACACTCACAATATCGGGCTCCTCCAACCATTTATTCTCAAATCTGAATTTCCTAACTCTTGGTGTCGTGCTCATGTTCTTAGTTTCCAAGAGGATCGGATTGTGGTCCGAAATTGGAGCCACCAAGTTCCTTAACTGAGCAGACGAGAAACGGTCATGCCATCCCGGGGTCCCCATTGCCTATCTAGCCGTTCTTGAGAAAAAAAAATTTGGTCTCATAACTTTCCTGTAATCCTTTTTTTGTCCCAAAAAATTTAACTATCAAATTTTGGTCCCCTAACTATCTCGATTGTCCAATTTTGGTTCCATTTTTATCGAAAAATAGAAATTTTTATCATTTTCAGTTATGCGTAAGTCACGTATCGGTTAAAAATGCGGGTTTCTGAGCTCATATCTGATGTGGACATTGACTGTTAAAAGAAAAGTTCATTTTTCTAAAAATTAAAAAGAACAAGAAAATTTCTTCCAAGTGCGGAAAAAATGAATTTTTAACGTCCACGTAAACTACGAGCTCGGGAGACCCCATTTTTAACCGGCATGTGACTTGTGTGTGATAGAAAAAAAAGACAAAATTTTATGTTTTTCGGCTAAAATGGGACCAAAATTGGACAATCGTGATAGTTATGAGACCAAAATTGAAAAGTTAAATTTTTTGGGACCAAAAACGAATTACAGGAAAGTTATGGGACCAAATTTTTTTTTTCACCAACTTAGGTGACATTTCTGTCTGATTTGGACATTCTAACTCGATTGTCCTACGTTTTCAAGCCCATAAAATTATTATCCTTAAAACACAACTCCCTAAATTATGGGCTTAAAAAATACATTATTCTCGAATGTATATTATCTTTTCCTTATTTATTGTTTTCTTGAATCCAGGAGAATATAAATCTATTTTTTATTTTAGTTAAGGTTTTGGAAATAGAAGAAGCCGTAATTATGATGGTGTCGTGAGAATTTTTCTGCTGGAAATTATTTGATGAACATATAAATCAGTGAAAATTTTCTCTGTTGAGGAGGAGTCGAGCGATTGAGAGAAAAGTGGGAGAGTGGGAGAGAGAGAATAAGTCCTTGCTAAAACTTAGGGATGTAATATTCTAATTATTCTAATTAATATTATTCATTTAGCGGTGGATGACACGATTAAAAAAAAAAGTAGTGAGACGGAATGTCACATAAGTCATTAGGCTCCATAAGGAGCGCAATATTAGCTAGGCTCCATATCAAAATTATATATATATATATATATATATATATATATATATATATATATATAAATGCGCCGGGTATATAAATCTACAGTGGGAGTATAATTTGCTGGTAAGGGTTAAGCGTCGATTCACATGAACATTTATTTTTGCCAATATATGTGTTGGAAAAATTGCACTTTTGGTCCCAAAATAATAGGCCAATTGCAAAATGATTTTTTTTTTTGATAAATCTGATCCCATAAAATTTTCCATCAATTTCTAGCTGAAGTGAGTCACACTTGCCGTTAATTGTAGATCTGGTCCCAAAAAAAAAAAATGCAGATTTAATCCAAAAAAAAAAAAAAAAAAATTAGTGTAATTTTCAGATTTTACATAAATTAATTTATAATTTATAAAGTACAAATTTATAATTAATTTATAATCTATTTAGTGTAACTTTAAAAATTTTCATAAATTTATTCATTTTTGTTCCTATTATCTTTAGTTATGGTTTGATTTTTATTAAAATAATATTTAAATAAATTTTATTAATCGTTTTTAATAACTTGTCGTATAAATAAATTTATTATGTTATTATTTAGTTTAAATGAATTTAGGTCTGCAATTTAACCTATAACACACATGGTGGGCCAATTAGAGCACAATCATTTCACACCCCATTTTTCAACCGTTGATATCATATCTTGCTCGAGAAATCCTTCAGCAATCCACATATTTATGAGAGCTTGGATCGTAAAGATGAGTTGCACATGCCAAGGGTTTTCATGACCCATACTCTCCATAATAAAAAAATAAAGTTAACAAAATTGAGCGTCTTCTACTAAAACCTAGTGATATCACATTGGGACGGTCTTACGCAAGAGTGTCTCATTTTAATAACTTGACCGACATTTTCCACGCATTCTGTCTCTGGCTATTTCAATACTCATTAATAAATGCAACTGCAACTGCAACTGGTATCACATTGATTAATTATGGATTTATTTTATAACTAAGTCTGCAAACTTAATTAAATATTTAAAAATTAGTCAATAATCTGCACGTCTATTGGTTGTTTGATAGGGATGAGCGATAGGGATGAGTTGCACATGGCAAGGGGCTTTCGTGACCCCTATTCTCCATAATAAAAATGAGGCAAATGGCACAAAATTCCCTCAAAATTTAAAAATATTGCGGCAAAATCCTCGCCTGGTTTGGTAATTGCATGAAAACCCCAATAATTTACTAAATAATTTTATCTTGTCATTTTTTTTACGACGTATCAAGCAACATAATACCGTCATCCCATATTATATTATACCAATCTCCTTTATCCTATCCTTTTTTATTAACCCTACCAATCCCTACATAATAATAAATTAGGCCGACAGTTTGTCACGCACTCTGTCTCTGGCCATTTCAATACTCATTAATAAATGCAACTGGTATCAAATTGATTAGTTATGAATTTATATTTATAACTAATTTTGTAAACTAGTGAATACTTAATTAGTTAATATCTAAAAATTAGTCAATATATTGTAATTTATAATGGGAAAATTACTATAAGGTACAAAATTTATGGGAAAATTACTCTAAGGTACAATGTGCAAAATTTACGTTGCACTGTAGTATCTAGTTTGAATTAAAGTGCAATTTTTTTTTTTTGCACATCAGACTAGAAAGAATATGTTGTGTCCACTTTGAGACCTAGAAGTGAGGACCCCATTTATAATCTTTGTTGTTTCCTGGAGATGAATTGCACATGTCAAGGCTTTCGTCTCCATAATAAAAAATATTATCTCTATATTTTGGCCACGATCTCTCTACTTTGGCCCAACGCTGATTTATAAATTCAACTTGTATTACACTGATTAATTATAGTTACATATATATTCACGAAGTCATGGATCACTACACCGATAAAGATACTACCTTCGTCCCAACTCTTTGTTCACAGTTTACTGTTTTCTCATTAATATTTAAAATGATAAAGTAATTTTTAAGGAGATATATAATAGAGAAGAAATATATCTATTATACCCCTTCTTAAAAGTCACTTTATCATTTCAAATACTAATAAACAACTCGCTCGCTTAAACACGAAAAAAAAGGTGATGTGAAGAAAGAGTTGGGACGGAGGGAGTACACGTTTAGTTGTTAATAGTTATTTTTTTAAACTAATACCTTTCAGTACAGATACTAATACTGTATTGATATTATAAATAGGGCAAGTAATATTCCTTTTATTCATTAAGTTGTGTTCCCTCTGTAGATGTAACAAACACTTTCGTTCTCAAATCAACAGTTCTCTTCATTTCAATTCATGATTGAATCAACATCTGAAGCTTTCTTGAATACTTTAGAATCACTCTTTCATAAAATTCCATTATCAGATACCCTTTACTTCTATTCTACTAAATATTTATTGTTTCATTTTACTAAGAATATTTATTTTAAAGATTAGAAATGTATAGAAGAGCTTTCTACCTTGTAGATGCTGTTAAGATCAAAGTTGAGCTACTTCTGCAACATAGTGATAATTCCCTTAGTTCCGAGTCTCGAGAAATCTTAAATCTGGTACACAAACAAGTTGATTCTTTTGAAGAAATTGCCAAAACAACTCTTGATACCGATTTAGATAAGTTAATCAGATCGGAAGCTGGTAAATTAGGAGACATGTTAGATAAGATTGAATCAACATCTGAAGATGCTGCTAATTTCTCCATTAGAGGCAACATGGTTTTTCAGCCGCCCAACACCCCTTTCCTGCCTTTCCGCCTTTGGGACTACATCTTTTATTTTATAATGATGATTGTATATACAATCAAATTATGTGTGTCTATATATAGGTACTTACGAACAGCCAAGTTGAAGTTGGTCCGTCGATATTCGTCTACTACAACCGGTAATGATTTTGTTTTCATTCTAAGTGCCTGTTTTGAAATAATTGTGAAATAGCTTGAAACACTTTTTTTGAAAATGGTGTGACCCAATTTTTTATTTTTTTTAAAAGTGTTTCTTAGGCAACAATAGTGTTTCAAAACACCCACTAACTCAAATTAACTCTTAAATATTGAGCTATATACTTTTAATATATTGCCTTTATTTGATCGGTTTCTATATCGTTTTATTTTACTACCTTCGTCTTATTTTTTATTGTTCAAGCTAAAACGACACGAGTTTTAAGGGGAGAGTTGTTTATTAGTATTACAAAAGGAACAACTATTTTTTTACCTTGTATTCATAGTTCAAACTCCTTTTTATTATGCCCTTGAATAAAAAACTTTTTTTTTTGCCCTTTTATGACATATTTATCCTTGCTAAAAAGAGTCGCCTATGGGGGATCGCGTGTAGGTCGCGCCCGCATCGCGCATATGCAGTGCATGGGTTGCAACCTATGCACGACATAGTGGAAGAGATAGACATTAATATAATAAGGGATAAATATGTTATAAAAGGACAAAGAGTATGGAAAAAAAAAAGAGTTTGAATTATCAATAAATGACATTTTTGCCAATTTTCTAATTGAAAGGGGGAAAATTGCTTTTTGTTGAGGGTGATTTGGTCCTTTACAGAGAATGAAATTAAAAAAAAGAAGATATTATTGTAGGTAAATGTTAGTGGCATGAGATGAAATTTAGAGATGTTTGTAAGACGTCTGTTTGATATGAAATTTAGAGATGCTTGTAAGACGTCTGTTAGTGACCCGTTTTTGTTGAGGTTTTTTTTTTTATGGAATGAGAAAACTAAATAAGAACATTCATTTTTGAATTTTGAGCAATAAAAAACAAGACGGAGTGAGTAACATATCTCGTTGGGATTTTCTTATAAAATATTTTAGTGTGAAATATTAGTTCAAATGGAAATGAGCTGAAAATTCACCGATCATGCGCGGGTTGAAACGGGTCAATCAGATTTTTTCTAAAAATTCGTGCAAAGACAAAAAATAAAACCCGCTCTTAGTCTGTGTTACTATTAGAAAAAATATGAGTTACCATAAAAAATAAATATGTGTTACTACGTGCTGATAGAAAAAAAATACGATATTTTTATTAATTCAATGGTGTAATCGGGTGATTTGAGTCTTTACTTAAGACAGTTGGTCAAAGATCAGAAGGAGGGACAAATACAAAACAAAGGGGGGAAGCAGGTGTTGCTTTATTCATGCAGTAACAAAATTTCTTTTACAACAACACATTTGTGTGAGAATAATATCACAATTTTCAATACCTTATAAATAAATATGTGTACAGAAATGTGATATATGTGCATAACACATGTTTGTTCTTATATTAATACAGTCCTCGTAGCGAGTTTTGTTGTTCTGGCTTTGCGCGATTGTGAAATTTGTTTGACCCTGTTCAACCACACATGATCCATAAATTTTTCATTTTGTGTTTATGCGCTTCCCATTCTAACATGCAGGGTCATATTTCACACACAAATCTTAAATCCGTGAAATGTTTTATATAATACATCTCATTTTATTGTATAACTAATGAAATTATCTTTACATCAACAATTATATTATTTTTTAATTAATTTTAATATATTTTGCCTCGGGCCTGCTAAATTGTAGAACCGGCAATCTCTATAGAGGTGGAGAATCTAAAGCAAAAAATTGATTCCTTCACCTATTGGCTAAAGAGGGAGGAGGAGAGGTGTTCTGATGGATTATACAACTTGATCCCGACCAAAGAAGAAGAAGAGGCCGGCGATGGTGATGTTGTTTCTTCAAGGATGATAGGAGTGTCTGACGTGTATCAGGAATTGAAAGACAAACTTCGGAGTAACGACCAAGTTATCTCACTCGTTGGTATGCCAGGCATAGGCAAAACTACTCTTGCGAAGAAACTTTTCCACGATCCAACAGTCGTGGAATGCTACGATCCAACAGTCGTGGAATATCAAGTACCATTATGTTTTCGTTTGAAATTGTTGAGAGAACTCGATGCTCTTTCAATCCGTTTCTACGAGTTCCCTGTGGAGGTACTACAACTAGTTCGGTTAAAGTACCTTGCTCTTACTTCAAATGGAACGATCCCACCTTCCATTTCCCAGCTCTCAAGCCTTCAGTTCCTTATTGTCGATCGCCATCAAAACATCAAATCTTACAGGGACCAATCATATCTTCCTATGGAGATATGGGGCTTGCAAGACCTAAAGCATCTTCAGGTTATGGGAAGCGACTTACCAGATCCTCGTGGCGCTTCGTTGTTAGACTTAACAACACTTTCAAATGTAAGCGCTCGTAGTTGCACCAAGGTCGTTCTTAACGGAATTCCTAATCTGTCGGTATTACAAATTCAAATTGAATTGGCACCTGAAGATAATGGTGATAAACCATTGAGCTGTTTCACTCATATTTCCAATCTTTGGAAGCTAGAATCACTGAAATGTATAATTGTTAATCCTGAGGTTGTTCCTCCAGTTGCTCCCTTTTTAAGTTTCCCACCATCATATTTGATGAGGTTGAGTTTGAGTGGGTTGGGCTATCATTGGAAAGAAATGGGAATTATTGCATCATTACCATATCTTAGTGTGCTCAAATTGAAAAATTATGCTTTCCAAGGTCCAGAATGGGGAGTTGAAGAAAGAGGATTCATTCAGCTTGATTCTCTTGTAATTGAAGACACTGACTTGGTGGATTGGCAATTTGGATGTGGTGCCTTTGAACGACTTGCAAGCGTAGTAGTAAAAAACTGTTACAATTTAGAAAAGATCTGTGGAGAATTTGGACAGTATATGCACAAGATTGAACTCGTTGATTGCAATCCTTCATGTGCAGAGGAGATGAGAAGGGCTACAACGAAAAATTCAACACTTTGTGTCCTCCAAGTCCATTCTTCATGGGAGGATGCAAAAAAGCTCAAGACATAACTCACGACTCACTTCATTGTATAAGGTATAGTCATTTCGATTTCATTGATACTTTATTGCTAGAAACAATTCAGTGTCTTAGTTTAATATCTCTCGTTTTCCCTCTCTCATTTGGCTATGTTGTTACATCATGATATTATCATGCAATATTCGAGTGTGCATGTCCTTATCATACGCTATAAATACACTTCATCTATGTTCTATGTGATTCGTATGTTCGAATTGTGTATATTTCATCACCTATTGTATAATGTGCAGTACATGCTATGTAATAATGTCACTTGATCATTAAAACATGACTTGACATGATGGTCATTTGGGAATAAAAGATGAAACATCATTTGACCTATATGCAGTTGGTACATTGAAGACTGGTGATGGATTGACTATGATTGCAGATTTAGTTTATTTTACTTTTATAAGTATTTAGGAGTTAATTGAATGGTTAACTTGATTACTATTTTTTTTTATTGTATTATTTTGGTGGTTTTCAAATATTTTAATTATCTGATTTTACTTGATATTAGAATTAATTTTTTTTCATGCATTGGAAGCATTTTTTTTTTAATTAAAACCTTGCTAACTAACATACCTCTTCTGTAGGTTACATCATTTAAACAACCTCTTGAAGCATGGAACAATTCAAAGATCAGAAGAATTTAACAGGTAATCAATTGTGGTTAATTATGCTCTTTTAATGAAATTGTTGCTCTGTTTTTTCAATGTGGGTAATTGGGACTACTAAATGGTAAGTGGCTTTGAGGAATTTGAATAGAATCTAATTACCAGATGAATAATATACTCTTCCCATTTCAAAATATTTGAAGTTTAGATGCTATAAATGCTACAAATTCTTGAATTGAGGCCCCCGCTGATGGACGGTCAACTCTTGAGATGGGCTAGTCGACGGTGAATGAATAAAACTATTCAGGATATGATATGGAATGAATAACATTGGTGAAATGAGTCAAATAGTTAATCCAATTTTATACTAAAAAAATTGTTCATGGAAGATCAACTTAAAATAAAATCAGTACTCTCTTTCTTCATTTCTTGCTTTGAATAGTGTATAGAAGAGAGGGGAGGGGAGTCAAATTATATTTATTTCTAGAGTAGGTCTAGTGTGAAAATTTTCATGTATAAAAATCTATAAAATTGTCTTAAATCAACCATCTATCCCCTAAACACTAAATAATGAACCCTAAATTACGACCTATTCGGGCCGGGTGAACCATGAACCACTTGGGCCGAGTGAACCATGAACCACTCAATTTTGTCTTACCTTCACCAATTACAAAATTTGATTGTAAATTAAAATTTTTTCATGTATGAAAATTTTTATACTAGACTTTGTCTTATTTCTATGTATTTAATTGGAAAGGATACATATATTTTTATTTTCATGGTGTATATTTTGTAAATAGAGAATTCGGGATGGATTTAGCCCCGCCCATAATTAAATTGTTTTTTTGATCGGCCCATAATTAAATTGTTTTGTAACTTTTTAAACTTTGCCGACAGTTCTTCACCCACACTGTGTTTGACTATTCCAATGCTCATTAACAAATGCAGCTTGTGAATATTTAATTAACTAGTTACGCGATTTTTAAATTAAAAAATACAACATTCAAGTAAATAATATATTTAATAATTAATATAAATATGTGTATGCACTAAAAGCAAATTAATAATTATTTAAAGTGTATATTAATAAACTTGTTTAAACCTTAAATATTTGAAATGAAATTATTATGTCAAATATTATTTATACCTTCTAATATAAAGTTGAAACCTGCAAATCAAAATATAAATTGATGAAGAAAAATTTTAAAAATAGAAAAATGAAACAACTTTTTTTTAAAAAATTAATATATTAATTAATATGTATTAATAAAAAAATTAAAAGTGAATAAATTATGATATAAAATAATCTTGTTACATTAAAATAAATTAAGATATATAAAATTAATCATTAAAAATTAATAATTAAATATAATTCACAATAATATAAAAACATTAGATTGAGTATTTTACTTATATAAAATTAAGTCAAATGAAAATTTACTAAACAAGATAAAAGAAAAAATTAAATAAATAAAATATAAAGTAATAAGACAAAAACTCGCTATGTGACGGTCTCATACATGAGATGAGATACAACGTAACACAAATCAACATCCACCTCTCCCAAAATGTTAAAGCGTCAATGCCGAAATTATGCTCTATTTCACCGTGAGACGATGTCACGCAAGTGTGTCTCAAGTAATAAATATTAATTACATATTTTATAACATTCGCACATACTTTAAATATCTAAATAATTAGAAACTTGTATTGTGACATGTTATCATCATCTATAAATCAAATTCATTATTTACTTTTCATATAATTGTCACATCTTAATTAGACGATGCATCATCGAAATGCACAATAATATGACACTCAAGCAGTAGAAATTCCATATTAGTGGGCTTGAGGGATGTTTAAAAAATCGATGTATGATAAAATGTTAGATATAAAATAAAGATTATTAATACAAAGAAGCTAATGCTCAATAAAATAAATATTTAAAATATTTAAAAATTTATAGATTGACTTAGTTGGTAAGTAACATAAATATTATCTAAAAAGTTCAAGGTTCAAACCTTAATTATTGCAATTTGTTTTATAAAATTACATATTAAAATGTCACGTGGATGCCACATTTTAACTATAAATCAATAGAAAAATAACACATCAATACAATAAAATGTGACATATCATTTAAATTAACCTCAAGATGACACATCGTCCAAATTAACCACAAGATGACACATCATAAAAAAAAACTCCCTATTAATATATAGAGGGATTTTTAGCAAAAACTTAAAAAAAAAATTGGACATATACTATCTGTTGGGCTTGGTGTTAAAATAAAAAGGGTTTTTGTCTCACATCGGATGAGAAAAAAGAAAGGGGATTTCCAAATCCTATATAAGAAGCCTTTGTGCCTTTGTTACAAGTGCACCGGTCAATACACTTTAGTATAGTGTTTGATTCTAATTAAATTCATTTCTCATATTTGTGAGAAGGTGAGAATCATGTAGACATGTAATAATGTAGGGGTGTCGAGCGAGAGAGGGAAAATCTGTATGATTGTAAAAAATCATCATATAGTGATGTTTCTTTTGTGGTCCGTGGTTTTTCTACGATTTTGGAGTTTTCCACATAAAACCTTGTGTTGTTGATTGTGATTTTGTTTCTTTGTTTTATTTCTTGTTTGTTTTGTTTTTTCCTTGGTATGAATGGGGGACGGAGTCTCTCCAACACTATCATCGTTGTGTATACGATTACCACGGTTATGCTTTTAAAGTGTAACTATTTAAAAAATTAATTTTTTTAAAATAGTAACATTCCATATTTATAATAATGACTCTTCATTTCTTTTTTTTTTTTTGAAAAGTAAAGATGAAATATCATTAATCGAGTACAAGGGGTACTCGAACCCAACATATACAAAATTACAATTTAGAGGGTAAACATTCTAGAGGTTGAAATTCCCAATCATAGTAAGAAGCAATAAACGAAAGTGGGTAATGAGATCTAATCCACTTCCACGAACTGAACTTAATGCCATCAATCAATTCATCCAAGGTGTACGGACTATCCTTAAAAATGATTCCGTTACGAACCTTCCAAATTTTTCATACACTAGCTTGCCACACTAACCCGAAGATTTTACGTCTGACAATCCCTCTCGCGGGTTCAACAAAAGCAATAAAATGTTCCCTGGCCGATGAAGCGAACGACAATGGGTTGTTGAGCCAAATGGACAAGGCGTACCAAACGAGTAAAGCAACCGGACAAGAGAAGAGCAGGTGGTTTGAAGTTTCGAAAGGCCCGAAGCAAAAGGAGCATGATCCAGACCCCAATCCATCGGAAATACCACGAACAAGAAGATTATCCTTCGTAGGAATTCTTTCACGGACCACCTTCCAAGCAAAAGTTGAAATCTTTGACGGGATCGTCTTCCACCACAACTTGTGCCACAAGAAATGGTTTTGTTGATCATGGGATGCAACATGCTCGATCTCTTCATTATCGACGCCGGGATATTCCAATACTAACACATCGAAACTCTAGGATTTATATTGGCATTGCAATGTTTTTTGGATCAGGTTATGGTTGAGGGTTCTCAATCTAGGTTGCTTCCGACTATATCTAACATTCTTAGACCGATTCATGTTACTAGCTCGGCTTGCTCTACCAAAAGTACTATCTCGAATAGGTTTTGGGATTTTGCTCACGGTTTCGCTCGTAGGTTTAGGGGTTATTGGGGAATTAATTGCCCGGATCTATTCGGGATGAATATTTAAATACAAATTTAATTCTAACAATTATTACTAGCATGAATTAATCATATATTAATTCAAATAATAATTCAACAACAAATCATGCATATAAACAGTTCACATAAATCCTACGCATTCGGAATAACTACGGGTTTACGTGAACTAACCTCTTGGAGTGACAATGGTCTCGTCGATAAGAACACACCAAAAAGTCTTCCCAAGTATTTCCTAGTCCTTGCTCGTCAATCCGGTGGAAGGAAACTCGCGAACAATTAACAAAAGGGAAAATAAAATTTGTTGCACCACCTTTGTGGATTTACTAATTTTTCCAGCACATGGAATTGTACACTCACAATTGACGTTTTTCGAAAATACACAATCTGTCGACGTTTCAAAATATTTGATATTTTATCGACGTTGATATTTTTCTGAAAAACCAATTTTCGTGTTCCCTGGGGATGAAACATTCATTTCTATTTATAATAGAGAGGGGGACGAAACTTAGGGCTCAAAATAGGGTTAGGAAAGATCTTTTCTTGATCTCCAAGAAATCTTGAATATATCACATATATTCTTCTTTCCATGTGTATTTTTCCACAAAAATCTCACACCTTTATTTAACCCATTTTTTCGAAATTAATAGGAGACTTTTCAAGATTGGATCTTTCTTGAATTTATGAGATATTCTTGTATTCCAAGAATACATACCTTTTTCCATAAAATCTTTTCAAGAAAATCAAGAAAATCCTTCTTCCTATTATTACTCTATATATTTCGAAAATTACAATTAAAGAAACCAAGTGGGAGATTTCTTGAATTTATGGGATAATCTTGTATTCCAAGAATACTTATCTCCTTTCCATAAAATCTATTCAAGAAAATTCTTCTCCCTCTTTTTCTTTAATAATTTCAAAATTCAAGGAAAATAATGCAACAAAAATTTATTTTATTTTTAAACACCTTTTTCAGTTATTGGACTTTATGTTGGGCTACTTGAGGGGCCTTTAGGAGAATTAAGATTGGATCTTCCAATGGATCTTGAATTATCAATATTGAGCCACAATATTATTCAAGCCCATAAATATTAATTAATCCCACTACATAATTAATATTGCACTATCCATCTTAACCCATATTACTGTTAATATGGCTCCAGGTTATTATTTCCCATGTTTAAGATTATCTAGCCCATTAATTAATTCAAACCACTGAAATAGCTTTCCATTAATTAATATCTTTTGTCCTTGGTTAAGGAACGGTTCAACATTATTATCCATACCGGAAACTAGTTCCACTTGCAAGATTTGGTATGATAAAACTTATGAACCTCCCAAGGGGGCAAATCGAACAAACGTACTTGCACACGATTCTCCGTATTAAATCTTAGCAATCACATGTGACCAAAAATATTGCCCAAGATATAAAGTATTAAATCTCGTTGATTCTCTACCCATAATAAGTCAAAGCAATAATTACTAACCACACGCGATCCTATTTAAGGGACGAAGATTAAGAAATAACGAACCACTGAGGTCTAATTCTTCCTAGTTCAGTTCTGAAGAATTTGTCCTCCTGTAGGTCCTCTTCAGTGCACTAGACATGCACTAGTGTAATCTCTTGGTCAAGACAAGCCAATCTGAGCCTTACACTTCAACCTTTCACGATGGATTGTTCATTTCCATTTAGGTCGTGAATGGTGTACTTTTGGTTACAATGAACTGTTAATTTAATCTTCTGTGATCTGGTATCACTAAATTAACTACAATGTAACACGTACTAATTATTGAACAGTTATGCAGTAAATATATGTAACATTCGATGATATTTAAAGCATCAGTGATAAACAATTTATTTCAGTAAATAAGTCCGAAATTCAGTCTGATTATACAAAGTAAAAGCATACTTTCCAGTATAATCCCAACAATCTCCCACTTATACTCAAAGTCTGCTTTTAAGTATACTACAACATGTCTCGTGTAGTTCCTAATACGTGACATATAATGTCACCTACACGAACCTAATAATGTCTCCCACTTATACTCAAAGCAGATTGGCTACGCACTTGACAACCATTCCTCCCACATGTCTCTTGAATGTTTCCAGAGGCAGACACTTTGTGAAAGGATACACTAGGTTATCCTCCAATACGATCTTAGCCACCTCTTCATCTCCTCTCTTAACGATTTCTCGTCTAAGCTTTCTTTCCTTCAGTGTGCTTATTTGACTCGTGGACTCTTGGTTCCCTTGATTGCCTCTAGCAAATATTGCTAGACAAATTCAGAACTCCATCCAAGTCCACTAAGAAGGTCTAGAGCCAAACTGGTTCCTTCACTGCTTCACAAGCAGCTACTTACCCGGCTTCTATGGTTGAGTTAGTGATGCATTTCTGCTTCACACTCGTCCATTTCATGGCTACACTTCCCAAATGAAAGCACACTAACTGAGGTAGATAGTTTCTTGGAATCTATGTCTGATTGGAAATTCGAGTCCATGTAACCGATGGGGATTAGATTGTCTGACTGATAAACCAACATTCTATCCCGAGTTCTTTTCAGATACTTTAGAATGTTCTTAACTACCGTCCAATCCTCTTTTTCCCAGATTACTTTGATATCTTGCCACCATGCCAACGGCAAAGCAGATATCCGGTCTCGTGCACAACATTGCATACATAAGGCTTTCGACAGCCGAAGCATAAGGAATGTCTTTCATGTCATCTATCTCCTTTTGTGTCTTAGGGCACATTTCCTTAGATAGATGGATTCCATGCCTAAAAGGTACGAAGCCTTTCTTGGAATCCTGCATGTTGAATCGTGTTGGGAAATTTATAGTTTTGATGAAAGTTCCAAAAACACATGTAATAGGACCAGTCAGACCTGTTAGCTGACTGATGTTTTTATTACCAGCTATAGGATACCAGTTGATAATGATTGTATAGAACAACTGATGTAATAGATAGGTCACATATTGAGGGGGAACCTCAATATGTATAGGTCAGATCTGAAAATCCAAAGAATAGCTGATATCCGACAGGCCAGAAGGCAAGAGAAGAACAGAAGATCAAATCGATAAGTCAGATATCTCAGCTGAAGTCATGAAGATCAGACCAGAAGACCCACATCAGCCGAGTCTGCTAGTTGAAGCTAAGACAACTGGCACCAAAAGACTCCACCAGGTAGACTGATCAGTTTTGACTGATCAGGTCAGCTCACCAGGTGAAAACTGATGTTTCACCTAATCATACGTCGATGATCTGAACAAGTAGAATGTCAACCTTAGTTGGTAGAACAACACTGAAAAGTGCTTCTGTTATCCAATAGGGACAAGACACGTATGATCGGAGCCGGCAATTATGGGATTTGGTGCTGCTTCTCTAACGGCTATAAAAACACTATTCAAGCTTTCGACCTTGCCATTCCTGAAGCACATCACATCAATCCTGCAAGTCTACCAAATATAGCCTGAAATTCAAATTGCTCTCCAACGGCTCTTTGATTTCGAGGTCTATAAATATGGGATCACACTTCAGAGTGAATGTTACAAAACACGGAAACACTGAACAATCAAGAAGCTCAAGCTATTATCAGATTTCCGCACGAAGAACACGAACTTGAAGTTAATTTTATAGTGTTCATCCCATAAGTTCTTAGCATAGAAATCTTTTCATCTAGCTGATATGCTACCTAAAAACTAGAAGAGATTTCATAGTTGGAACCAAAACAATCTTACCCAAACCAAAAGTTAGGTTAAGTTGTTTAGCAAGATTTCAGACTAGGGTTTTTAGTTCTGATTTCTGGGATCGGTTGAGTGAGAACTCCTTAAAAATCTGTTGGTGTACTGTGTTTGGACTAACACACAAATCTAAGTCCAGTTGGTTTAGTTGGTGCCCCTTGTGATAGGGAAGAGTGGACGTAGGACTGGTTTGTCCGAACCACTATAAATCTTGTGTGCACTTACCTGCTTTGTTTAACTGTTTTACACAATCGCACGCACCTAATTAAAGCTGCATATATATTCAAAGTTAAGATCAGCTAGCACCAAGCTTCTGATCTGATCAAGTTTGACACTTTAGTCAACTGGTTAAAAGACTAACTTTGGAAACTGATTTATAAAACCGGTTTTTCACACGGGTTAAACTTAGCTTCCGCACAATCAGTTAAACTGATAGATACCGAATCGACGGGCTTTCAGCGATCAAGAAGTTAGATATCAGTCCAAACTGATTCACTTGCACTCTGATCAGACTAATTGCTCTCACATCTGATCTGCACAAAAAGTTTTTCAGAAGTCTATTCACCTCTCCCCTCTAGACTTCTGCCCTCACAAAAACCCGTTCGGGACCTACAAGTGGTATCAGAGCAGTTTGTTCTAAAGACCACTGGCTTTGTGTATCATCAATTCTTGAGGAAGAATCTTTGTGGTCAGCTGAACAGATCTTGAAAAACCTTCTTAAAACTCATTCGTTTTCCAAAATCACTCAGCATGGATAATAACTCCGGTATGTATCATGATCTGCCGAAGTTCTCAATCGATGAGTATGCAGATTGGTCCATATATATGTCCAACCATCTAGGTTCGATAAGCGGCAGAATGATGGAAGTCATCGAAAGAGGACCCATCATCATATATTACGACAACCCTGCAGTTGGAGGAGATCCAGACTTTGCCCCGGGAAGTCTTGTGCGAAAAGGCCCAGCCTTGATGGATGCAGAGGAAAGAAAGCTGCATACTCTAGATACAATTGCCAGGCATATTATCATGAAGACAATGGATAAAGTTACCAAGGAGAAGATAAAATATCTCAAAACTGCAAAAGCAATGTGGGATACTCTAGCTGAGATATGCGAAGGAAACGAACAGATCAAGGACAGTCGTTTACAGGCCGAACTGGTGAAGTTCGAAAAACTGAAGATGCTGCCCAACGCCATCAACGAACTCGATGGAAGGATTACCATGTCAATAAACAAGCTACGAGAACTTGGTAGAGAGATGTCTGACAAAGATATCAACTACAAGATCTTAAGATCTCTCACCAAGAAATGGGACATGAAGGTCACGGTAATCAAAGATTGCCAAGACATTTCAAAGATGAAGCCGAGTAGCTTGTTCTTGAGCCTTAAAGCTCACGAGTTCGATTTAATCTAAAGAGGACAAGCAGATGAAGACGAGGTCCCTGCTAAAGCCTCAACGTCTAAATCAGTTGCGTTTAAAGCAACAAGCAGCAGATTGAAGGCAAATGAACCTGTTGGAAACATAATAAGTCAGGCAGAACAGATCGCTCTGCTTACCAGGAAACTTGAGAAGTTGAACGTCCAACTTGGTAAGTATCGAAGATTCTATAAAGATTATCAACATAGCCGAGGAAGAGATAGGAGATCAGATAACAGATCTCCGGAAAGAACCAGGTCTGATGATCGAAGAGATCACAGGGAAGAAAAGAAAAGAGATAATCTGACTGATGAGAGAAGAGATAGCAGATCTGGTAGAAGAAGCTCAGACTACTATCAGAAAGGGAAGTCACCTGATCGGTCGTACAGACGGAATGATTCACCTGGAAGAAAAGGTTCCGTGGATCAAGGAGCGTGCTTCAACTGTGAGAAGCCAGGTCACTACAGTGCGGACTGCCCAAACCTGACGCCCAAGGAAAGGGAAGAAAAGAGGAACAGGAGAGAGCAACGTTACAGAAAAGCCATGGTCACTGACACGTCTGGAATTGATGATTCCTACCTGCCCTCTGAGGATTCTGGATACTCCTCTGTAGAAGACATCTGTCTGATAAGTAGTGCTGTTGACTTCTACGAGAATGAAGATCTGATATTCCTTCAGATGACGATGAGATCTGCCTGATGGCCAAGGAGGACCAATCTGAGGTAACCTCCAAACCTTCTGCTTTGTTCGCTTCTACACCTGCTATTATTAGCACACCTGCTGGAGAGATTGACCTGCAGCTCTACTTTGAGCAATTGCTTGAAGATCTCTCCAATGCAGTAGACACTTATGCTATAGTGGAAGCTGAGAATGACAAGCTAAGGATCAGAAATAATCAGCTTGCTAAAGAGAACGATCTCAGTAAAGCTACTGAACTGAAATCTGCTGAAACTGTTCAGAAGGTAACTGAGGAACTTAACATTCTGAAAGTTAAATCTTCTGATCAGGAGAAGCAGATCAAAGATCAGCTAGCAATTAACAAACAGCAAGCTGATGACTTCAAAATCCTTCAAGCTAAATTTGATGAACTATTCCGACTGCATGAGAGTCTAAAATCTTCTAAGGATAATCTGCGTAAGAAAATAGAGATTTTCACCAAGTCATCTAAAATTGTTCAAGATATGAACACCTATTTTCGAACAACGATTAACAAGAAGGGACTTGGGTATGAGAACCCTTCCACATCCTCAAAAACCCCGGTTGATTCATCTCAAAAAGGTGTAATCAAACGAGTTTCTGACAAAGATACACCAAAAGCCAAACCTGTATCTAATAAGGGAAAAAGACCTGTTGAGCAGGTAAGGCAGATGCCTAATCAGAAAGGGAACAAAAATGGACCCCAACTGGTAAAGCATCAGCCGAGGAATCAACAGAAGAACCCAGTTCTTCTGAAGAAATCTCAACCTGATCAACAGATCAGGTACCAGAAAAGACAACCTGAAAAAGGGAAGTCTAATCTGAGACCCAATCAAGGTCAGCTGCCGAATAAGCACGCTATAGGTAAACTGCAAAAACCACCTATGCCAAAAAGATATGAATCTTTTGATGGTAGCAGTCGTACCTACCCCTATAATCAGAAACCTAGGGTTGCTGCACCTGAGCCACATTAGGTATAAAGAAGACAAAACATAAAGAAAAATCCCAAGTCTTCTAAGTCACCCAAGGTTCACACTAATAATCATACTAATCAGAAAGCATATAAAGAGACGTATGATTATGTTGACAGGTATGGGAGACAAATCAGGCCTTCTGATCTAACTGATCTCAATAGAAGTGCCCTGTTTGTATGGATCCCCAAAACAAAACCTAACCCCTCAGGACCCAATCCAAAAGGGGTACCTAAAGCCTGATTTGATTGCAGGTTCGCGTGGGTCTGGCCAACAAAGGAGGTGTGCAAGCAACTATCTGGTACATCGATAGTGGATGCTCAAGGCACATGACTGGAAGCAAGCACCTCCTCAGCTCATACATAGAACAGAAAGGCCTGCGTGTACTCTTCGGTGATGATAACTTTGGTTATACCAAAGGATTCGGAACCGTAGAGAATGATGATGTACAAGTAACTGGAGTTTCCTATGTCGAAGGATTAAAGCATAATTTTCTATCTGTATCACAATTCTGCGACAACGGATTCAGTGTTGAGTTCTCGACGGATCAATGCACTATAAAAAATCGAGCTATTCAACAGATCCTGCTAACTGGTTCAAGGAAAGGGACGATCTACACTGCAGATTGGAACAGTTGCCCAAGAAATGCATGCCTGATTGTTAAGTGTTCCAAAAGTAGCAGTTAGCTCTGGCACAAAAGAATGAGCCATCTGAACTTTAAAACTCTTAATAAGATAGCAAGGATGTCATTAGTGGAAGGACTACCGAATGAAGTATTTTCTAAGGATCAGACATGTGTCGCATGTCAGAAGGGAAAGCAGGTCAAAGCTTCATTCAAGGGAATTCTGGACGGATCCAAAGCAGAGTATTGCAATTTGCTTCACATGGATCTTTTGGACCGATTCGCCCGGTCGGTCTCGTGAGACGTAAATACACTCTGGTAATCGTGGATGACTATTCCAAGTTTACCTGGGTTATATTCTTACATAAGAAGAATGAGACGACAACGAAGATACCCGAGCTGCTCAAAAGATTACAAAATGAGAAGGGTGTCAGTGTAGTAAAAATCGATCGAGATAAAGCGTATGAATTTACGAACTCTTTTATTACCGATTTTTTGCTCTAAGTTTGGTATACAACATGAGACATCATTGCAAAAGGATGCCACAATGAGAATGGAGTAGCGAGCGGAGAAACAGAACTCTCAAAAAGAAGTTCGCCGCACTATGTTATTTGAACATGCAATACCAAGTCATTTTCAAGCGAAGTTTATCAATATCGCATGCCATACTCGTAAGCAGATGTCTTCTGACTAAGGCTCACTACAAAACACCCTATGAACTGTGGAAGGGCAGAAAACCTCGTGTATCTTACTTCCATGTTTTTGGGTGCAAGTGTTTCATACACAACAATGGGAAGAGTCAGTTGAAAACTTTTGAGGCCAAATCAGATGAGGGTATATTCTTAGGATATTCCTCATCTAGCAAGGCTTTTCGGGGGTTTACAACAAAGTAACCCTAGTTGTGGAAGAAACACCCCATGTGGTCTTTGATGAAACATCCTCCTAACAAGAGAAATCGCCTCGAGAACAAAGTACCGATCAACCAAGACGATGCTCGAGAAAATGGATCACCTAACGATCAAGGAAAAAGGATCGAACTCGAATAAAGATACATTCCGGATCTAGCTGACTCACCAGATCAATCAGATCCTAAGGTACGATCAACTGTCGATGAAGAGTTCGCATACCGAGATAAAGATCAATCGAACCATCCGGTTCGGGGGAACACTGAAGTTCCCATTTAAGCAGACATCAGCACATGATGAGTCCAACATCAGCTGAGACTTGTTCTTATCAAGTGGATCATAATTCTGCACCACTCCCAATCACTAGTAATGAACCACTATCAGAAATGAATGATGTTCTCCAAACCGACGCAAATCAGAACAGAAGGACCTGGATAACCAGTCATCCAACTGATCTGATCATCGAAGACCCATCTGATAGAGTTAAAACTAGACATCAGATTGGTGAAAGTGTCATGTATTGTTGTTATCTGTCTATGAAGGAACCAACAACCGTAGTAGGAAGCTCTACAAAGACTTGGCTGGATTCTAGCCATGCGAGGAGGATGGAGCAGTTCGAGAGAAATCAAGTTTGGGAACTGGTGGACAGACCAACTCATCAAGACGTAATTGGCATAAAGTGGATATTCAAGAACAAGAGAGATGAGAAAAATGTCATAACCAGAAATAAGGCAAGACTTGTTGCTAAGGGGTATTCACAATCAGAAGGAATTGATTATGATGAGACCTTTGCACCAGTCGCTCGTCTAGAAGCCATTCGATTGTTTCTGGCATATGCTTCCCACAGAGGGTTCACTGTGTATCAGATGGACGTAAAGAGTGCATTCTTAAACGGGGTACTAGCAGAGGAAGTTTATGTCGAACAACCTCCAGGCTTTGAAAAAGGCAACCAAGTGTACCGTTTAAGAAAAGCTCTCTACGGCCTGAAACAAGCTCCTCGAGCTTGGTATGATACACTCTCTCTCGTTCTTCTTGATAGGCGGTGGGTTCACTAAAGGAGGCGATGGGTAACCTTATTCAGAATAGAAGATGGAGAAGATATTCTGATGGTTCAGATTTACGTGGACGACATCATCTTCGGATCTCCCAACAAGAGTCTTTGTGAGAGATTCAGCAAACTGATGCAAGGGAAGTTCGAGATGTCCATGATGGGTCAGATGAATTACTTTCTGGGTCTTCAAGTGAAGCAAAGTACAGAAGGGATATTCATCTGCCAAGCAAAGTACACTAGGAATTTACTGGCTAAGTTTGGAGTTCAAAATTGTAAGGAAGCCAAAATTCCTATGATGACTGGATTCAAGATGGATCCAGATGAGGATGGTCAGAAAACAAATCAGAAAGAATATAGGGCTCTCATTGGATCTTTACTATACCCGATCTGCTTGCCAGACCCGGATATCACTTTTTGCGGTAGGTGTATGTGCGGATTTGAGGCAAATCAATGATAAGCCACCTAGAAAGCGACTAAGCGGATTCTTAAGTATCTGAAGGGGACGATAAACCTTGGTATATTTTACCCATGAGATGATAATCTAGAGCTTAGTGGGTATTTCGATTACGATTATGGAGGTTGCAAGATTGTGAGAAGTCAACCTCGGGAACATGTCGGTTTTAGGAAGTAAACCGATCTCGTGGTTTTCAAAAGCGAAGGGCATCGATTCGTACGTCCTACTTTGGGCGAGAATATATGGGCTGCAGGAAGTTTTTTTTGCTCCCAATTGCTCTCGCTTAGTCGGCCGGTGAGGATTATAACATTGTAGCTAAGAATGTACCTATATTCGTGGATAATAGTCTTTATCGCAATCACTCAGAATCCTGTTCTACATACAAGATGCAAGCATGTGGATGTCAGACACCATTTTATAAGAGATCATGTTGAAAAGAAGAATATCAGAATGGAAAAGATTCATACTGATATACCGAAAGCTGATATTCTAACCAAGCCACTAGCTGAGATCAGATTCAGAGAATTATGCAATGAGCTAGGGCTTCTGGATCTTGGAGAAAAAGCACCTAAAATGCTTGATGGACTGATCTGCAGAACCAGCTGGTTAAGAGACTAACCAGGTTAAGCAAAATCAGTTGAGTTTGGTATCTCAACTGATCAGAAGATCAGTCAAGGAACTGATATAAGAGGATACTGATCAGATTAAAGGTTTATCAGATTAAAGAAACTGATCAGATTAAAGGTTTATCAGATTAAAGGAAACGCTCAGATTAAAGGATTATCTGATTAAATCAGATGGGTTATTTCACACTTTATAAGTCGATTAAGCTGATATTCAACAAGCAAGATTCACAGATTAAAGCTTACATCGCATAAGAAAGCAGAAAATTTACACAACAATGGAATAATAGAAATTTTCATTGATAAAGACCCGAGGGTCAGGTTACCTTACAAGTTACAAGTACAAAGGACCCGGAGGTCAGTACATAAACCCTAAACCCTAAACCCATAACCTATAACCCTAAACCCTCATCCTAACCCTTAAAGGAGTGGGAGAGAGAGAGATTTTAAAATCTGATGCTCCCATTTTCCCCCACTTAACAAGGGTGAAAAGGCTTTGAAATAATCCTAAAGGCACTCGCAAAAGCTAAAATCAGTGGAGCGAGAGAGGCCTTGATAGGATTTCTAAGCCAGGAGCCCTTAGACCTGAAGTCAATGGGCTCTCCGGCTGTTAAATGGAGCACATGTGCCAAGAAAGTGGTTCAAAGACCTTATGGGCACATGTGTTACATGCAAAAATTGAGTTGATATACGAAGATCAGCTGTTGTCTGATCAAGACCGTATATCAAACTCATGTTTTATATCAGACTGAGTCTGTTGATGCTAGTTCCGTTATCTCGATAGACACACAAGGTGCATACGGTTAGGAGAAGTGTCTTCTCAGTTGCGACAGCAGATCCGCCGCCTTGGTGGTAGAGAAGCTTGGCAACAATTGTATGTGTAATCTTTGATGACGACGAAAACAACGATAAGGGACACACAGGGTTGATTTGAGAAGCTGAATTCATTGAAAAAGGGGAAAAGGTTTTTGCCGGAAGGTTCACCGGAAATAAGGGTTCACCAGAACATATGTTTTACAAAGAAGATAAGTATGGTGAATGGGTTATGTTGTGTAAAACATTGGTCCAATTTATAGAGGCCAAGCAAGGGTGCAAATGCAAATTTGATTTCTCAAAACCTTTTAGAGAAATTTGCATCACAAGGACAGCGTGTAGGAATCACGCGACTGATAATTGGATAAATTTACGGCGGATTGACATATCGAAATATTCAGACGATAATTACGCATGTCAAATCGTGCCAACTTAGGGAATAGAGACTACTATTCTAGACTAAGTTTTGGCGGTAAAACTTATCCCTAGAATTGGCTTGATCTGAGGAGAATCAGATTAGGTCAACTGAAATCTGATTCAATAAAAGACTGATCAGATAAAGACAATCAGTTGAGTATGATACCTCAACAAATCAGAAATATCAGTCAATGAGAAATCAGAAATAACAGTTGAAGGGGGAACTTCAACTGATAAGGAGGATCAGAAAAGGAAAATCAGACGCACAGTAAAGCGGATCAGTTGAAAAGAACAGTTGGGAAATTTTAAGGATTAGGCAGAAAACTAAGATCAACAAGTGGAATCAACTTTTACAAGTGGTATTGACTGATTACAACATCAGTCAACCAGATACGCATTTCTGTTTCCTTGTTTATTGCTTACTTATCTGATCTTATCTGATATTATTTGCCTTACTGTACTCACTACTTTTGTGACGTATTTTCTGCAAAACATTTAATGCGGACGTGGGGTACTTGTATTAATTGCCACAATATGCACTTTTAAATCCAAAAGGCAACCGTACGTGCTTTTCCTAACCTCACGATCAAAACCGTTCAATCTGGATCGTCTAATCTTTTCAAACGGTTGATCTTCCAAATCTTGTCTTTTTTCCCTCCTCTTCCTTATAAGGTTCATCAAAACCCTACCAGAGTTTTCTTATTCTCAAAACTTGCGATTTTATTTTCTGAAAACTCCTGATTACTCTACTGCGATTCAAAGTTTTTTTCTTGGTTTTCAAATTATCTTTCCGAAAAACAGAATCTGGTAATTTTCTGATTATTTGATGAATCTCTTTCCTTAAAAACCATTGATCTTAAAGATTATGTCAATCGATGGTATCCTGTGTTATGCTTTATTGTTTCTTGGTACCCGCATGTGTTTATCGATTACTAGACCTGAGATTAGGTCTAATATTTAGTATATGTTATCTTTATGATTATGCATAACTTTAATCGAGTCTATCTTATTGTAGATGGCCACTCACGGTATGGGAAAAATAATGTGCAACTATGCGGAACTGGCAACGAAGATTGTCGACAACAAGTTCGTACAGTTTGGTATCACTCGGGATCCGGAATCTATGGAGGTTGAGCAAATTCTGCGAAAGGGAGGTCTTGAACAATATTGCGCTGCTCACTGCAATCTAGTGATGCAGTATGAAGCTCTCGAATTTCTTAGGAATTTGAAGGTGGATACAGACACTCCGGGAGATGAACTACTTTCGTCAGTCAACGGAGAAGAGATCAGACTGACGAATGCGGACATAACTCGTCTAGCTTGCCAAAAGGAAGAATCTCGCCTGCTCACTACAGGGAGAACGAAGATGAGCTGATCAGAAATGAACTCTTCAGAGAGGCTGACAAACATCAGACCACAGGTTTTGTCAGGCCAATGCTCAAAAGGAAATACCGACTGTTGTTTGACATTTTGTCAAAAACAATCATGGGTATTTCGTTCAGCCCAGATGCTCTTACATCCGTCAAACTGTACAGCATGGCTGCGATAATTGATGAAGCAAAGAACATCAATTGGCATGGCTTCCTGAAGGCCATTCTGCTCCAAGAACATGAGAAATTTGGAGTCAATGAATGGAGGCAGGTCTATCTGAAGAAAAGGATCTGCAATCTCAACAAGGTTGAGTTATCCTGAAGGACAAAATGCCAACTGCCGAATGGGACCAGAATGGACTGAAGTCTTACAAGGCTTTTCTCTCCACCACTTCAGCCATATATGGGCCACCAGACGATGATATGCGGCCCACCCCTCCAAAGGCGAAGAAGGGAAAGAGTAAGGAAGCAGCCTCATCTACACCAGATGCTCCCCAGAAGAAGAAAAGAAAACTGGTGAAGGCTCAGGAGAAGAGGCCGAAGAAGGCAAAACAGGCCTCAATGACTCTGTTTCTGGAAGATGAGTCAGATAAAGAAATAGCGCCAGATCAGCCTGATGCGCCACAAAGATCAGGTGAAAAATCAGACAGGCAGGCTTCTCAAGCTGAGAGCTCGCCAGAACATTCGGAGGAAGAAGCAAGAGTCAATCGATCTCCTTCTCCTCCGACTCGAGTTGATTCACCGCTCAAACTACTGGCTGCTGAGCATGCTTCTAATACTCTTCCACCTGCCCGCGAACCTGAAACTACATCAGTTCGCGAACCAGAAAGCTTACCTGTTGTAGAACCAGACACACCTGTCTCCACATCAGAACCTCTGCAGGTCGAGCCAATCAGAAAACTTTCGCCTACTCTAGCACCACCAGAACCCTCTCCATCTCATCAACCGGACTCTGGTCGATCTGAACAAATAATTCCTGAGTCCAGATCATCCAAGACCATCGCCGGGAAAATGGTCAGGATGCAGATTGAACAAGATATTGATGCGATGTATCCAGAGCTGGTAGCCCATCCTGCTATCAGAGAAGAAGTTATGGAGATCCTCACCTGGAGAGATCTCCGATTAAAGAGCTTCTCAGACTTCATGATGATTATAGAACAGATGGGAGGTGCTGATGAATTTGCAGATTTTGATTTCGATATGAGGAAATCTGCTAAAGTAGGATCACCAGCTGAGCTGATAACTGCTGAATCTATCAAAGCTCTGATCCACAGGAAGCTGGGGTTGACTGAACAAGGAGAACTGGAGACTGCTGAAGAAGCTCCTGAAGCAGATGCTCCTATGAAGGATGCAGGAGCTGCCGATGATAGTGGAACTGGTGCTGCAGTTCATGACCAACCACTGGAGGCACAAACAACTGAAGGAGATCAGGTGACACCAAACATTCCTACAACTCACGTCACCGCTGATCAACTTCAGGAGATCAGATCATGCTTCAAAGATCTCCTTAAAGAAGAAGTTGAGGGAGTGATAACTGATCAGAGGCAGATTGGCCTCAAAGAAATAGCAGATCAAAGGGAATTGGCCATTTCCCAGATTGAGGCAATCAAAGATCAGTTCTCCCAAACTGTGACCAACCTGTCTACTGAGCTTATAAAGTTCGTTGATGACAAGCTGATTCAGGTTGATCAACAACAAGTTTCTTTTCTGATGCTTACTGAAAGGCTAGAAATGACTGAAGAGAAACTTAACAAACTGATTCTTACCCTCTCTACTGCCATGGAATCTGTCAAGACTGAGCTGATCTCGAAAGTTCAAAGTCTAACTGCTCAAGCTCAAGGTTTATCTGTTGCAGATCTCAACAGGGCAATATCAGTCAGCTTTGGATCTCTGACTTCCCACCTCACAGCTCTTTTTGATCAAACCAAAAAGGGGGAAGGACAAAGTGAGAAACCAACTGACACGATCAGAACAACAGAAGACCTGATTCGGACAGTTGAATCTTATGGACAAAGACTAGACCATCTGGATCTTTTTGCTAACGAAGTTTCTGAAAAGATGGAAAAGTCAAAGGCAAGAAAGGCTGCTGCGGCTGCTGCGGGTGCTGGGACATCACAACTTGTACCAGTCACTGCGGGTGCTGGGACATCACAACTTGTACCAGTCACTCAAACTAAGATAGTCACAAGAAGCACAGCTAGCCAAATTCAGGCCGATAAGGAACTTGCTGAAAAACTGTCCAAAGAGCAAATCACTGAGGAAGCCCGAAAAAGCGAAGAAGAAAGAAGGGCAGAAAAATTGACAGAGGCAGAAGATCTGAAGAAGAAATTCAGATCGAGAGCGAAGAAAGGAAAGGCTGGAAAATCTGTACCAGAACCTCAGCTGCCAGCAAGAGTTGATGAGATTATTCCTAAGACTGCTGCACACGCTGAGAGGTTTGAGGAATGGAATAAGATCAGAAGTGAATGGCTTCTGGATGCCTTTGTTCTAGATCTTGTTCCACAAGAAGAATCTCCCGATGAAGAATTCCTCAACTGGTTGGAAAACAAATACCCAGATTTTCTGAAGTATCTGGAAAATGAGGCCAAAATTATCAATGTAAAAATATCTCGCCAAGAGTATGATATGTTAGATTACTCGAAGAAGGCAGACGGCTCATTTGACAGACTGGCATTTCAAAGGTTCTATTTTGACATCCTGAGCAAAACGCGCATAACTGATCCTCAGCAGGTCAATGATGTCAAATGGAAACTTTATCAGATTTTCAACGTCCCTCAAGATCAAAGGGAAATGCCAGAAGGATACAAGCCTAAAGAGTGAAGAATCAGAAGACTTCTCAGGATCAGCTGCTTTTAAATTCAAACTTTTCTAATGTAATATGTAATCGACAAATCTAATGAAAGAAAAGTTTATTTTCTGATCCTAAGACAAAATCTCATTGTCTTCTGATTATGTGCTCTTTACTGTTCTATTTTTTTTATCAACTGTGTTTGGTTTCTCAGGTGTTTTGGTTTCATCAAAAAGGGGGAAATTGTTGGGAAATTTATAGTTTTGATGAAAGTTCCAAAAACACATGTAATAGGACCAGTCAGACCTGTTAGCTGAATGATGTTTTTATTACCAGCTATAGGATACCAGTTGATAATGATTGTATAGAACAACTGATGTAATAGATAGGTCACATGTTGAGGGGGAACCTCAATATGTATAGGTCAGATCTGAAAATCCAAAGAATAGCTGATATCCGACAGGCCAGAAGGCAAGAGAAGAACAGAAGATCAGATCGATCTGATCAAGTCAGATATCTCAGCTGAAGTCATGAAGATCAGACCAGAAGACCCACATCAGCCGAGTCTGCTAGTTGAAGCTAAGACAACTGGCACCAAAAGACTCCACCAGGTAGACTGATCAGGTCAGCTCACCAGGTGAAAACTGATGTTTCACCTAATCATACGTCGATGATCTGAACAAATAGAATGTCAACCTTAGTTGGTAGAACAACACTGAAAAGTGCTTCTGTTATCCAATAGGGACAAGACACGTATGATCGGAGCTGGCAATTACGGGATTTGGTGCTACTTCTCTAACGGCTATAAAAACACTATTCACGCTTTCGGCCATGCCATTCCTGAAGCACATCACATCAATCCTGCAAGTCTACCAAATATAGCCTGAAATTCAAATTGCTCTCCAACGGATCTTTGATTTCGAGGTCTATAAATATGGGATCACACTTCAGAGTGAATGTTACGAAACATGGAAACACTGAACAATCAAGAAGCTCAAGCTATTATCAGATTTCCGCACGAAGAACACGAACTTGAAGTTAATTTTATAGTGTTCATCCCATAAGTTCTTAGCATAGAAATCTTTTCATCTAGCTGATAGGCTACCTAAAAACTAGAAGAGATTTCATAGTTGGAACCAAAACAATCTTACCCAAATCAAAAGTTAGGTTAAGTTGTTTAGCAAGATTTCAGACTAGGGTTTTTAGTTCTGATTTCTGGGATTGGTTGAGTGAGAACTCCTTAAAAATCTGTTGGTGTACTGTGTTTGGACTAACACACAAATCTAAGTCCAGTTGGTTTAGTTGGTGCCCCTTGTGATAGGGAAGAGTGGACGTAGGACTGGTTTGTCCGAACCACTATAAATCTTGTGTGCACTTACCTGCTTTGTTTAACTATTTTACACAATCGCACGCACCTAATTAAAACTGCATACATATTCAAAGTTAAGATCAGCTAGCACCAAGCTTCTGATCTGATCAAGTTTGACACTTTAGTCAACTGGTTAAAAGACTAACTTTGGAAACTGATTTATAAAACCGGTTTTTCACACGGGTTAAACTTAGCTTCCGCTGTCAGTTAAACCGATAGATACCGAATCGACCGCCCAGCGATCAAGAAGTTAGATATATCAAAAACTGATTCACTTGCACTCTGATCAGACTAATTGCTCTCACATCTGATCTGCACAAAAAGTTTTTCAGAAGTCTATTCACCCCTCCCCTCTAGACTTCTGCCCTCACAAAAACCCATTCGGGACCTACAAATCGTTTCAAGACAGTGTCTATGTATGAAGCTTGCGATAAGCCTATCATCATTTTCTTGCGATCTCTAGTGATCTTGATCCCAAGGATGTGCCCGGCTTCCCCTAAGTCCTTCATATCAAACTGTTTTGAAAGCCATGCCCTTACGTCTGATAACACCTTTACATCATTCCCGATGAGCAGAATATCGTCTACGTATAGTACTAAGAATACCAATGCAGTTCCGACACGCTTTTTGTACACACAACTTTCGAACTCGTTCTGATCAAACCCATAAGACTTTATTACATGATCAAAACATTGGTTCCAAGCTCTGGATGCTTGTTTGAGTCCATAAATGGACTTCATGAGCTTACAAACTAGGTGTTCTTGGCCCTTTTCAATGAAGCCTTGGGGTTGTTACATATAGATTTCTTCATCAAGACTTCCGTTAGGGAAAAGCCATCTTGACATCCATTTGCCGATTTCAAAATCGAGATCTTGAAAGAATCGACAAGAGAATCCGGATGGACTTGAGCATTTCTTCTGGTGAAAAGGTTTCGTCATAGTCGATCCCTTCTTTATGAGTATAACCTTTCGCCACAAGCCTTGCCTTGAAGGTTTCCACCTTCCCGTCCGGTCCTCTTTTTCTCTTGTATATCCACTTGCAACCAATGGGTTTGACCCCATTAAGTGGTTCGACTAGCTCCCACACTCTGTTATGATCCATAGAACCCATTTCGGCTTTCATTGCCTTTTTCCAAGAAACCGCATCCTTGTCTTGGATTGCCTCATCATATGTCCATGGGTTGCGATTCATCTTGTCAGGGAATCAAGTCCGAGGACTCTTCTATCCCCATGAATCTCTCTCGGGCGTCTTATAACCCTCCCACTTCTGACGAGATTCCGGTTGTGAAAGTGTGTCGTTTGGTATGTCATCTTATACATGGTTGGCAATGGGGTTAGCCCCCTTAGCTCATTTAAGGTAATCTCTTACGGGTCTTCTTTCGTTCATATAGTCTTCTTCCAAAAATCTAAAGTGGGTGCTTATTACCACCTTTTGATCTTGGGACCATAGAACATACACCCTTTTGTTCCTCGGGGTATCCTATAAACAACCTTAATTACGATCGAGGATCCAATTTTCCCGGCTTCCTTGTCCAACACATAGGCCGGACACCCCAAATTCTCATGTGTCTCAAACGGGCTTCTTACCGGTCCACAATTCTTTGGGAGTTTTGGGAACCGATTTGGATGGCACCAAGTTGAGAATGTAAGCCGTTGTTTCAAGGCATAACCACGTAAGCGACTTGGGAAGATCCGCGATAACTCATCATTGATCTAACCATTTGAAAAGAGTTCGGTTTCTTCGCTTCTGCAACCCCATTTTGTTGAGGGTTAAGGTGCGATTATTTGGGATACAATCCCTTCATCGACAAGTAGTTCAAAAACTCATTCTTTGAGGTACTTTCGCCTCCACGATCGGATCGTAGAGACTTGATCGTTTTTTTCCTATGATTCTCTGCTTGAGCCTTAAATTCTTTGAATTTCTCAAAGGTCTCAGATTTATGCTTCATAAGGAAAATATAACCGTACCTTGAGTAGTCATCAATAAAAGTGACGAAATACACATAACCTCCTCTTGCTTTGGTTGAAATTGAACCGCATACGTCTATGTGAACGATTTTTAACACTTCTTTGGCTCTATTCCCCTTGGCTCCGAATGCCCTCTTGGTCATTTTACCCTCCAAACATGATTCGCAGGTTGGAATTGGTTCAACTTGGAGAGACTCCAGTGAACCGTCTTCTACCAACCTTTGGATCCTCTTTAGATTAATATGTCCCAATCGTAGATGCCATAGAAGTGTTTCGTTCACGTCTGATGAACGTTTTCTTTTATCAGAAACAGTTGATGTGTCATAGGATGCGTTTCGTGAGTGGTGTGCACAGTTAATTGTATGGAGATTATTCGACCAATGTCCCATAACAGATACACTCATCATTTCAAGAAATGATGTCATTCTTATTAGAAGAAACTAAGTATCCATTAAAAGAATTTTAGAAACTGAAAGTGAATTCTTTCTAAAACTGGGAACATAAAGAAAATCTCTTAAAATTAAAACTTTGTCTTCAAAAGACAGGTGCACTTATCCCTTCGCTTAATTTCACCGCCCTCTCGTAGCATCGCCCGGTGTGATAAGGATCTCACTTCGCACTAAGTTGTCGGTCGACTTGAACCCGTGGAAGCAAACATGATCGGTAGATCCGTATCAACTACCCCGAATGAGAAGTATACGCCGCTAAACAAGTTTCAACAACTAGTGCGTGAGAATTACCTTTCTTTCTGGCCCTTTTGGGGTTGGAACAGGCAAACCTCCATTGTCCTTACCGCTGTTGAAGCACTTCCTCTTTGGATTTTCCTTGACACCAAGCATTCCTCATCTTACCATTGCCCTTGGCAACAGTTGAGTTTTATTGCTTATGGCTTTTGGTTCTCTTCTTCTTCTTGCCTACCCTTGGCCTAGAAGATGAAGATGGACGACTTGCCGTTCAAAGCTTGAGTTTGGTGCCCCATCAACATCTCTGCCGAGACCAAAGCTTGCAATAAATCAGCTAACGAGGCCAAAATGCTCAAAAACTTTTGGACAGAGAGTGAAGTACTAAATTCATCTGAGTCTCCAGATTATAATCTGCACTCAGAACCTCAAGTTTGTTCAGATGGGCCATCAATTTTGAGGACGTAATCCCTTATGGGTTTGCCCTCCACCATTTTCAGCAACGACATCTCTCGCAAGGTGATCTGACGAGTCCCGTATTTTTGACTCGTCAGTTGGCTCATCTGATTTTGGTGTGTCAAGAATCCACTTGTGCTTTTGTGCAGTTAGGACAATTATAATTTTTCGTTTCCAATCAATACAGTTTCCATACTTATTCTATTGACTTCAAGTATAATAACAGTGGATTAAAAGGTTACGACATGCTGAAATGAAATAAATAATAATATGCATAAGCACAAATATATCACAAGGTTCGATCACATGTTTCATATTAAAATCTCAAAAAAAATATGAACATGCATCAGCCAACATCTCAAAACAGTTTAAATAAGCCACGTGGGGTGGGTCATTATTTAAACACATTCAAGCAGGTTACAAACAAGAACAGTTACAAACCTTTAATATCCAGATTAATAGTTGGCTCCCACTTGACCAATATAAAATTGACAGGGACTTCGGGGAAGTATATGCATATCAATTTTATACCTAAGTAATAACCATGATTAAATACAAAATTATTATTTCGCTTTAAACGAGCCTCGTGGGGAGGGTCATCGTCGCCACTAGTAATAATCCACAATCAACCATTTGGAATTCATTCATGTGAAAGCTATCTTTTGACCGTCCCGTGGGGGAATTTCTCCAAAAGAATTCACAAATAAATAAATCATGGAGGTCAAAATTAATTCAATTTTATTATCCGGAATAAAATTGTCAATTAATTGTTTAAGCATACTTAGTAATTTTCGAAAGTGAGATTTTTTCAAAACGTTTTCTCATGCATCGCAAATTTAAACACAATTTAAATAAGCATAAAATAATGCATAACATCAAAACAAAAAATTAAACATATTGGGCACATATATCCAATTGTCATGGTTAATTTTTGTCATGTCTTGATCTTGAGAAATCGTTTTCATAGCCTTCATCGTTCGTCTCGAAAAGCTCCCACTTGACCGTCTTAAAAAACGCTTTGTCAAGCCCATCATCATCGACCATTTCATGGTGAAGTGTCCTCCTAGCACTCCCCCGGCCATATCGAGTGGCGTCCGTGTATAGCGCCCTAAGCGCTGGGCGAAGTCGCTGGCGGGTTTTTCGGCTTCTCGGCGAGTGTCGGTAGAGGTCGGGCCGGATCTGTCTTGTGGCGCCCAAGAATGCCTCGCCCAGCGTCGCCCTCGGCGAAGATCACCGCCAGCGTGCGCCCTGTTGGGATTATCTTTCGAAAGTATGCTTTTACTTTGTATAATCAAAACTGAATTTCGAACTTATTCTTGAAATAAATTGTTTTATCGATGCTTTAAATAGCATCGAATGTTACATATATTTCTTGCATAAGCTGTTCAACAAATAAGTCGTGTTACATTGTAGTTAATTTAGTGATACCGGATCACGAAGATTAAATTAACACGGTCCTTGTAACTAAAAAAAAAAGTACATCATTCACGACCTAGATGGAAATGAACAATCCATCGTGAAAGGTTGAAGTGTAAGGCTCAGATTGGCTTGTCTTGACCAAGAGATTACACTAGTGCATGGTGATGCCTTTGAATAGGACCTACATGAGGACAAATTCTTCAGAACTGAACAAGGAAGAATTAGACCTCAGTGGTTCTTTATTTCTTAATCTTCGTCCCTTAAATAGGATCACGTGTGGTTGGTAACTATTGCTTTGACTTATCACGGGTAGAGAATCAACGAGATTCAATACTTTTTATCTTGGGCAATATTATTGGTCACATGTGATTGCTAAGATTTAATACGGAGAATCATGTGCAAGTACGCTTGTTCGATTTGCCCTTGGGATGTTCATAAGCTTTATCGTACCAAATCTTGCAAGTGGAACTAGTTTCCTTATGGATAATAATGTTGAACCGTTCTTAACCAAGGACAAAAGATATTAATTAATGGAAAGCTATTTCAATGGCTTGAATTAATGGGCTAGATAATCTTAAACACGGAAATAATAACAAGGGAGCCATATTGGCGTAATATGGGTTAAGATGGATAGTGCAATATTAATTATGTAGTGGGATTAATTAATATTTATGGGCTTGAATAATATTGTGGCTCAATATTGATAATTCAAGATCCATTGGAAGGTCCAATCTTAATTCTCCTAAAGGCCCCCTAAGTAGCCCAACATAAAGTCCAATAAGCGAAAAAAGGTGTTTAAAATAAAATAAATTTTGTTGCCTTATTTTTCCATGAATTTGAAAATTATGGATTAAAAGGGAGAAAAGATTTTCTTTGAATTTTGTTATTGAATGAAGATATGTATTCTTGGAATACAAGATTATCTCATTAAATTCAAGAAATCTCCCACTTGGTTATCCATATAGCATTTTTCGAAAATTTTGAAATATAGAGGGCAAGAAAGATTTTCTTGATTTTCTTGAAAAGATATTATGAAAGATATGTATTTCTTGAAATACAAGAATATCTCATAAATTCAAGAAGATCCAAATCTTGGAATCTTGATCCATATATTTCGAAATTTCCATAACAAAGAGGAGTTGGGATTTTTGTGGAATATTTTAATTATGGAGAAAAGAATATATGAGATATATTCAAGATTTCTTGGAGATCAAGAAAAAGATTTTCCCATATTATTTTATCCCAAATTTTCGACCAACACCCTCTATAAATAGGGGATGAGTGTTTCATTTCCAAGTACAATTCCATGTGCTGGAAAAATTAGTAAATCCACAAAGGTGTTGCAACAAAGTTTATTTTCCTTTTGTTAATTGTTCGTGAGCATCCTACCACCAGATTGTCGAACAAGGATTAAGGGAATACTTGGGAAGGTTTTTTTGGTGTGTCTAATCAACAAGACCATTTGCCATTCCAAGAGGTACGTTCACGTAAGCTCGTAGAAATTCCGCATGCGTAGGATTTACGTGAATTAATTATGTGCATGATTTGTTGTTGAATTATTATTTGAATTAATATAGGATTAATTCATGCTAGTAATAATTATCAGAATTAAATTTGTATTTAAATATTTATCCCGAATAGATCCGCAACTTATTCCCGAACAAACCGGTATCGAACACGGTTTAGACTCTCAATTTTAAATTGTAATTTAATTCGTTTTTCATTAAATTTGAAATTGGATAGTAGAATTGCTAGATATTTTTTGCAGGTATCCAATTGTCATGGAATTTAATGTGTTTATTTATGCATGCATATAAATTGTGGTTTTTAATTCGATTCGTTCGAATTCGTTTTGCCTCGTGAGAAAATCCACGAGTAGATTAGGATTTATTTGATTTGATCAATGTAATAGACTAGTCTAGATCTAGGTTTATTTATTTTTTGTAAATAAATTGTAACCGGATCGGAAGCGGAGGCGGAGACGAAGAATTAAAGGATAGATCCAGAACCGTACGCTAACGATGTGCATCGCGCGAACGCGTCTGAGGGAGCTACGCGCGGACGGATGATGTCGCCATGTGCACGGGACGCTCGGACGCTAGGCATCGAGGCGGGATCGGCTCGGCCTTGGCGGACGGGCGGGACACGGGATGCGCTGGTGCGATGGCGCGGGACCATGCTCGAGGGCGGCCGAGGCGGATGGGCGGCGAAGGCGGCCTTAAGGCAAGGCCGCTGGCCGCCGAAGCATCGCCGAGGCGAAAGCCTAGGCGCACGGGAGGGAGTTCGCCGAGGCGTCTTGAAGCCGCCGAGATCGACTTCGGCCAAGGGGCGGCGGCCGGATGGCAGTGCATCCATTTGTGAGCTACTTGGCGTGGCGTTCGAGGCGGAGTTCTTTTCGAGACGACGAAAGGGGGAGAAATTCAAGACGGCGTTTCTTCAAAATCAAGCCAAGAAAAATCAAACCATGACAATTGGATAATTTATGCCCAATATGTTTATTTTTCCGTTTTGCTTGATTTATTATTGTGTTTTCTTGTACTTTATTTAATTTGTTTAAATGTGTTTGCATGAGAGTTGCCCAATGAAAAATCTCACCTTCAAAAATTACTAAATATGTTTAAATAATTAATTGACAATTTTATTCCGGATAATAAAATTGAATTAATTTTGACCTCCGTGATTTATTTATTTGTGAATTCTTTTGGAGAAAATTCCCCCCACGGGACGGTCAAAAGTTAGCTTTCACATGAATGAATTCCAAATGGATGATTGTGGATTATTACTAGTGGTGGCGATGACCCTCCCCACGAGGCTCGTTCAAAGAAAAATAATGATTCTGTATTTAATCATGGTTATTACTTAGGTATAAAATTGATATGCATATACTTCCCCGAAGTCCCTGTCAATTTTATATTAGTCAAGTGGGAGCCAACTATTAATCTGGATATTAAAGGTTTATAACTGTTCTTGTTTATAACCTGCTTGAATGTGTTTAAATAATGACCCACCCCACGTGGCTTATTTAAACTGTTTTGAGATGTTGGTTGATGCATGTTCATTTTTTTTTAGATTTTAAAATGAAAAATGTGATCGAATTTTGTGATATATTTGTGCTTATGCATATTATTATTTATTTCAGTTCATCATGTCGCAACCTTTTAATCCACTGTTCAATATACTTAAAGACAATTTGCTTACTGGTGAAAACTTTGTTGATTGGAATCGTAAACTTACTATTGTCCTCACTGCACACAGCCATAACTGGGTTCTCACTACACATAAACTAGAAAAGCCAAAAGATGAGTCAACAAAACGGTTAAGAAAGAGTATGCTGACTGGGAGCGTTCCAACGAAATGGCAAAGTGTACCATCTTGGCTTCTATGTCAGATGTGTTGCAAGACCAACACCAGAACGTTGAGACCGCTGCTGACATCATGACTAGTCTTAAAGCGATGTTTCAACATCAGAACCGTGTGGCTCGTCAGATCACCATGAGAGACTTGCCCTCTATGAAAATGGTGGAGGAACGCCCGTAAGGGAGCATGTTCTCCAGATGATGGCTCACCTTAACAAACTTGAGGTACTTGGCGCTGAATACGACATCGAGACCCAAATCGATTTTGTGCTCCACTCTCTGCCGAAAAGTTTTGAACAGTTCAGGCTGAACTACCAGATGAATAATCAGAAGTTCTCGATGCCTGATCTGTTGCAAGCTTTAGTCTCGGCGGAGGCGATATTGGGGCAAAAGAGCCAAGCCTTGGTGGCAAATGGACCCTCTTCTTCTTTTAGGCCAAGGGGTGGTAAGAACAAGAAAAAGGACAAAAACCACAAGCAAGTGAACTCAAGTGTTGCCAATGGCAAAGAAAAGGTGAAGAAGGGTGGAGCAGTGAGTAAGCCAGCTAAGGGGAAGTGCTTCAACTGCGGTGAAAAAGGACATTGGAGGTCAGCCTGTTCCAAACCCAAAAGGAATGGAAAGAAAGGTAACTCTCACGCACTAGTTGTTGAAACTTGCTTAGTGGCGTATACCTCCCATTTATGGGTAGTGGATACGGGGTCCACCGATCATATTTGTTTCACTTTACAGGGGTTCAAGCGGACCTGACAACTTAGTGAGAATGAGATCCTCATCACACTGGGCAATGCTACGAGAGTGGCAGCTGAAGCAGTGGGAGAAGTGCACCTGTCTTCTGAAAACAGAGTTTTAATTTTAAGAGATGTTCTTTACGTTCCGAATTTTAGAAAGAATTTGATTTCAGTTTCTAAACTTTACCTTGATGGATATTCGGTTACTTTTAATAAAGTTGTTACCATTTCTCTTTTTGATAAATTTATCTGTCATGGAACGTTGTCGAATAATCTTTATACAATTAACTGTGCACACCACTCACGAAATGCATCCTATCACACATCAACTGTTTCCGAGAAAAGAAAACGTTCATCAAACGTGAACGAGACACTTCTATGATATCTAAGATTAGGACATATAAATCCAAATAGGATCGAAAGGTTGGTGAAAGACGGTTCACTGGAGTTTCTCCAAGTTGAACCAATTCCAACCTGCGAATCATGTTTGGAGAGTAAAAATGACCAAAAAGGGCATTTGGAGCCAAGGGAATAGAGCCAAAAAGTGTTAGAAATCGTTCACACGGATGTATGTGGTCCAATGTCAACCAAAGCAAGAGGAGGTTATGAGTATTTCATCACTTTTATTGATGACTACTCAAGGTACGGTTATATTTTCCTTATGAAGCATAAATCTGAGACCTTTGAGAAATTCAAAGAATTTAAGGCTCAAGCAGAGAATCATAGGGAAAAACGTATCAAGTATATCTACGATCCGATCGTGGAGGCGAATACCTCAACGATGAGTTTTTGAACTACTTGTCGATAAAGGATTGCATCGATCCTACCGATCGCACCAGAACCCCTCAACAAAATGGGGTTGCAGAGCGAAGAAACATAACTCTTTTGGAAATGGTTAGATCTATGTTGAGTTATGTGGATCTTCCCAAGTCGTTATGGGGTCATGCCTTGGAAACAGCAGCCTACATTCTAAACTTGGTGCCATCCAAATCGATTCCCAAAACTCCCAAAGAATTGTGGGCCGGGAATGAAGCCCGGTTTTGAGACACATGAAGATTTGGGGGTGTCCGGCCTACGTGTTGGACAAGGAAGCCAAAAAATTGGATCCTCGATCAGAATTAAGGTTGTTTGTGGGATACCCCGAGGGAACAAAAGGGTGTATGTTCTATGGTCCCGAAGATCAAAAGGTGGTAATAAGCACCCACTTTAGATTTTTTTGGAAGAAGACTATATGAACGAAAAGAAGACCTAAAAAGTGAGATTACCTTAAATGAGCTAAGGGGGCTAACCTCAATGCCAATTGTACAAGATGACATACCAAACGATACACTAACACAATCGGAACCTCGTCGTAGTGGGAGGGTGTAGGTCCCGAACGGGTTTTGTGAGGGTGGAAGTCTAGAGGGGAGGGGTGAATAGACTTCTAAAACTTTTTCGTCTTGATCGGTGTGAACCGCAGATTACTGATCGAGTCGCGAGTGTATCGGTTTAGGCGATGTTCAATCTTCTTGAGTGCACGGGGCGGATCGGTTTGATATCTGTCGGTTTAAGCGAGTGGTGCGGAAGCTTGTTTTTACCCGTGTGAAAAACCGGTTTTATCAATCGACTCAAGTCGGGGTTTTCAACCAAATTGACTAAGGTGTCAATCTGATCAGATCAGTTGCTTGGTGCAGACTGAGCTTAACTTAGAATATGTATGTTGTTTAAAACTCAGTTGTGTGACTTGTGTAAAGCAATAAGAAAGCAAGTAAATGCACACAAGACTTTTTATAGTGGTTCAGACGAAACCCGTCCTACGTCCACTCTTCCCTTAACACCGGGAAACCTTAACCTACTTTAACCTGCGGGATTTATATCCTTTTCAGGATGGCCAAGATGTTTACCGAGTTCTCACTCTTACAATCTTAACCTGCGGGACTTATATCCTTTTCAGGATGGCCGAGATGTTTACCGAGTTCCCACTCAAGCTTAACCTACGGGACTTATATCCTTTTCAGGATGGCCGAGATGTTTAATGAGTTCTCACTCTACAAACGTAACCAGTGGGACTTATATCCTTCAAAAGGATAGCCGAGATGTTTAAAGAGTTCTCACTCTACAGACTTAACCTAACTTGCGTTTGGGTAAAGAATGTTTGAGGGTTCCAACTGGAAATCTATCCTGATGCTTTAGGTAGCCAAAATGCTAGTGGATAGGATTTCTTGCTAAGAACTATGGGATGAACACTCTAAGAATAATCTTCAAATGTAGTGTTCTTTGAGCGGAGATTTTGCTGTAGCTTTAGCTTCTTTTGCTTGTTCTCACTCGTTGGTTCTTGCGTTGGTCTCTTTGTTGGTCCATGTCTTCAAGATGAAGATCGATCCCATTTTATAGACCTCGAAATCAAAGAGCCATTGGAGAGCAATTTGAATTTTGGGCTATATTAGGTAGGTTGTAGGATATGATTGTGACGTTCTCCGATTATCAGCGTGGCCGTAGGCATGATTAGTGCCGTTTTTGTCTGCAGCGTCGTATCCCGTATTATCAGCTCTTTTTGTGCATGTGTCACTTTCTCCTTGGCTTCGCGAGGCGGCACTCCAGAAATTTATCCGTTAGACGATTCATTTTCCTTTTGTAGAAGATTCGTCTTGTCTGGTGTATCTTTTTTATTATCACCGGTGTGGTGACTTGATCGAATGGCGATCAATCTACCTTGTTGAGTCTTCAGTTGCACATTGTCTTAGCTTCAATATGCAGACTTTGCTGAATGTAGGTCTTCAGGTCTTTTGATCTTCAAGTGTTTCTGAGCCTCAGTGTATTCAGTCGTACTGAGTCTTCAGGTTTGATGCCAAGTCTTCAGGTTTATCTGAGTCTTCAGGTTCATCTGAGTCTTCAGTGTTTATCTGAGTCTTCATGTTCATCTGAGTCTTCATGTTCATCTGAGTCTTCAGTGTCTTCTTGTCTTCACCTGATCTTCTGACTTCTTGTCTTCTGATTTGAGCTTAGTCTTCTGATCATCTGACCTTATCTGGGTCATCTGATACTTCGACCTGACCTATACATATTGAGTTCCCCACAATATGTGACCTATCTTTTTACATCGACTATCTATACATTTCATTTTGGTCATCTTAATCGATTCTAAGTCATCGATCCAATGTGTCCGGTCGGGTGGTATTACAACTGTTTTGGAACTTCCATCAAAACTAAATTACAGATTTCCCAACAATTTCCCTCTTTTTGATGGAACCAAAACACTTAATCATACTTAATCAGAAAAACAGATGTCATGAATGGAAATGTAGATAATGCAAACAGTACATACCTCAGAAGACAATGAGATGTTGTCTTAGAATCAGTGAGATGAAGAAATTTTATTCAGATGGGTGTGTGCGTTGTAGAATATTTGAAAAATGTACCTATCATCTGATTCCAAGTTGTCTTCTTCAGGTTTACTTTAACATTTGCAGTTCTTTGGGGATGCCAAACATCCTGTACATCCTTTGCATTAGCTTGTCCAGCTTTTCTTTTCTATGGATCCCTCCTTTTTCAGCTAGTCCATAGTAGATGTTCTTGAATTTAACCGGATCTAGCTTGTTGTCTGGACGCAAAGGTGGAAGGAGTTGTTCAAAGGGTGGAGCTTCTGGTATTAGTGACATGATATTGCCTTCTTTCATCACTGTCTGGTAGAAGTCTGGATACTTTGTTTCCAACCATTTCCGGAATTCATCATCATTTTCAGTCTGATCTTGATGAATTGGAATCTTCTCCAGGATGTAGACGTCACATAATCATTCTCCTCTGATTTGATCCCATTCTGGAAGCAAATCTTGTCGTGCCTGAAGAATGCCTTTAACAGGTCTTGGGAAGGGCATTCTTCTCCCAAGCAATCTCCTCTGCTTGCAGCCCGTTCTTCCTTTTCCCGGATGTAGCGATGTTGATCCCTTTGCCTCTGCTAACTTCTGCTTCTTGATTGCGGCCTCTCTTATTCTCTGTCTTGTCAGCTCTTGAACTTGTTCAGGAGTCATCTCGCTTTTTGTGGAGAATAGATGGCCTTGTCTCTGATCTTCCATGATTGCTTTCATCATCTTGCCTTTGCCTTTCTTCCTCCTCGAGTCCGCTTTCGGAGTTCATCTTGTTCGTCTTCTTGGCTAATTTCTTAGCAAGTTCAAGGCTCTTGGCACGATCATCGATTTCCATTCTTTTACGAGCGAGCGAAGAAAAAGTCTTCAATCTTGTCGACTCTGGCAGTAACCTCTGAAAGGGCACTTTTCTGCTCAGCGATCTCTTTACTGTGTTGCTCCACAGTTTCTTTCATTTCAGCAACGAGATCGATAGATGAAGTGGCTGGCAAGTCAGATATAGTGGTTTTGGGTAGAGATGAAAATTTTACCAACTGTGTCTGAGTCTGTTTTTCTTCCTTCTCTTTGTTCTCTTTTTCTTGAGTCTGTTTTTCTTTATTCTCTTTTCCTTCAGACTCTTTTCCAGACTCTTTTCCTTCCCCCTTTTTGGTTTCATCAAAGAGGTTGGACATCTTGTGGTTCAGAGCTATTAATTGCCGTGAGATCTCCTCTCTGAGTTCCTTAACAACAAGAGGAGTGATCTGAACGGTGGCAGAAGGTGCAGGCGTGAAGAAGCGTCTGAGAGCAGTTTCGATCTCCTGTCTTGCTCGTTCTGTAGAAGCTAGAAAATGTTTTCAACCCATATCCAAGTGGTTGTTGGTTTTGTCCAAGGATGCCCAGACATTCTCCAAAAGTACACGTGGTTCCGATTGAGCATCTCTCGTGCAGGCGAGAGTTTGTCGATCGAGTTTGAGCTTCTCAGCAAGAGGATATACTAGTTGCATTACTTCAGCAAGGATGGCATTGTGCATCCCAACTGTGTGACTTCGCTCCTTGTCAACTAGTTTTGCTTGCTCATCTTCAAATCGCTTCATCAGATCTGCTGTGAGCGCTGCGAATTTGTCTTCAAATGCAGCCTGGATCCCATCCTGAATCTTCCCGAGAGTGATGATCTAGGTATCGAGCTCATCGTAGCGATCTATTCGGATGTTGAAGCCTTGCCAAGTCGGGCCTCATCTGCAGCACCCATTCTTGGTTCATCGGCAGCTTTCTCATGATTTGTAGGAGGTTGAACGGTTTCCTCTCTGTTATCAGCAATACCGAACCTTTCGTGAATCAACCACCTGATATCATCGTCAGATGCCAATTCAACAACACTTTCAATCCCAGCATTGTGTAGACATTTTAACTCCAAGTTTACAAAGAAATCTGATCCCAGAGTTGTCATTAGAATCAGAAATTCTTCAATGCTCTTCAGTCTGATATCCCTCCAGAACACTATCTCTTCTAGTTGTTCTTTGGATGCGGGATGTTGATCAATTCAGTACGATCCAGATCGGCGAGATACTCTTTGATTTGTTGCTTCATTATCCTTATGATGGGGCTCTCTGGAGCAGGTGAAGCAAGTACTGTTCTGGTGTTGAAGGGATTATGAGAGATGGACACATGCTTGTCGGATCTCTCAGGTTCTTGAGACTTGACTGGGGATTGGGATGTTTGTAGTTCAGGTTGGTTTTCAGCGTGTTGAGGGTGTTCAGTTTCCTGAACGGGTTCATTAATTGGTGGTGTGGGAGATGTTGTTCTGATAGGTGAGGGTGAGGGTGAGAAGGTTTTGTGGGGAGAGGATGGTGGTGATGATTTTTGAGGAGTGGGTGATGGTGATTTGGTAGTGGGCGTTGGTGATCTTGCTCTCTGGAAGATCTTGGTAAGAGGCAGAGAATCAGATGGTGATTCTTCCTCAGATTGCTCCACTTCTGTCCCTCTGACAGATTTCTCTCCTTCTGCTGCGATCATCGGCTCTTCCCTTACTTCTCTGATAGTTAGCTCAGAGCGGACTGCTATCTCTTTGTCTGATCGTACTTGCATCAGATCCTTTGTTCTGCTGACTTGCTGGGCAGAACTTGGAGCAGTTTTCAGAGGAGATGAGACTCTCTTCTGACGTTCCGCTGAGCATCTGGTTTCTTGGCCAGATCCTTCTTCTTTATCCTCTTCTCTTGAACGGTCTTTTCCTGCACTTCAGACGATGCAGTTGCCTTATCTTTTCCTTTCTTTTCTCCCTTGGGTTTGGGCACATAAGGAGTCGGATCCTCATCAGCTTGTCCAGGTAGGGACTCATCTTTGCCCAATATGCCCTTGTGCTTTGCTTGGTAAATCTTCGCTCCATTCTCGTTCCATTCATAATTCTGTGGCAGCTTATCTGACAGAATGATAGAGATTTTGTGTATGAATGAGCACTTGGAAGATAAGCACACTTCATTGCTCTGGGGTCACTTCGAACTTCCCGAGTCTTTTCTCAGTCTTGCTTTGACCATACCCAACCAATCAATATCTGAAGCCTTCTTGATTATTGCAGCCATGACACTTATCTTGTATGAAGTGACCACATCAAGGCCGTAAGTTGAGCACATGATCACCTTCTGAACAATTTCAAGAAGAAGGCGATACTTTCTCTTCAGGTAGGAGGCTTTGACGCTCCGTGTTCTCCTTGTTTCTTTGGTCTCAACAAATTTCGGCTTCAAGAAATTCCTTTTCTCCTACAGCAGTCATGTAGGTCTCTGGATTGATGCTTCCTCGAGTTAGGTCGAATACCCTCTGTAGATCGTCATTCGACACTCGAACTTCCATTCCGCCAACGGAAGAAATCAGGTCAACATCATTGTCTTCATCCCTCTGCAGATTGTAGAGAAACTCCAGGGCTTCATGGGTGTGAACGATGTTCTGATGAATAGAGCAATATCGTTCCAGTCCACACGCTCGTAAGCACTCCAGAATTTCCAGCGATTCCGAATCTGAGGTGATGTTGAAGACGACGTACTTTTCATCAATGATGTCTTTCTTCATCGATGCAAAGTTGCAGTACTTTTTCCCTTGGCCCGGTCGTGAAACAAGGTGTGTTATTTCTGTATGATATGCAAATTGATGTTTAGTTTGAGTAAGATATTTCAATAAATTCAGTCAAACTAGTAATCTCAGCATCAATTTAGCAAATAAGCGTTTAGATCTAATAAAAATTACAGAATCACAACTTGTAAACCTAGGTACCATAGAGAAATTGAGATCAATTAATTAAAACAAGAAATTACCAGTAATTGATTTGAAAGATTTTTAAATCGGAAGAGTAGAATCAAATAATTTCGAAGGTAATTCTCTGAAGATTTTGAAAAATATGATCTTTGAGAAGACAAAGTAGTGGAAAGCTGTTTTCTGAGAAAGATTTGGATTTTATAGAATACGAGGGAAAACCTTTTTGCACATTGAACAGCTGGAAAGCCCATTGATTTTAGGTCTAAGGGCTTCTAGCTTAAAGATCCTTCAACGCTCGCTCTCGCTCCTTACTCCAAGATTCTAAGAATGGCTTTCAGGATTCTAGAAGCTTCTCTGCTGCCCCCTGGGTCGGAGAGTCTGAGAGCATCTGCTCTTAAAATCTCTGTCTCTCTCCGTCCCTGCCTTGGGTTGTCTTAAGGCTTATGGTTTATGCTTTGACCTCCGGGTCTTCTTGTACTTGTAATACCACTTGAAGATAGCTTGTAGCAATTGTAGCTTGTGATATCACTTGTAACTTGTAAATCTGACCTCTGGGTCTTTATCAATGAAAAACTCTGTTATTCCATTGCTGTGTTGTTTCTTCTGACTTATGCGATTTGTAGCTTTTCTCTTGATTTGCTTGTTGACTGCAGCTTTAATCGACTTATAAAGTAATCTTCCAATCTGATCAGTTCCCCATTAATCTGATATATCTTGAACTGATCTGCCCTTTGTCTGAACTTCAGATCGGCTACTTATCTGACTTTCTGATATGCTCCTTATCTGAACTTCAGATCGGCTCCTCGTCTGGTCATCTGATCAGTTGAGATTCCTAACTCAACTGATTCCACTTAACCTGGTTAGTCTTTTAACCAACTGGTTCTGGAGATCAATCCTTCAGCCATATCTGGTGCATTTTCTCCAAGATCCAGAAGCCCTAGCTTCGTTGCATAACTCTCTGAATCTGATCTCAACTAGCGGCTTGGTTAAGATATCAGCTTTCTGCTTGTCAGTATGGATTTTTTTTCATCCTGCTATTCTTCTTTTCAATGTGATCTCTGACAAAATGGTGTCGGACATCCACATGCTTGCATCTTGTATGTAGAACAGGATTCTGAGTGATTGCAATAGCACTATTACTGTCACAGAATATAGGTACGTTCTTAGCTATAATGTTGTAATCCCTAAGTTGCTGACTTAGCCAGAGCAGTTGGGAACAACAGCTTCCTGCAGCCATATATTCTGCTTCAGTAGTAGATGTCGCAACTGATGTCTGCTTCTTCGAAAACCAAGAGATCAGTTTATTTCCCAGAAACTGACATGAACCTGAGGTTGATTTTTTGTCGATTCTGCAACCTCCGTAATCTGAATCAGAATACCCACTAAGCTCTAGATTGTCATCTGATGGGTAAAATAAACTGAGGTTTACTGTCCCCTTCAGATACTTGAGAATCCGCTTAGCTGCTTCTAGGTGGCTTTGCATTGGATTTGCTTGAAATCTGGCACATACACCTACATCTTCATCTGGATCCATCTTGAACCCGGTCATCATGGGAATTCTGGCTTCCTTGAATGTTGAACTCCAAACTTTGCCAGTAGATTCCTTGTGTACTTCGCCTGGCAGATGAATATCCCTTATGTACTCTGCTTGACTTGTAAACCCAGAAAGTAATTCATCTGACCCATCATGGACATCTCGAACTTCCCTTGCATCAACTTGTTGAACTTCTCACATAGCTTCTTGTTGGGAGATCCGAAGATGATGTCGTCCACGTAGATCTGAACCATCAGAATATCTTCTCCATCTTCTATTCTGAATAAGGTTCTGTCCACTATTCCTTTAGTGAACCCGCTATCTATCAAGAACTGAGAGAGTGTATCATACCAAGCTCGAGGAGCTTGTTTCAGTCCGTAAAGAGCTTTCCTTAAACGGTACACTTGGTTTCCTTTTTCAAAGCCTGGAGGTTGTTCGACATAAACTTCCTCTGCTAGTACCCCGTTTAAGAATGCACTCTTTACATCCATCTGATACACAGTGAACCCTCTGTGGGAAGCATATGCCAGAAACAGCCGAATGGCTTCTAGGCGAGCGACTGGTGCAAAGGTCTCATCATAATCAATTCCTTCTGATTGTGAATATCCCTTAGCAACAAGTCTTTCCTTATTCCTGGTTATGACATTTTTCTCATCTCTCTTGTTCTTGAATACTCACTTCGTGCAAATTACGTCTTGATGAGTTGGTCTGTCCACCAATTCCCAAACTTGATTTCTCTCAAACTGTTCCAGCTCCTCCTGCATGGCTAGAATCCAGCTTGCGTCTTGTAGAGCTTCCTCTACTGTAGTTGGTTCCTTCAAAGACAGATAACAACAGTACATGGCACTTTCACCAATCTGATGTCTAGTTTTGACTCTATCAGATGGGTCTCTGATAATCAGATCAGTTGGATGACTGGTAATCCAGGTTCTTCTGTTCTGTTGTGCGTTTGTTTTGAGAACATCATCCATATCTGATAGTTCGTTACTAGTGATTGGGAGTGGTGCGGAATTATGATCCACTTGATAAGAACATGTCTCAGCTGATGTTGGACTCATCATGTGCTGATATCTGTTCATAAGAACTTCGGGAGTTCCCCCTGAACCAGATGGTTCAGTTGATACTGTCTCAGCTGTAACAGCTTCTTCACTGACAGTTGTGCGTACCTTTGGGTCTGATTGACCTGTTGAATCAGTAAGATCAAGTTCTGGGATGTGCACTGTTACGTGTTCATGTTCTTTCTCCTTGATGCTTAGCTGATTCATTTTCTGCGTGTCAGGTAACGGTTGATCTGGTATGACTTGTTCTGAGGCAGCTTTCTCTTGTTCAGAGGATGTCTCATCAAAGACCACATGGGGTGTTTCTTCTACAACTAGGGTTCGTTTGTTGTAAACCCTGAAAGCCTTGCTGGATGAGGAATATCCTAAGAATATACCCTCATCTGACTTGGCCTCAAAAGTATTCAATTGACTTTTCCCATTGTTGTGAATGAAACACTTGCACCCAAAACATGGAAGTACGAAACACGAGGTTTTCTGCCCTTCCACAGTTCATAAGGTGTTTTGTAGTGAGTCTTAGTCAGAGAACATCTATTCTGAGTATGGCATGCTGTGTTGATTGCTTCTGCCCAGAAACGGCTTGGTGTAGCATGTTCAGCTAACATAGTGCGAGCAGCTTCCTTGAGAGTTCTGTTTCTCCGTTTTGCTACTCCATTTTGTTGTGGCGTTCTTGCAGCTGACGTTTCATGATGTATACCAAACTCAGTGCAAAAATCAGTAATAAAGGAATTCAGGAACTCTGTACCTTTATCTGATCTGCTTTTTACTATGCTGACACCCTTCTCATTTTGTAGCTTCTTGAGCAGTTCGGGTATCTTTGTCATTGTCTCGTTCTTCTTGTATAAGAATACAACCCAAGTAAACTTGGAATAATCATCCACGATTACTAGAGTATATTTGCGTCCACTGAGACTGACTGGTGTAACTGGTCCGAATAGATCCATATTGAGCAGTTGCAATACTCTACTGGATGCTGGTCCAGGTATTCCCTTGAATGAGGCTTTAACTTATTTTCCCATCTGACATGCGGCACATGTCTGATCTTTGGAGAATATCTCATTCGAAAGTCCCTCAACCAAAGACATCCTAGCGATCTTGTTAAGAGTCTTAAAGTTCAGATGACTCATTCTTTTGTGCCATAGCCAACTGCTACTTTTAGATCTCTTAACAATTAAACATGTATTGTTTGGGCAACTGTTCCAATCTGCTGTGTAGATTGTGCCTTTCCTTAAACCAGTTAGCAAGATTTGTTGAGAGGCTCGATTCCTTATCGTACACTTGTCTCTCGAGAACTCAACGCTGAATCCGTTGTCGCAGAATTGTGATACTGATAGTAGATTGTGCTTCAATCCTTCGACATACGAGACTCCAGTTACTTGTACATCATCATTCTCTAAGGTTCTGAATCCTTTGGTAAAACCAAAGTTATCATCACCGAAGAGTACACGTGGGCCTTCTTGTTCTTTGTAAGAGCTAAGGAGATGTTTGCTTCCAGTCATGTGCCTTGAGCATCCACTATCGATGTACCAGATAGTTGCTTGTACACCTCCTTTGTTGGCCAGTCCCACGCGAACCTGCAATCAAATCAGGCTTTAGGTACCCCTTTGGAATTGGGTCCTGGGGGGTAGTGGTGGATTTAGGGATCCACACAAACAGATCACTTCTATGAAAATCTGATAGATTAGAAGGTCTGATTTGTCTCCCATACATATCAACATAATCATACATCTCCTTATATGCTTTATGATTAGTATGATTATTCGTGTGAGCCTTGGATGACTTAGAAGACTTGAGATTTTTCTTTATATTTTGTCTTCTTTTAATCCAATTGGCTCGGTCAAGATAACCCTAGATCTCTAGTTATAAGGGTAGGTACATTCGCTACCATCAAAAGATTCATATCTTTTTGGCATAGGTGGTCTTTTGCGGTTTACACCAGAAGCTTGCTTATTAGGCAGCTGACCTTGATTGGGTCTCAGATTAGATTTCCTTCTTAAAGGTTGTCTCTTCTGATACCTAATCTGCTGATCAGGTTGAGGTCTCTTCAGAAGAACTGGGTGCTTCTGTTGATTCCTCGACTGATGCTTCATCAGTTGGGGTCCATTTCTGTTCCCTATCTGATTAGGCATCTGCCTTACTTGCTCAGCAGGTCTCTTTCCCTTATCAGATACAAGTCTAGCTTTTAGTGTATCTTTGTCAGAGACTCGTTTGATTACACCCTTCTGAAGTGAATCAAATGGGGCTTTTGAGGATGTAGAAGGGTTCTCATACCCAATTCCCTTCTTGTTAGTTAGCGTTCGAAAATAGGTGTTCATATCTTGAATGGTTTTAGATGATTTCATGAAAACCTCTATTTTCTTACGCAGACTATCCTCAGTAGATTTTAGACTCTCATGTAGTCGGAATAGCTCATTAAATTTAGCTTGAAGGATTTTGAAATCATCGAACTGTTGTTTGTTGATTGCTAGCGATCTTTGATCTCTTCTTACGATCGAAGATTTAACTTTCGAAGCGTTAAGTTCCTCGATTTGCCTTCCGATCGGTTTAGTGATTTCACCAAGAGTTTTATTTTCTTTGGCGTTTTCTTTAACAAGCTAATTATTTATGATCCTTAGCTTGTCATTTTCAGCATCCACTATGGTATAAGTGTCTACTGCATTAGAGAGATCATCAAGCAATTGCTCGAGTAGAATTTTGCAAGTCAATCTCTCCGGCGGTGTGCTAATAATAGCAGTGTGGAATTTGAAAAAGCGAAGGTTTGGAGGTTACCTCAGATTGGTCCTCCTTGGCCATCGAAGCGGAACTTCATCGTCATCGAAGAGAATATCAGATCTTCATGCTCGTGGAAGTCAATAAGATCGCCATCTCGGACGAAGTCTTCTCTGAGATGAGTACCCGAGTCCTCGGAAGCGGATAGGAATCATCAATTCAAGATGTCGCCGAACCCGGGCCTTCCTATCTACGAGGCGTTGCTCTCTTTTGTTCCATTTTCTCTTCTCTTTCTTTCGGGGAGTCGTCGAGGCGGTCGGTCTTTGTAGTGACCTGGTTTCTCCGCAATTGAAGCATGATCCTCGATCTCGGAACTTCCTCTGCCGGGTGAGTCACACCCGTCGTAGGATCGTCGGGTGACTTCCCTTCGATAATGTCCGAATTCATACGTCGGATCATTATCTCTTCTCTCATCTGACAGATCATCTCTTTTCTTTTCTTCTCCGTGATCTCTTCAATCATCAGATCTGGTTCTTTCTCGTGATCTGTCAGTTGGCCTCCTGTTTATTTAATAGTCACTGTAGAATCTCCGATACTTACCAAGCTGAGTATTTGTTCTTTCAAGTTGTTTTGGTAAGCGAGCGATCCATTACCTTGACTCATTATGTTTCCAACAGGTTTAGTGGCCTTCGATCTGCTGCTGGTTGCTTTAAATGTAACTGATTTAGACGTTGAGGCTTCAGCAGGCACCTCGTCTTCATCTGCTTGTCCTCTTTCGATTAAATCGAACTCGTGAGCTTTAAGGCTTAGGAACAAGCTACTCGGCTTCATCTTTGAAATGTCTTGGCAATCCTTGATTACCTTGACTTTCATGTCCCATTTCTTGGTGAGAGATCTTAAGATCTTGTAGTTGATATCATTGTCGACATCTCTCTACCAAGTTCTCGTGAAAGCTTATTTTCGACATGGTGATCCTTCCATCGAGCTCGTTGATGGTCTCGTTGGGCAAACATCTTTAACTTTTCGAACTTCACCGATTCGGCTTTTTGCGGTGTCTTTGATCGATCATTTCCTTCAAGATATCTCGCCAAAGAGTATCCCACATTGCTTTTGCGGTTTTGAGATACTTTATCTTTTTCCTTGGTGACTTTATCCATCTTCTTCATGATTATATGCTGGCGATTGTATCTAGAGTATCTGACTTTCTTTCCTCTGCATCCATCAATTTGGGCTTTTTTCAAGACAAGACTTCCCGTGGCAAAATCTGGATCTCCTCCAACTATTCTTTGGGTTGTCGTGGTATATGATGATGGGTCCTCGTTCAATGACTTCCATCATTCCGCCGCTTTATCGATCCTAGATGGTTGCACATATATATAGCCCAATTTGCATACTCATCAATTGAAAACTTAGGCAAATCATGATACATACGGAGGTATTATCTATCTTTGAGTGAGTTTGAAAATGAATGAGTTATAAAAAATGGTTTTTCAAGATCTGTTCAAATGACCACAAAGATTCTTCCTCAAGAATCGATGATACTCAAAGCCGATTGGTCGTAGAGAACCACCGCTTCCGATACCACTTGTAGGTCGAGCGGTTTTGTGAGGGTGGAAGTCTAGAGGGAGGGGTGAATAGACTTCTAAAAAACTTTTCGTCTTGCGGATCGGTGTGAACTGCAGATTACCCGATCGAGAATGCGAGTGTATCGGTTTAGATCGATGTTCAATCTTCTTGAGTGCACGGGGCGGATCGGTTTGATATCTGTCGGTTTAAGCGAAAGTGGTGCAGGTTTGTTTTTACCGGTGTGAAAAACCAATTTTATCAATCGATTCGAAGTCGGGTTTTTCAACGGTTGACTAAGGTGTCAATCGATCGATCGATTGCTTAGTGCGATCGAGCTTAACTTAGAATATGTATGTTGTTTAAAAACTCGGTTGTGTGACTTGTGTAAAGCAATAAGAAAGCAAGTAAATGCACACAAGACTTTTTATAGTGGTTCAGACGAAACCCGTCCTACGTCCACTCTTTCCTTAACACAGGGGAACCTTAACCTACTTTAACCTGCGGGACTTATATCCTTTTCAGGATGGCTGAGATGTTTACCGAGTTCTCACTCTTACAATCTTAACCTGCGGGACTTATATCCTTTTCAGGATGGCCGAGATGTTTACCGAGTTCCCACTCAAGCTTAACCTACGGGACTTATATCCTTTTCAGGATGACCGAGATGTTTAATGAGTTCTCACTCTACAAACGTAACCAGCGGGACTTATATCTTTCAAAAGGATAGCCGAGATGTTTAAAGAGTTCTCACTCTACAGACTTAACCTAACTTGCGTTTGGGTAAAGAATGTTTGAGGGTTCCAACTGGAAATCTATCCTGATGCTTTAGGTAGCCAAAATGCTAGTGGATAGGATTTCTTGCTAAGAACTATGGGATGAACACTTTAAGAATAATCTTCAAATGTAGTGTTCTTTGAGCGGAGATTTTGCTGTACCTTTAGCTTCTTTTGCTTGTTCTCACTCGTTGGTTCTTACGTTGGTCTCTTTGTTGGTCCTTGTCTTCAAAATGAAGATCGATCCCATTTTATAGACCTCGAAATCAAGAGCCGTTGGAGAGCAATTTGAATTTTGGGCTATATTAGGTAGGTTGTAGGATATGATTGTGACGTGCTCCGATTATCGGCGTGGTCGTAGGCATGATTAGCATTGTTTTTGTCTGCAGCGTTGTATCCCGTATTATTAGCTCTTTTTGTGCACGTGTCGCTTTCTCCTTGGCTTCACGAGGCGGCACTCCAGAAATTTGTCCGTTAGACGATTCATATTCCTTTTGTAGAAGATTCGTCTTGTCTGGTGTATCTTTTTGATTGTCACCAGGTGTGAGCTGACTTGATCAGGTAACTGATCAATATACCTTGTTGAGTCTTCAGTTGCACATTGTCTTAGCTTCAATATGCAGACTCTACTGAATGTAGGTCTTCAGGTCTTTTGATCTTCAGGTGTTTCTGAGTCTCAGTGTATTCAGTCGTACTGAGTCTTCAGGTTTGATGCTGAGTCTTCAGGTTTATCTGAGTCTTCAGGTTTATCTGAGTCTTCAGGTTCATCTGAGTCTTCAGTGTTTATCTGAGTCTTCAGGTTCATCTGAGTCTTCAGGTTCATCTGAGTCTTCAGTGTCTTCTTGTCTTCACCTGATCTTCTGACTTCTTGTCTTCTGATTTGAGCTTAGTCTTCTGATCATCTGACCTTATCTGGGTCATCTGATACTTCGACCTGACCTATACATGTTGAGTTCCCCCTCAATATGTGACCTATCTTTTACATCAGCTATCTATACATTTCAGCTGGTCATCTTAATCTGATTCTAAGTCATCAGTCAGCTAACAGGTCTGACTGGTCCTATTACAACCAGTTTTGGAACTTCCATCAAAACTAAATTACAGATTTCCCAACAGAGGGTTGTGAGACAGCCCGAGAGATTCATGGGAATAGGAGAGTCCTCGGACTTGATTCCCGGACAAGACGAATCAGACCCATGGACATATGACGAGGTAATCCAAGACAAGGATGCAGTTTCTTGGCAAACAGCAATGAAAGCCGAAATGGGTTCTATGTATCATAACAGAGTGTGGGAGCTAGTCGAACCACTTAATGGGGTCAAACCCATTGGTTGCAAGTGGGTGTACAAGAGAAAAAGAGGACCGGACGGGAAGGTGGAAACCTTCAAGGCAAGGCTAGTGGCGAAAGGTTATACTCAAAAAGAATGGATCGACTATGAGGAAACTTTTTCGCCCATAGCCATGCTCAAGTCCATCCGAATCCTCTTATCGATTGCTGCGCATCTCTACTTTGAAATCTGACAAATGGATGTCAAGACAGCTTTCCTTAACGGAAGTCTTGATGAAGAGATCTATATGCAACAACCCCAAGGCTTCATTGAAAAAGGCCAAGAACATCTAGTTTGTAAGCTCATGAAGTCCATTTACGGACTCAAACAGGCATCCAGAGCTTGGAACCAATGTTTTGATCATGTTATAAAGTTTTATGGGTTTGATCAAAATGAGTTCGAAAGTTGTGTGTACAAAAAGCATGTCGGAACTGCATTGGTATTCTTAGTACTATACGTAGATGACATTCTGATCATCGGGAACGATGTAAAGGTGCTATCAGACGTAAGGGCATGGCTTTCAAAATAGTTTGATATGAAGGACTTAGGGGAAGCCGCACACATCCTTGGGATCAAGATCACTCGAGATCGCAAGAAAATGATGATAGGCTTATCGCAAGCTTCATACATGATTAACTTGTCTTGAAACGATTTAGCATGCAGATTCCAAGAAAGGCTTTCAGACCTTTCGGACATGGAATCCATCTATCAAAAAAAATGTGCCCTAAGACACAAAAAGGAGATAGATGACATGAGAGGCATTCCATATGCTTGGTACCGTCGGAAGCCTTTATATGCATAATGCTATGTACGAGACCAGGATATCTGCTTTGTCATTGGCATGGTGGCAAGATATCAAAGTAACCCGGGGAAAAGAACATTGATGGCAGATAAAAAACATTCGAAGTATCCGAAAAGAACTCGAGATAGAATGTTAATTTATCACCGATAGTCTAATCCCCATCGGCCACACGGACGGACTCGGATTTCCAATCGGACATAGATTCGAAAAATCTACCTCCCAGTAGTGTGTTTTGCATGGGGAGGAGCCATGACATGGAGAAGCGTTAAGCGAAATGCGTCGCAGATTCTACCATGGAAGCCGAATATGTAGTCGCTTGGCAAAATGAAAAAGCGGTTTGGCTCAAGAACTTCCTAGTGCACTTGGATGTAGTTCCGAATTTGCCTAGTTGAAATCATTGTTTATTGTGACAATCTTGAGGAGCGATTGCAAATTCAAGGGAACCAAGAGCCCACAAGGCCAGCAAACACATTGAAAGGAAATACCATCTTATACGAGATATCGTTAAGAGAGGAGATATAGATGTGGCAAAGATAGCGTCAGAAGACAACCTAGCAGATCCATTCACAAAGTGGTCCGCCTCGAATCACATTCGAGAGACATGAGGAAGGAATTGGTGTCAAAACCATTGCCAATCTGCTTTGAGTATAAGTGGGAGAAATTATTAGGTTCGTGTAGGTGACATTAGATGTCATGTATTAGGAACTACACGAGACATGATGTAGTATACTTAAAAAAAGACTTTGAGTATAAGTGGAAGATTGTTGGGATTATACTGGAAAGTATGCTTTTACTTTGTATAATCAAAACTGAATTTCGGACTTATTTACTGAAATAAATTGTTTATCACTGATGCTTTAAATATCATCGAATGTTACATATATTTTTGCGCATAAATTTCAATAAATAGTATGTGTTACATTGTAGTTAATTTAGTGATACCAGATCACAGAAGATTAAATTAACAGTCCCTTGTAACCAAAATTACATCATTCACGACCTAGATGGAAATGAACAATCCATCGTGAAAGGTTGAAGTGTAAGGCTCAGATTGGCTTGTCTTGACCAAGAGATTACACTAGTGCATGACCGATGTAATCTTTGAATAGGACCTCTGGGAGGATAAATTCTTGAGAATTGAACAAGGAAGAATTAGACCTCGGTTGGTTCGTTATTTCTTAATCTTAAATCCCTTAAATAGGATCACGTGTGGTTGGTAACTATTGCTTTGACTTTATCACGATGCAGTAATCAACGAGATTCAATACTTTTTTATCTTGGGCAATATTATTGGTCACATGTGATTGCTAAGATTTAATACGGAGAATCGTGTGTGCAAGCACGCTTTGTTCGATTTGGTTTGGGAGGTTCATAAGCTTTATCATACCAAATCTTACAAGTGGAACTAGTTTTCGGTATGGATAATAATGTTGAACCGTTCTTAACCAAGAACAAAAGATATTAATTAATGGAAAGCTATCAAAGGTGGCTTGAATTAATTAATGGGCTAGATAATCTTAAACACGGGAAATAATAACCTAGGGAGCCATATTGATGTAATATGGGTTAAGATGGATAGTGCAATATTAATTATGTAGTGGGATTAATTAATATTTATGGGCTTGAATAATATTGTGGCTCAATATTGATAATTCAAGATCCATTGGAAGGTCCAATCTTAATTCTCCTAAAGGCCCCCTAAGTAGCCCAAAGATAAAGTCCAATAACCTAAAAAAGGTGTTTAAAATAAAATAAATTTTGTTGTTTTATTTTTCCATGAATTTGAAAATTATGGATTAAAGGGGGAGAAAGATTTTCTTTGAATTTTGTTATGGAATGAAGATATGTATTCTTGGAATACAAGATTATCTCATTAAATTCAAGAAATCTCCCAATTGGTTATCCATATAGCATTTTTCAAAAATTTTGAAATATAGAGGGCAAGAAAGATTTTCTTGATTTTCTTGAAAAGATATTATGAAAGATATGTATTTCTTGAAATACAAGAATATCTCATAAATTCAAGAAGATCCAAATCTTGGAATCTTGATCCATATATTTCGAAATTTCCATAACAAAGAGGAGTTGAGATTTTTGTGGAATATTTTAATTATGGAGAAAAGAATATATGAGATATATTCAAGATTTCTTGGAGATCAAGAAAAAAAATTTCCCATATTATTTTATCCCAAATTTTCGACCAACACCCTCTATAAATAGGGGATGAGTTTTTCATTCCTAAGTACAATTCCATGTGCTGGAAAAATTAGTAAATTCACAAAGGTGGTGCAACAAAGTTTATTTTCCTTTTGTTAATTGTTCGCGAGCATCCTACCACCGGATTGTCGAGCAAGGATTAAGGGAATACTTGGGAAGGTTTTTTTGGTGTGTCTAATCAACAAGACCATTTGCCATTCCAAGAGGTACATTCACGTAAGCTCGTAGAAATTTCGCATGCGTAGGATTTACGTGAATTAATTATGTGCATGATTTGTTGTTGAATTATTATTTGAATTAATATAGGATTAATTCATGCTAGTAATAATTATCATAATTAAATTTGTATTTAAATATTTAAACCCTAGAAATTTAGGAAATAATAAAATTTAAAATGCAGAAATTCTTAATGTATCTTTAATATTCATCAATCATGATGATTATTTCAACAAGATGATCATCATGATTGATGAATATTAAAGATACAATAAAAATTTTTGCATTTTAAATTTTATTATTTCCTAAATTTTTAGAATTTATGGTGCCTGGTTTCTTTTGTATTTTATATGATTTATAATGACGCATAAAAAATTGTAGAGTTATCCGTCATATGATTTCTTTTGTATATACAATAACTATATGAGAATGAATTATGTTTAATTTCATAAAAAGTTAGGGACTTGGAGTGATGAAAAATTGAACTCCCCATGATATTGTAATTGATCGGCCGAAATAAAATGTTAGTGGGAAGGGTTTATGAAGTTATGGGTATATAAAATCTATTTTCATACCTATTTATACAACGGAATCATAGTCATTTTAAATATGTCTATTTTAATCTAAAAAAATATGGGGTGTGTTTAGAAGATTTTGGGGTGTGGATAGTGAGATTCTTTTATATTAACTCACTTTAATCCTAGCATTAACCAGGTGGCTTAACCCACCTGGTCTCTTGGCTTCTCATTTGAGTGGGAGATCCAGGTTCAATTCTTTTTTTTGAAAGTTATAGAAGTTATAAGATGAATTGATGATTTTTTGAAGTATTTAGGTGTTTAATGTGCTATCAACTAACAACTAACTTTTTGCCGATAAAAAAAAAAAAAAACTTTAATCCTAGCATTACTTAACGATGACATTGATCATTATAATTCTACACTAATAAATTAATTTTCTTATCTGTCAAAAAAAATTTAACTTTCTTATGCTATATTTTAATAACTCTGCCGACAGTTTTTCACCAACTCTGTCCTTTGCTATGTCATCATTAATAAATGCAACTGGTATCACATTGATTAGTCAAGGATTTATATTTATGCAAAGTCTGTCAGCTAGTGAATATTAATGAATTAATATTTAGCTATTCGCAAATATTTATAATAATGTATAAATTTTCGTATAGTGATATTAATTTGTAAGTACAATAATATAAATTTTATATTATTAACAAGTTTCAATATCAGAGACCCGCTCTATATAATACTCTTTCTTATTCAAAATATAAGATATTTTGATAAAGAAAAATTATACCAAAATTAGCCTTATTTAATAGTAAATTATCTTTAATGACATGATAGGAAGTAAAATAAGAAAGTAAATAAAGAATATTAAATAAGAATAGTGTAGAAAAATAGAAGTTAGAACATCAAATAAAAAGTAAATAATGCAATAAATCAAAACATCTTATATTTTGAATAGGAGGAAGTATATTTTACTAATTAAAGCTCTGTGAAATATAATCTAATTAGAAAGAGAAGTAGATAAAAACAGAAAAGAAACATATAAAATAGAAAGAGCATCATTTAATTTTATGTAGTAATACACACTTCTCTTTATGGTAACATATTTGTATTATTTTAAGAAAATACATCTGACCCGATTCTATCTACGAGTTTTTAGCCCCTTCCCTCCTAGTATCTGTTTTAGCAATTGGTATGGGTAATCCGTCTCTTGGTTGCACATGCCAAGGGTTTTCGTAACCCATACTCTCCATAATAAAAAATAGAGTGTACTGTACATTTATAATATATTTTAAAATTATGCAACTTGTTTATATTGAACCGTGCAATAATTTTTTTTATTTTAATAAGTTATATCTTTTAATATAAAAAATTATATGATTTTAAAATACATTATAAATACACGGGGCACTCGAATACATACAAGAGTTAGCCTAAAAAATATTATCTCTAGCTGTATGTATTTTGGGAACTCTGTCTTTTGCCTATTTCAACGCTCATTAACAAACGCAACTTGTACGTATTACATTGATTAATTATGACTTCATATTACAACTGTGTCTATTTTCTTATCACTCTTTCATAATCCCTTACCAAATACCATTTGCTTCTAGCCTGCTAAATATTCGTTCCATTTTAGTGAGAAATTTTGTTTGAAAAAAAATCAGAGATGTTTGGGTCTGCTTTCAATAGTGTAGATGAAGTTAAGAAAATAATTGAGGGTCTTCTACTAAAACCTAGTGATATTTCGTTTAATTCCGAGTCTGAAGAAATCTTAAAACTTGTATACAAGCAAGTTGATTCCTTTGAAGAAACTGCCAAAATAACTCTTAATACTCGCTTGGACAACTCAATCACGATGGAAGTAGAGGAATTGGAAGTCATCGTAGATGAGATTGTATCAAAATCTGAAAGGAATGATGATGATGATGATGATGATGATGATGATGATGATGATGATGATGATGATGATGAAGAAGAAGATGGGGTTGGATTGTGGGTGGAGAATCTAAAACAAAGAATTGAATCCTTCACCCCTCGGCTGAAGATGGAGGTACAGAGCTGCTCAGATGGATTATACAACTTCATTCCTCACCAAGAAGAAGAAGACGTTGATGATACCCTTGTTTCATCAAGGGTGATAGGAGTGCCTGACGTGTATCAGCAACTGAAAGATAAAGTAATGGGTGACAGGCAATTTATATCACTTGTTGGTATGCCAGGCATTGGCAAGACTACACTTGCTAACAAACTTATCCATGACCCAATGATCGTAAAACACTTCGACCATTGTGTGTGGGTTCGTGTGGGCAAAAATTGTCGACTAAAAGATATCCCACGGCGCATTCTGGCAGAGATGGATCCCAACGGCCTTGAAGGAGATGAGGAAGCAGTTCATGAGTACTTGAAATCGAGTTTGAAGAGTAAGAGATACCTCATCGTGTTAGATGATGTATGGGACAGATTCGCGATGTATCTCTTCAGTAATAGGTATAAATACACGTTGCTGAACCATCCTTTTCTTCACCCGGAGAGTGCAAGTCGAATCTTGCTTACGAGCAGGCTGCAACAACTAAGCAGATTTCGTACGAGTCTTATTGTTTTTGAGAGCATTGTAACTATGCGGTTACTGAACAAAAAAGAAAGTTGGGATCTACTTTGTGATAAGGTGTTTTCTAAAGGTTCGTCATGTTCTCCTCAATTTGAGAAAGCTGGAAAGAAAATTTCTGAGAATTGCGATGGTCTTCCTCTAACGATTCTCACGGTTGCTCGCCTGCTCTCCCAAGAGGAGAAGAGCACCCTCGAGTACTGGAACGAGGTTGCAGCAAAAAAAAGTCATCAACTTTTTGTAGACGCATACGATGAAATATTAAAGGTACTACTACCAAGCTACACATACTTGCCTCCACTTTTACAGATATGCTTTCTCTTTATAGGACTCTTTCCTCGAAACCACGAGATTCTTCGGTCCAAGCTCATCTATTTATGGATGGCTGATGGGTTCTCTGAGTTAAATATAAGCATAAATTCAGATTTTGATGCTATTGAGTGTTTGGAGGAGCTTGTTTCCAATAATATTGTTATGGTCTACAAGAAAAGCAATTTTACTTATTATCATAGTGTCAAAACTTGCGGCCTCCATACTTCATTATGGCACATGTCTAGAAAAATAGCTAGGCAGACCAAGTTTGCAGTTGTCTTTAGCAGTCCTGATGATTGCTTAGGAGATGGTATAGAAGGATGTCATCGATTGTCCTTCAACAACAATGTTTTATTTGCCATCAAAAGTGCGAATAAATCAGTTGAGGATAATTATGCATCAGTTGCTCGTTTCCTCCTGTGTTTTGGTCCATACCATCAGTATCAAGTACCACTGTGTTTTCGTTTGAAATTGTTGAGGGAACTTGATGCTATTTCAATCCGTTTTTACGAGTTCCCTATGGAGGTACTACAACTAGTTCTGTTAAAGTACCTTGCTCTTACTTCGAATGGAATGATCCCACCCTCCATTTCTCAGCTCTCATCCCTTCAGTTCCTTATCATTGATCGACTTCAGAACATCAAGTCTTGTAGGGACCAATCATATCTGCCTGTGCAGATATGGAGCTTGCAAGACTTAAAACATCTTCAGGTTATGGGAAGCGACTTACCAGATCCTCGTGGGGCTTCTTTGTTTCACTTATCAACGCTTTTAGACGTAAGTGCTCGTAGTTGCACCGAGGCCGTTTTTAAAGGACTTCCTGGTCTAAAGGAATTAAAGATTCGAATTGAATTGACACCTGATGATGGTACACCTTCGAGCTGGTTCACCCATATTTCCTATCTTGACAAGCTACAGTTTCTTAAATGTATTATTGTTAATCCTGTGGCTGTTCCCCCAGTTGTTCCATTTTCGAGCTTCCCACCATTGAATTTGAGAAAATTGAGTTTGAGTGGATTGGGATATCCTTGGAAAGAATTGAGAAATATTGCTTCTATACCAACACTTTGTGTGCTCAAATTGAAAAACTATGCTTTCCAAGGTCCAGAATGGGGAGTTGAAGAAACAGGATTCATTGGACTTGATTCTCTTGAAATTGAAGACACTGACTTGGTGGATTGGCAATTTGGACTTGGATCCTTTAAAACATTTGGGAGCTTAGTATTAAAATGTTGTTTTAAATTGGAAAAGATTCGTGGAGATTTCGGAGTGGAACTTGAAAAGGTTGAACTGTATGATTGCAACCCTTCATGTAAAGAGGAAGTGATAAAGGCCATTAGAAAAAAATCAGTATTTTGTGTCCTTGATGTCCATTCTTCATGGGATGATGAGAAGCTCAAGACGTATACTCGTGAAGATATCATTGCTAAAGGTTAGTCATTCGATTTCATTTAAACTATTGTTGCAACTTGTAAAAAATAGCGTATGTTTGTGTATTGAGATATGCAGCAGGTACATTGAAGACTGGTGGTAGATTGACTATGATTATTGCATATTTAGGATCATTTTACTTTTATAAGTAATCAAAGAGTTAATTGGATGTTTACCTTCATTACGATTTTTTTTTTTTTATTATTTTGGTGGGTTTCAGATGTTTTAATCTAGAATAATTTTACTTGTAGAATTATTTTTTGGCATGCATTTGAAGCATATTTTAATTTAAATTAATTAACTTGCTAACTAACATACCTTTTCTCTGTAGGTTACATCTTGTAAACAACCTCTTGGAGCAATGAACAATAATTCAAAGATCAGAAGACTTTAACAGGTAATTAATTGTGTGTTTAAGAGAAATTGTTGCTCTGTTTTTTCAATGTGGGTAATTTAGGCGAATTTGAATAGAAGTCTAATTACCAAATGAATAATATACACTCTACATTTCACAATATTTGATGTTTCAAATTATTGAAAATTATTGATGTTTTGATTCGAGGTTGAAGGATTTCTTCCCTTTATATACATTTACATCATTAATTCACTTAATCATGCAATGCTAATCATGTGTATGAGCAATGTACTCCATGTTCTTTAGCTTTAAGTAACAAGTGTCTACAAGGTTAAGAACAAAATAACATTTCATTGTAGATTTATGAAATAACAAGTGCAAAATAGAATCTTTTTTTCTTTAAAACAAAAATTGAAAAAAACTACATTGTAGATATACTTTAAGAAACGAACCAAGTGCCAGACAGAGAGTAATAGAGAAAAAGCTCTGTTTTAGCCTAGTAACAGAATCTAGTTTCATTTAAAAAATTTCTTCAAGTCTCACCCCATCCCCCTCAACTTGAAAAGTAGGATTATATTTATTTAAACTCTAATATTTGTAATTGATTAAATTTTATATTTTTGTGTTCTTTGAGATCTTGGAGTTCGAAAATGAATTGTGTTGTTATCTTCAAGCATGAATTGTATTATTCTACTATTTATTTATTGTAACATGGATTGTTGTATTTTTTTAATATTTGTTATGTTGGATTGTTGAGACATAAATTGCTTTAGTATATTGTTAAATAGAAAATAGATTGTCATTCATAATTTACACAGGTTTTTGTATAAAAAAATACGGTATGAACGATAAGAAACGGTATATTTTTAGATATTTTTGCGATATATAGCAAAAAATCGATACAATATATATGATATACGGCATGCAATTTTATCGAATTTTGATATACACTGATTTTTGGTACGGTACCAGAATACAACTTTCAAATATCGAAAATTTCGATAGAGCGTGCTTCTATATTTTTAGCATATCGTACCAAACCACCCCTAGTCTGTACACACTCATATGTGATTCGATTTGATCAATTTAGCACAGTTCATATGAGTATATGACAATTAATCTAGTTCTACATGCGGACCAAACACATTGAACTTTGATTTGCACTATGTAAGCAAGAAAGTTCAGAAAGGCCTGATTAGTTTGGGGTGGGCATTTTTTTTGGGTATCCGGTACATGATCTGATCGGGTATTTCTTAAGATTTTTGGGTATCAAGAACCCGAATTTGATCCCAAATTATGAGATCGGGTATCAAGTACCCGGCTTTTTAATATGTAATTGTCATTTTTTATGTTATTTACATTTTTTCAATGTTATTTTTAAAAAGATTGGGTATTGTGGGTACCCGCTTTTTTGGACCGGTTCGGTTACTATAGTTTTTCAATCCGAATTTTCAGGTACCCGATTTTACGGATCAGGTTCGGGTATTTTTTTTATCCCAAATTTTTCGGGTACCCAGCTTCAGGTACATGAACCCAAACTACCCAACTTGATGCCCACCCTGTGAATAACATTCGACATGTAATCTGATGTGACAGAATTGTGCTATATTTGAGCGTGATTTGAACCAAAACTAGTTGAGTTGGTTTCCCATGAACCTGGTCTATGCTATGAACTTAAATTATTGAACCAATTTCACTTATTTTCAACACATTTTTCTAAACCACTAAACTTAACATGTATTACACTAAGCTTCATAACATGAACCAAGTCTATACAATTTTTTGTCAAATTAGTTGAATAGAATGATATTTTAAAATTGAGAGTACAAGCGCTCAAAAAAATAAAATTGGAGAGTACTAAATTGATCGGAACACAAAAAAAAAGTAGACTAATTTTGTAACCCCTGATTAAAATTTCGTCGACTCTCTATTTTGGCCGGTAGTTTTGAATCTACTCACATACAAGGCTCTAGTGCTCATTAAAAAAGAGTGGGTCTCATGTGCACTTGGGTGCATCGTGCATTCATAGTACATTTTAGAAGCGTGCAATTATACAAAACAGAAACGTACAACTATTTCAAACAGAAGTATGCAACTATATTCACATATTAACAGTTGCACTTTTCTGTGTAAATAAGTTGCACTTTTCAGCATAACAAGTTGCACGCTTTTAAAATGCACTATGAGTGCACGGTGCACCCGGGTGCATACAAGACCTAGCCAATTTTGAGTGGGTCTCTTATGCACCCAAGTGCACCGTGCACTCATGCAACTGAATGACTCATTTAAAAAATATATTTGACTCATTAAATATATTAGACATGTTCTATGCATGCATGGGTAGGGTTGGGGCGAGTGCACGAATCTTAGATTCGTATATCAATTGCACAAGAGACTTTGTCATTAATTTGGGATTGTTAATTCACCTATTTTTCTCTCTCCAAATCGAGACTACCAGCCAAATTTAGTTCGATTTTTTAAAACAAGTTGTTAGGAATTTGGATGGAACCAAATTTTCACATTGATATGATATTGTCCGCTTTGGGCCGAGCCCACACGGATTTATTTTTTGGCATCTCTCAAAAGGCCTCATACCTAGGGGGTGTAAGGAAGCCAAGTTGGCTCGCAAGCTACTCGTGCTGGACTCGTAAAAAGATTAAAATTGACTCGAGCATAATCGAGTCGAGTTCGAGCTCATAAATACTCAGCTCGAGAAGCTCGCGAGTATAATCGAGCTTGCACAGTAATTACTATTATGCCATTATTTTATTAAATATATATACTTATATTTTAATAAATATATTTTATATTTAATTTTATAAAATTATACATAAAATCGAGTCGAGTCTAACCGAACTCAAATCTATCGAGTTTCTTGTCGAGTCAGGCTCGATTTTAAAAATTTGGGCTCCATCGAGTTCGAGCCGAGTTTTGAACTTTGAATATTCTACTCGAGTCGAGTTCGAGCTCATGCTCAGATTCGACTCAACTCGACTTGTTTACACCCCCTACTCATATCAATGGAGATAGTTATTCCAATGCTCATTAATAAATGCAACTAGTGAATTTTTTTATTTTTTCTAATGCAATTCTTCTAGGGCAAAGTTTCATATGAAACTGGTTTACCGTACACCACTCACACTATTGCTTTTAGAAACTAATACCAGTATTAGTTTCTACAAGCAATAGTGTGAGTGGTGTACGGTAAATCAGTTTCACATAAAACCTTCTCTTCTTCTAGTATCACTTTGTTGATATGTACTGTCGCTGTTGTGTATACCATTACCACGATTGAAACTTTTTTATAAATTAAGTATTTTTTAAAATATTGACACTTATCTCTTTCAAATATAAAATCATTGACAATTATATATATAATCGTGACAATACGTGCACATAAAAGTGGCGACACTAAAAAAAAAAGTGTTGGATTCACACCCCACTACAAGAAAAAATAGTGTTTTGCCTATGAAATTTTTCAATATTTTTTCAACATGTCTACAAAAATTTCAATGAAAATAATTTCTTCCTAAAATTTTTTTTTTGACAAACAGATATATAATCTATTACAATGTGTTCCTTCTACCGCATGACACAACTTTTTTCATTATCGGCCGGAACCACAATAAAGACCTTTCTCCAATCCAAGCGTGAGGACAGGGGAGGTCAACACTCGCTCGCTTGCAGCATTTTTGAACATGGTCGATACTCCACACTAAAGTTCCATCCACGTTCTTCAAGATCTCGAACTTACGGACCCATAGAGGGCGGAGATCTTTTTTCATCTTATCGGTCGGAACCACAATAGCACCTTCTCCAATCCAAGCGTGAGGACATGGGAGGTCAACGCTCGCTCGCTTGCAGCATTTTCGAATATGGTCGATACTCTACACTAAAGTTTCATCCACATTCTTCAAGATCTCGAGCTTACGGACCCATAGAGGGCGGAGAACCCCATATAGAGGGCGTAGAACGCTATAAAGGGTGGACAATCCCCATTAAATCCCAATAAAGGGGGGCAGCATGTCTCAAACCCAGGATTTATTGGTTTAGGTGGTGGTGTTCTAACCACTTGAGCTAAATCACTTTGACAATTTCGTCCTTAAATAGAAAGGCTTACTTACGATTTGCGAACAAAATTTTCTAATTATATAAACTATTTTTTAAACTACAAATATTATTACTGATGTAGCAAGCGGAAGCATATACATATATTATCCGTTGATTCTTAGAATACTCGGATAGATACACAAACGTGATTAACATTTAATTCCGTTGATTCAATATGAATACGGGAAGAACAACGATAAATACACAAACAAAGGGACAAAACCCGATACATTTTCTATTTCATTTCAGTCTCCCATTACAATGCCTGAAGTGCACTACTTATACTAGTCTCATATTAATTAACACGATATACGAAAGGACTAAATTAAATAACTAATAAATAAAAGGATCTAAAAACTAGGTGGATTAATGGTAGACATTCAAACTTCTCATTTATTACTAAAGTATCCTCATCTTCATCAATTACCTACGAAAATGTAAATTGCCTAGAAAATTATTTGTGTAGGTAAGTTTGCCTACGAAAATTACAAATGTGTAGGTATATTGCTCGTAGGTAATTTGTTTGTCAATAAATTATTTTTCTAAAGCTTTCGAATAGTTGATTTCATACTAATACCTTTCCTTTACACAACTAATACTGTTAGTTAACCACAGCTAATAAATAGCTCTTCATAGCTTCATTTTCAGTTTACCTAATTTCCATTGTAACAGTTCCATTACTCTTTCTCTTTGTAACCGAATTCTTCCATTCTTAATACAATCTTATCATGTTGATTTCAATTCTCTACAATTGTAAGTTCTTTTTAAAGATTATTCTAAAAATTGGTAGGCAAATAGTAGGTAATCCTCACTTTTTAAGGACCAAATTATTTTTGTAAGAAAATTTGGTAGGCATTTGAACAATTTAAGTAGAGGAAATTCTTCATTTTCTTCTAGTGCCTCTTAATTTTTAGGAATTAGTCAATATAATATATATATATATATATATATATATATATATATATATATATATATTCTGCATGTCACTTGGTTGTTTGGAAGAGATGAGTTGCACATGGCAAGTGGCTTTCGCAAAAACTATTCTCTATATTTTGGCAGACAGTTTTTCAGATACTCTGTATTTGGCTATTTTAATATGCTGATTAATAAATGCAACTGCCAACTGGTATTACATAAACATTGACTAATTATATTTAGAATTAAGTTTGTCATGATCTTTACCAAGCCAAGTACGGAAGTCCCATTGCTTGTATCCTTTTTTGTGAGATTTGTTTTAAAGATTAGAGATGAATGGTGTTGCTTTCACTATTGTGAGTAGTGTTAAGATCAAAATTGAGCAACTTCTGCAACATAATGATAAATCCCTTCATATTGAACTTGGAGAAATCTTAAATCTTGTATACAAGCAAAGAATTGATTCCTTCGCCCATCGGCTCAAGATGGAGGTGCAGAGGTGTTCTGATGGATTATACAACCAAAGAAGAAGAAGGAGAGGCCGATGGTGCTGTTGATGTTTCATCGATGATAAAGGAATGTCTGACGTGTACCACGACAGGATTGAAGACGTAGTAATATTAATGTGGTTATTGAATAAAGAAGAAAGTTGGGATCTACTTTGTGACAAGGTGTTTTATAAAGGTTCATCACGTCCTCCTCAACTTGAGAAAGCTGGGAGGAAGATTTCAAAGAATTGTGAAGGTCTTCCTATTACGATTGTTACGGTTGGTCGCTTACTCTCCAAAGAGGAGACGTGCACACCAGAGTACTGGAACGCCATTGCAGCAAGAAAAAATCATCAAATTTTCAAGAATGCATATGATGACATATCAAAGGTACTACTTTCAAGCTACATGTACTTACCTATGCTTCTACAAATGTGTTTTCTATTTATAGGACTCTTTCCTCGAAATCACGAGATTCCCCCAACCAAGCTCATCAATTTATGGAAGGTTGATGGATTTTTTGAATTAAATGTAAGAATAAAGAATGTGAGAGATGCTATTGGTTGTTTGGAGGAACTTGTTTCCAATAGTGTTGTTATGGTCTACAAAAAGTGCACTTTTAATTTTACTTATAGTGTCAAAACTTGCGGCCTTCATGTTTCATTGTTGCACCTGTCTAGAAAAATAGCTCGGCAGACCAAGTTCGCACTTGTCTTGAGTAGTCCTAATGATTGCTTAGGAGATGGTGTAGAAGGCCATTGACTTGGTCGGATTTTAGCGAGCAAAAACAATATTTTTCTTGCTACTCCCCCGCAAGTGCACGAGATCATCGTAGTAGAAAATGAAGTATAGGGATCAAGTAGTATCGAACCATGGAATTTAGGAGTACGGTGTGGCCCTAGTCTTTATGTGTCAAGATGTTATTGAATTCTTAACGAGGTGCGAAGAAAATAAAAACAAGCATGAAAGCAAATAAACGAAAACAATAAAGGGGCACCCGACTAGGAGGATAAAGAAAGAGAACATGAACTAAGGTGATGATCAAATTGCAAAAATTAAACAAATGAATCAATAAAACTATCCTAGTTTATTTCTCAATTGCGTAATAGGGACTCGTCCACACTCGAAATTTCTTAATAAAGACGATAGATTAAAAAGCTATAGAGGACAATCGTTTTCTTCGGTGAATCTGACCTTGCAATAAGGTGTTCCCAAACCCGGTTGTAAAGTCTTCCTCCTATCCCTCACTTTTCGCATTTACTTAATTTTAAGTTCACAATTTGTTTAACTATGGGGGTTCTAACACTAAATACCCTCTCGAATGGATAAGAAAGCGTAATTAACGCATTTAATCAATTCTCAACTCACAAATTTGCACTCAATCATACTCACGCAACTCTCGTTTTGAAGAAACATGATTTCACACAAAAATTAATAGAAGAGAATCAATCAAAAGACCATAAAACTCATAGTAGAATCAACATCTATAAAGAAATAAACTAAAAATAACTAAATCAAAACATAAGTTCAATATTCACAAATCTCAACACAAAAGAACACTAAGAGTACTAGCCCATCAATTACAACTCAAAATCTTGCAAGATAAAGCTCAATAAACAAATGGGTCTATTAATTAAAATTCAAAATAAAAGAAAAATCAAACCCTAGAAGACATCTTGGTTGAATCTCTTGAATCTTGAAGCCAAAAATATTCCTTCCTCATTCCCCCACCTAGTGGGTGGGAAATTATGTGGAGACTCTCAAACCTAGCTTCTTTTTCCTCCCACTGAAAAAATGTCGAAAATAATTTCTGCTGTGTGATGTGTAATGCCGCTGCCCACTGTTGCCTTTTTTTAATATGACAAAATCGCTGAATTTGTTGCTTATGATATAGCAACTTTGCAATTAAAGGTGGGCGAATAAAATGAAATGTTGCTGTAGGCCCAGGAAGAGTAAAAAATTGCAGCTGCTTGCTTGACTCTATCATGTGATTGGAGCCATGGAAAATAAGCCAACAAAGCAGTCTTTTTTCTTCAAATTATCATGGGTTCAATTCTAATGGGCCGGCCACTTTTTCCTTATGTTGGGCCCAAATTAATGCAGCATTTTAATTCTTCTCGGCTCTCATCTTTCTCTTGATCTCAATTAAAAAGTAGGTATGGGTTTTGCCTCCAAAAATCCTCATTTCATCTATAAAATAAACAAAGCACCACTTCTCTCCAAATCAAGTGCAATTGGTCAATTTATTACTTTTGAGAGCATTGTAACTATGCGGTTACTGTTGTTCCATTTTCGAGCTTCCCACCATTGAATTTGAGAAAATTGAGTTTGAGTGGATTGGGATATCCTTGGAAAGAATTGAGAAATATTGCTTCTATACCAACACTTTGTGTGCTCAAATTGAAAAACTATGCTTTCCAAGGTCCAGAATGGGGAGTTGAAGAAACAGGATTCATTGGACTTGATTCTCTTGAAATTGAAGACACTGACTTGGTGGATTGGCAATTTGGACTTGGAGCCTTTAAAGTACTTGAGAGCTTAATAATGAAAGATTGTTATAAATTAGAAAAGATTCGTGGAGATTTCGAAGGGGAACTTGTAAAAGTTGAACTATTTGATTGCAATTCTTCATGTGTAGAGGAAATGAAAAAGGCTATTAAAAAAGAAGCAGTACTTTGTGTCCTTGATGTCCATTCTTCATGGGATGATGAGAAGCTCAAGATGTATACTCATGAATGATCACCGCATTGCAAAAGGTTAGTCATTCAATTCAATTTACACTTCTTTTGCAAGTATGAATGATCTCTTATTCGACTATGTTGCAAAAGGTTAGTCATTCAATTTCATTTACACTTCTTTTGCAAGTATTGCTCTCTTATTCGACTATGTTGCTGCGTCATGATATGCAACTTGTAACAAATTCTTTATGTTAATTTCTCATGTATTGAAAGGTTTATGGATACACAAATTGCAACTTGTAAAAAATAGCATATATATATTTGTGTATTGAAATATATATATATATATATATATATATATATATATATATATGTATGTATGTATGCCGCAGGTACATTGAAGGCTGGTGGTGGATTGACTATGATTATTGCAGATTTAGTTTCATTTTACTTTTATAAGTAATCAAAGAGTTAATTGGATTATTTACTTGATTACGATTTTTTTTTTTTTTTTGGTATTATTTTGGTGGTTTTCAGATGTTTTAATGTAGAATAATTTTACTTGTAGAATTATTTTTCGGCATGCATTTAAAGCATGTTTTAATTTAAATTAATTAACTTGCTAACTAACATACCTCTTCTCTGTAGGTTACATCTTGTAAACAACCTCTTGGAGCAAGGAACATTAATTCAAAGATCACCCGACTTTAACAGGTAATTAATTGTGTGTTTAAGAGAAATTGTTGCTCTGTTTTTTCAGGTGGGTAATTTACACGAATTTGAATAGAAGTCTAATTACCAAATGAACAATATACTCTCTACATTTCACAATATAATTTGATGTTTCAAATTATTGCAAATTATTGATGTTTTGATTCGAGGTTGAAGGATTTCTTCCCTTAATATACATTTACATCATTAATTCACTTAATCATGCAATGCTAATCATGTGTATGAGCATTAGTGTTTTGTACTCCATGTTCTTTAGCTTTAAGTAACAAGTGTCTACAAGGTTAAGAACAAAATAACATTTCATTGTAGATTTATGAAATAACAAGTGCAAAACAGAATCTATTTTTCTTTAAAACAAAAATTGAAAAAAACTACATTGTAGATATACTTTAAGAAAAGAACCAAGTGCCAGACAGAGAGTAATAGAGAAAAATCTCTGTTTTAGCCTGGTAATAATCTAGTTTCGTTTTCCAACTCTTGTAGAGCTCATTTAAGATTTTTCTTGAAGTCTCACCCCATCCCCCTCAACTTGAAAAGCATAGGATTATATTTATTTAAACTCTAATATTTGTAACTGATTAAATTTTATATTTTGCAGGTTCTTTGAGATCTTGGAGTTCGAAAATGAATTGTGTTGTTATCTTCAAGCATGAATTGTATTATTCTACTATTTATTGTAACATGGATTGTTGTATTTTTTAATATTTGTTGTGTTGGATTGTTGAGACATGAATTGCTTTAGTATATTGTTAAATAGAAAATATATTGTCATTCATAATTTACACAGGTTTTTGTATAAAAAAATACAGTATGAACCATATGAAACGGTATATTTTTCGACATTTTGCGATATATAGCGAAAAATCGATACAGTATGATATACGTAATGCAATTTTATTGAATTTTGATATACACAAATTTTTGGTACGGTACTAGAATGCAGTTTTCAAATACGTGCTTCAGTATTTTTAGCATACCGTACCAAACCACCCCTAATATGTACACACTCATATGATCCGATTTGATCAATTTAGCACAGTTCATATGAGTATATGACAATTAATCTAGTTCTACATGCACGGACCAAGCACATTGAACTTGATTTGCACTATGTAAGCAAGAAAGTTCAGAAAGGCCTGATTAGCTAGGGGTGGACTTTTTTTTTCGAGTATCCGGTACCTGATTTGATCGGGTATTTCTTAAGATTTTTGGGTATCGAGAACCCGAACTTGATCCCAATTATGAGATCGGGTATCGGGTACCCGGCTTTTTAATATGTAATTGTCATTTTTTTATGTTATTTACATTTTTTCAATTTTATTTCTAAAAAAATCGAGTATTTTGGGTACCCGAATTTTTGGACCAGTTCTGGTACTATAGTTTTTCAATCCGAATTTTCAGGTACACGATTTTACGGATCGGGTTCGGGTATTTTTTTTTATCCCAAATTTTTGGTGCGACTTCGTGCACACGAACCCGAACTACCCAGCCTGATGCCCACCCTATGATTAACATTCGACATGTAATCTGATGTGACAGAACTGTGCTGAATTTGAGCGCGATTTGATCCAAAATTAGTTGAGTTGGTCTCCCATGAACCAGGTCTATGCTATGAACTTGAATTATTGAACCCATTTCACTCATTTTCAACATATTTTTCGTATTATACCCTGGGTAGAGTCAAATGTCGTGAATTAAAAACAAGATTTATAACATGAACCAAGTCTATACAATTTTTTGTCAAATTAGTTGAATAAAATGATATTTTAAAATTGAGAGTACTAGCGCTCAAAAATAAAAATAAAAATTGAGAGTACTAAATTGATCGGAACACAAAAAAGTAGACTAATTGTGTAACCCCTGATTAAAAATTAGTCGACTCTCTATTTTGGCCGGTAGTTTCGCACCTACTCACATACAAGGCTCTAGTGCTCATTAAAAAAATGCAACTGGTAAATCATTGATTAATTCTGGCTTTATCACTACAAAAAAGACGGGGTTTTACGACGGGTAAAACCGTCGCTAATGACATTAGCGATGATTTTGGCGACAGAAAAAAATCTGACGTTGAATCGAGGGTCGCTAACCGTAGCGAGGGTATTAGCGACGGTTTTTTTTTAAATAATTTATTTTTAATTAATTTTTTTTTAATAAATCCGTCACTAAAACCGTCGCTGAAACCGTCGCTAAAGCGTGAATTTACGGAAAAAAATGGCATACGATGGTTCGAACCCGAGCCCAGGGGGCGCCCGGGTGGGCACCGAACCACCCGAACCACGGACCATCTCGAACTCAACCATCAAGCATATCAAATATAAGCCCCCAAGCCTCCCAATTAAATGAGACAAATTTTTGCTCCCAAGGGGGACCGAACACGAGATCTATGGGCGCCTGAGCGGGGATCAAACCGCTCGGGCACTTGCTTTCTTGCGTTTACTTAATGAAATTAATTCTATATATTCTAAAAATCTTTTTTTTTCAATTTTTTTAAAAATCCTTTATTTCAATTATCTAATTTAATTATTTAACCACATTTTAATATAATAATTATAATTTTTATTTATTTATAAATTTAAATTAAATTGTATTATATTAAAATTATATTTATTTATTTATTTTTAATTCATTTTTTTTACAGTTTTTTTTAATTTTTTTATTTCATTTATTTAATTTAACTATCTAATAATCTTTAAAATACTAATTATATATATTTTTTAAACAAGTAATACTTTCGATTATTTAAACAAGTAATACTTTTCATTTAAACAAGTAATACTTTTCTATTTAAATAAATACTATTTTTCTATTTAAACAAGTAATACTTTTCTATTTAAACAAGTAATACTCTTCATTTAAACAAGTACTACTTTTCTATTTAAACAAGTAATACATTTCATTTAAACAAGTAATACTTTCTTTTTAAACATGTAATACTTTGCATTTTAACAAATATTAATTTTCATTTAAACAAGTACTACTTCTCATTTAAACAAGTAATGCCTTTCATTTAAACAAATAATACTTTTCATTTAAACAAGTACTATTTTTCATTTAAACAAGTACTACTTTTCTATTTAAACAAGTAATACTTTTCTATTCAAACAAGTAATACTTTTCATTTAAACAAGTAGTACTTTTCATTTAAACAAGTACTACTTTTTTATTTAAACATCTACTACTTTTCTATTTAAACAAGTAATACTTTTCATTTAAACAAGTAATACCTTTCATTTAAACAAGTAATACTTTCTATTATTTAAACAATACTTTTAATTTAAACAAGTAATATTTTTCATTTAACCAAGTACTACTTTTCTATTTAAACAAGTACTACTTTTCAATTTAAACAAGTACTACTTTTCAATTTAAACAAGTACTACTTTTCATTTAAATAAGTACTACTTTTCTATTTAAACAAGTATTACTTTTCTATTTAAACAAGTACTACTTTTCTATTTAAACTTAAGTAATATTTTTCATTTAACAAGTAATACTTTCATTTAAACAAGTATTACTTTTCTATTTAAACAAGTACTACTTTTAGTCAATATATATATTTAAATATACTATGAATTAAATTTTATATCGTAAACTCCTCGAAATAGATCTGACTACGGTCAGGTGGAACTCTTCTCCAAGTGACTATAAATTAAATATACGGTAAGGTACATTAAAAACAATTAAAAAACCTAGTATAATCCTGAAACATAAAAAAAATACATAACTAATATTAAAAAAAAAATTAATTAATTTTTTTTAAATTAATTTTAAAAAAAAAACCGTCGCTAAATCCATCGCAAAAACCGTCGCTAAAGGGGTTAGCCCAAAACATCGCTAAAACCGTCGCTATTTGCGACGGTTCTCTAAACCGTCGCTAAAACTGTTGACTTTGACCATTTGACCGTAACCGTCGTAAAAACCGTTGCTATTTGCGACAGTTCTTGTAACCGTCGCTAATTTCCGTCGTTAAAACGCGCGTTTTTTGTAGTGTATAGTTACAATTAAGTTTGTCCTCTTTACGAAGCCATCACTCTTTCATAATCCTATTAATTACCAAATACAAATTACTTCTATCCTGGCAAATGTTGGTTCCATTTTTGTGAACTTTGTTTGAAAGATTAGAGATGAATGGGACTGCTTTCCTTCGTTTTAAAACTATTTTTATCGTTTTAGATTTTAATTATCTCTAATCACATAAATGAGTCTAGGCTTGGAAATTCTTGATAACTCATGATTTAGTAGTCATCTTCCAAAGTATTAAATATTGAATATTCCTAATTGCACCCGAAAATATATAAGAATACTACATTGTGGTGGGTATTCAAATAGTCAAAAGCATAGAAAACCTGTCTTCGAAACATTAGGTGATTTTCTAAAGAGCTGGATGTATCCAAAATATAAGGAAAATGTGGGCAATTAGAGCATAAATGCACCATTATAAAGAACAGTTGTGCCGAAATAGATTATAAATGTGCTCAATCCGAGGGTAGCAAGCAGTGTCCAATTAGATCTCAAATGCACCCAATTAAAGCCAACTAGAGAGCATGTGCACCTAAACAAAGTACATATGCACTCAAATAAGTACACATGCATCAAATTAGAGCTCATATGCACTCAAATAAAGCGTAAATATGCTCGAGTTGGGCGCATGTGAGCTCCATTTAAATAAACACGTCCAACTAAAGAGCATATGCGGCCACTGAGAGCACATATGCACCAATTAGATTGCATATGTGCCCAATAAAGTTAAATGCGCATGATTAGAGTGCACGGGGGCCAAACAGAGCTCAAATTCGCCCCGAAAAAGTGCATATGTGCAAAATTCAGGTGCAAATGCGCACAATTCTACTATATATAGTCAAAACTTCTATAATTTATGAGCTTGGATCGTAATAACTCGGATAATTTTAATTATTTAGACGCTCTTGTGAACTGATTAACAACACGGTAAACATTTATCAATTAATTAAAATGAAAAATGAGTAAGTGATTAAGTAAGTAGAATGTATTAATTTAGACTCGGCTCACAATCCATTTCACATTGTCCCATCTCCAATAAGAATTTGTCGCATTGACTAACAGGCTAATTCATATTAGTCAGGTACTCTATCATCGATAAAGAGGCCTCGTAGAGAACAAGTCACCGATTTTGTAAAATACCATTTCTCAGGGGACAGAAAATTAATTACTAGAAGCTAAGCAATAAATAATTATTTGTAAACTAGTGATTACTTAATTAATTATAAGCAATTAACATATAATTAATTAATCAATCTCTTGGTTGTTTCCTAGAGATCAGTTGCACATGGCAGAGGCAGACTAGTTTTTATATCAAATCTTAGTGTGAATTCAACCTAATGATAATTTATTTAGGAAAAAATGGTACATTCCACATTTTAGGGCAATATCAAGAATCATTAGATTATGTTCAATTTAAGTTCGGTGTATTTTTACTATTTCAGTTTTGACCCTTTTGATATCAACTTTGGTTCTTTTGGATCATAATTGACAAAAGTAAAAATACGCAGGCCCAACAATTAAGCACAACATGGATCAAAATTGAATAAATAAAAAATTACAATGAGGCAATCTCCCACACATCATCAACAATGGAGCCAAGATAGGAAATATCAGAACTCGGCCTCAACAACGCATCATAAAGGAGCTTCGAATCAGTCTCCAGCATCACAACACGAGCTCCCCTGTCTCTTGCAATCTCCAAACTCCTCCGTGCAGCTAACGCTTCTGCAACCCATAGCAGCGGTCATCGACGAATTGGGCGGACATAGAAGGTGCGCCGGTGGAGGGGGACGTGGCTCGGGCGGCGGAGCGGAGCATCTGGCAGAGGCGCTCTACTTGCTTGCCGACGTCGGAGCATCTGGCAGAGGCGTTCACATTGATCATTATTAAAATATTAGAGTACTATAACTTTTCTTATGCAATATATTTTCAAAACTTGGCCGACAGTTTTTCACCAACTCTGTTTTTTTGCTATTTCAATACTCATTAATAAATGCAACTGGTATCTCATTGACTAATTATGGTATATATTTAGGATAAATTGCACTTTTTGGTACCAAAAGAATGAATCAACTGTAAATTGGTCATTTTTTCGATAAATTTGGTCGAGCCTGCCCAGATTAGACCCCCATAGCTATTTCTCCTTAGACGCTCAATTTAATTTTCAAGATCCTGGCGATTTTTGGCATTCGCCCTTGCAATATGTTTTCCCCAGTCTTCCAATATCCCCGACGTGGCCTTAAGCCTTTGAAGGACCTTGAAGTCCTTGAACCCATCCCAACTTCGACTGACCACACTCACAATATCGAGCTCCTCCAACCATTTATTCTCAAATCTGAATTTCCTAACTTTTGGTATCGTGCTCATGTTCTTAGTTTCCAAGAGGATCGGATTGTGGTCCGAAATTGGAGCCACCAAGTTCCTTAACTGAGCAGACGAGAAACGGTCATGCCATCCCGGGGTTCCCATTGCCTATCTAGCCGTTCTTGAGAAAAAAAGTTTTTTGGTCTCATAACTTTCCTGTAATCCCTTTTTTGTCCCAAAAAGTTTAACTATCCAATTTTGATCCCCTAACTATCTCGATTGTCCAATTTTGGTCCCATTTTTATCCAAAAATAGAAATTTTTATCATTTTCAGTTATGCGTAAGTCACGTATCGGTTAAAAATGCTGGTTTCTGAGCTCATATCTGAAGTGGACACTGACTGTTAAAAGAAAAGTTCATTTTTCTAAAAATTAAAAAGAACAAGAAAATTTCTTCCAAGTGCGGAAAAAATGAATTTTTAACGTCCACGTAAACTACGAGCTCGGGAGACCCCATTTTTAACCGGCATGTGACTTGTGTGTGATAGAAAAAAAAGACAAATTTTATATTTTTCGGCGAAAATAGGATCAAAATTGGATAATCGTGATAGTTATGGGAATTGAAAAGTTAAATTTTTTTGGGACAAAAAACGAATTACAGGAAAGTTATGGGACCAAAAAGCTTTTTTTCACCAACTTAGGTGACAATTCTGTCTGATTTGGACATATTCTAACTCGATTGTCCTACGTTTTCAAGCCCGTAAAATTATTATCCTTAAAACACAACTCCCTAAATTATGGGCTTAAAAAATACATTATTCTCGAATGTATATTATCTTTTCCTTATTTATTGTTTTCTTGAATCCAGGAGAATATAAATCTATTTTTTATTTTAGTTAAGGTTTTGGAAATAGAAGAAGCCGTTATTATGATGGTGTCGTGAGAATTTTTCAGCTGGAAATTATTTGATGAACATATAAATCAGTGAAAATTTTCTCTGTTGAGGAGGAGTCGAGCGATTGAGAGAAAAGTGGTAGAGTGGGAGACAGAGAATAAGTCCTTGCTAAAACTTAGGGATGTAATATTCTAATTATTCTAATTAATATTATTCATTTAGCGGTGGATGACACGATTAAAAAAAAAAGTTCAAAACAACTCACAAACAAAATAAGTACGTGTACGATATTACGGTAAATAACAGGAAATTGTTGACCCAGTTCATCAATAATTTACTACTCTGGGGGCATTCCAAGTCAGGGATGTCTGCGAGGTTTACATATACAGTACACAATACTTCTCGTGAGGAAAACTTCTACGAAAGATGGTGATTTGGAAAATATATGCGAGTACTTGGGAATTTTTTCTGAACCCTCTTACTGGTCTTTTTTACCTTACTTATAGTACTTTGACAAACATGTGCTGGTTGGTAAGCATGAGCTGGAGACTTCATGTCTTGCAAGAACTCATGTGATGCTGCCACGTTTTCAACTTCGTCTTCCTGGTTGACCTTTGGATTTACTTGCTTATAAAGCATTCTTTTTGTCATCCAGATGGTTCAGTTAGTGAGACTTTTATGTCATATGCCCTTTGTATCAACTTTTGCTCGACCGATTGCTCTGCTCGCCCCTTTCACCATATCGATTTTGTACCTGAACACTGTCCTTAACGAGCATACAAGAATGACTAATCTGGCGAGCATACTTGTTTGGTCGGCAAGGCGAGCACACAAGAATGACTAATCTGGCGAGCATACTTGTTTGGTCGGCAAGGCGAGCACGCTTGTATGGTTGATAAAGCGAGCATACTTGTATGGTTGATAATTATTATCTAGGCGAACACCTCTCCATCGGGCATGGTTATTTTAATAATTTATTGATACACGTGTCCCTCCGACGTGTACAAATAAATCGAGGTAAAAACATCGATCACAACAATACCCCCCAGCCAGGCCGCTTTGTATTCATCATGGGGGCCCGACTGTTGGATATATTGAGCGGGTCTTCGAGAGTGTCGCTTCGACTTCTGTGTCAGAAACCTCTTTTTTGAATTTTCAAAATTTTTAAATCCAGCATCTATAAAAACCATTTTGCCGCCTCAACCCTTTCTCTTTCTCTTCATTCTCTCTTCTTTCTTTCTTCACATTCCGTCCCGTCTGAAATTTTTGGCAAGAGCACGCTTATTTCGGCGAAAGATTTCTTCCAGGTAATTACTTCATACCCCCCTTAATTCCAATTATGACTTCTCGTTCGAGTTCTACCGCTTCAATAGAGTCAAACCATCATAGTTCTTCTTCCTCATCTTACCGTCCGATCTCCCGTAGTGGTGCTAATGCGCCGGAGATGAACGCCTCGGGTTCAAGATCCCGCTGGCAAATTCGACAACCATTTGCCATTCTTTCGTCGGATTCCGACGATGCCCTCAATGAATTAGACCGGGATTTAGCCCGCACCGATTTTTTAGATGATTCGGGTGAAGATTCTTTATCCCAACCCCAAATCGGATCTAGGGTTGTAGGTAATCGTGATGTAAATAGGGGTGACGATCATATGAGGGAGGAAATCCCAGTAACTGTAAATGTTAATGAGTCGAACAGAGGATTTGATGGCGAACAGAACATGGTGCTCGATATCCCTGTTGGTCTTCCTCATAGCCCAACATATACCGAGTATAGTGCTCGCTATGATTTTGAATGGCCAGAACAACCTCACAGGACAAGGGTCGAAAATGAATATCCAGCGAGCAAAATTGCAAGTGTGATCGACGTAGATATGCTCGGCCAATTGTATCGGAATTACGAGACTCCAAAGGATGTGTTTTTCTGGGCGCCTGGTCCCGATGAGCGAGCAGACCAGCCTCCCGAGGGTTGTGTTGCTGTGAACTTAGATACAATGGAAGCGGGTCTTCGATTCCCACTTCATCCAGTTATTACTCGCTTGCTCGTTGAATGGAATATCACTATTACACAGCTAATGCAGAATGGGTGGCATATGATTATGAGTATCCTAACTCTGTTCGGCAAAACGAAACCTGTGTACTATCCAACAACAGCAGAACTTACTCGATTAGTTCATTTGTCTCGACCCAAAGGCGAACACGGATGGTTGTTCATGCAAGCGAATGCAAAATGTAAGGTCATCGAGGATGTGCCTAATAAGATCACAGATTGGAAAGAGAAGTTTTGGTTCGTCGGGGGTGATTGGAAAAGTCCTGCTTCAGGATGTGAACCAAATGCCCGCTTAGATATCCCCACTGATTTTGGAATCTGTCGAAGTAAGTATTTTTGTGGTTTTGCTCTTCACAGTGAACTGATTTTAACTTTATTTCTCAATCTCAGGAATTCAAGCAACAACAGACAAAGAGACAAACGATGGTTATTTCAGCAGTATCTGGCAAATCGACCTTGAGCCATACTCAGACCACTCAGTGAAGACGTTGAATACTGCTGACCAAAGAAAGAAAGGAGTACTGTACGTGCCCCCTCACCATTTAGTTGCCCTCAATCCAACCGGTAAGGATTGTCTTTTATATTTGCGAATGTGTTGTGCCTTTTGTTCCCGGTTTCTCTTTCTTTTTTAATAAATTCTTCTGTCTACAGCTTTCCCTGCCGTAACTATTGCTATAAGCACATCTGATCATACTGAAATGGCTCGAACTAAGAGACCCCAAGAGCTTGCTCGAATCCAGGCCGAGAGAGATGCTCAACGAGCAAACCGAGGGGAGGCAAGCAGGCTGAAAAAGGCGAGCCGACCTGCCGCGCCAGGACCGGGCGAGTTGAGTCGGCAGAAAAGGATAACTCGTCCTGCCGAGCAGGGATCGAGCGACCAAGCTCCCTCACCAAAGAGATCCGAAAGGCTACCTGACGATCAAAATTCGATAGCTCCATCGAGCATCGATGTTAATGAGGCGACCCCTACTGCTGAAACGACCAGAATAATTGCCTCTGTGGTCGGTCCGATCACACAAATTGCGGAAATGGAGGTCGGTAAATCTACTCCACCCCCTGAAGGACCCCGAACCTGGACTCCTTTGAGTTCCCAGCTCCGTTCTCCCGAGGACAAGTCATTTATGGGATGGGACCCTGCTCGGGTGAACAGGTACGTTTGCTCGCCTGTTGGAGTGTCTCTTTGTCCCATCTGATTTGGTCGTTTAATCATATCTATTTGTTTTTATAATACGTAGGTTGAACAGATTGTCGCCTCTGATGCCAGAGTTGAAAGACTATTATTGCTCTCCTAGTGTCCGCAACATTCATGGCCTTCCCGAGCATGTCCAGAAAGCGTGTGAGACCCCCATTCGAGCATGGACTACTGAGCTCGAAGAGGTCACTAAGGGTCCAACGACATTGGAAACCATGCGACTTGGCCTAGTGCGCCATGGCCAATCTTTGGTTCTCCTTGAAAAAGCTTACGCCGAGTCCGCCCAACTTCATGCCAACTACGTGACTCTTATCACGAGTTTCAAAGAGAAGGTGAACGAGCTGACCAGAACCCAAGATGAAATGAAGTTGGTTCAAGAACAAGTATCCTCAGCCCAAGCAGAGGCTCGTAAAGCTCAAGAGGATGCTCGTCTAGCTCGGGAAGATGCTCGCCAGGCCAGAGAGGAGCTACGCCTTGCTCAGGAGGAGCTGCACCGTAATCGGGAAGAGGTGGCTGGCATTAGGAAAGTTCAGGACGAGCTGAACGTTGAGCTCCGAAAACTCAAAACAGGCATCAAGACTGCAGAATGCTAGAAAACTCTGCTCGCCCAACAACTCCTCACCGCTGAAGAAACCAACACTCGTCTGGGTCTTGAAAACTCCAAGATGTTCACCGAGGAGTATGTTGATTATATTTCCAATTTTTCTTATATATGTGCATTTGTGAATGCCCTCCGTTCTGCGAGGCAATCCCTTTCCGCCGATCAAATTACTCCGCTCAAAGTCCATCTTGAGAAATATCTGGCCGACAATCCCTCTGATCGTAATCTTCCCATTGCCGATTTAAGTGACATATGCGACTTCTCCAACCTCCCCGATGGGATCGAGATTGATGACCCTATTTTGGATGAGGAAGATAGTTTGAATGCGGATGCTGAAGGTACTGCCGACCAAGCTTACCGAGCCGAGCAAGAGTTTGATAAAGTGCAGGGCGAGCATAGTAGTCCACTTGAAGGCGAGCAGAACTTACTATCCAGCGAGCAAACGAGGCTCGATGGTACTGGGGGAGTTGCTCCCAAAGGGACCGAGCAGACGAGGCAAGACCTGCTCGACACATCTCTTCCGCCCACCCCCAACAATCAATTCATTCCTTAATTTTACTACTGTGTAATTTTTGTCTTCTCCCTTCGTACAATTTGTTGTTTCTATTGTGTTTGCTTGTTGAACAATTTCCTCTGATTCGATCGTGGAGGGTGAATTTTGCTGATGAACAGTTGATGTTTGTTTTGTTTCCTAGTTTATGCCATTTTTTCTTCTGAATGAATTCGAACATGATAAGTGTCTATGTTCCAGCCCGACTTCTTTGGTTTTTTTATTGTCTTATTGAGGTGCGATCAGATTGATCGTCTTATTTAGCTACGACCAGATAAGTTAACTTACGTGCAACCCCCCCTTTTTCTTTCGTGATCGTCTTATGTTAGCCGCTATCATTATTCTGCTCGGGTCGTCTTATTTAGTTGCGACCCCGTACCCATCACTCGCTTTGTTGCGGGTATCTGTAAGTACGAATTGTTTTTTCATCAGGTGAACATAGACTTCTGCTCGTTCGTCTTTGTTCGGGTCGTCCGGCTTAGGTGCGACCATTGATAGGCTTTAACTAGGAAAACTTAACAAATAAAAATGCTTTTCAACATGTTGTTCTTCTATTACAACCTTTACATTTGGGGCGAACTGTTTCTATTACACATAACTATGGGCATCAGACTATCGTTTTGCTAAATTCAAAAAGTCGTCTTGAAATAGACATGAGCTGACCTCATCTCGTCCACGGAATTGATGTTGACAAGCATGAGGCGGATCAGCCTGTCTACTCTTCTTCAAGTAATATGCTCGAGCAGCAACAACATCAGCGTTTGCCCCTCCTGGACAAGTTGTGATTATGCGAACTGTTGTCTGCATGAGCATGTGGCGAGCACGTCTGCTCGCCTATATCAGGCGCGGGAAAGAGCCTCTGCTCGCAACATTCTATCCCCTTGAAGGATGCCTGAGCATCAGCATCCGCACGTCGTTTCGTGCAGACCCCACGACATCCCCCCCCTTCAGAGGAGATTTAAGGGATGCGTAGGGGACTAGTGATTCACTACTGCATAAGCAGTGAATAAAGTGGAGTGGCAACTATGACTCTGCCGAGCATCTTGAGTCCGTAACGAGCACCAACCTGTGCTCTGAGTGACAATAACAGTTTAGAAGGGAGAGTATTTTCCTTCGTGACTGCGATACGGGGTATAAAGCTCGTACTAGAGCAAGCGCCATGACACATGATCGAATCAGCAAAATGATAGCTGAATCGAGTGTTGAAAATTTCGTCTGGAGGCATACCAAACCAACTATCTCCCGATAACTGAATTTTCTTCTAATATGTTTGCAGTATTTTTTCCTTTTTCTCTGTTTTTCTTCCCCCTTCTTCAGTTATCAATATGCCTATTTATACTACTATCCCAAACAAGTGCTGGCATATCTAGTTGGTGTTGGCCTTCTTGCTTTAAATCCTCATTTTGACATCTATTCTTGTCTTTGCCAGTTTTTATTCAAGGATTGACATGTACCTTTTTTGGTTGCCACCAATTCTCATCTTGTTTTGACACGTATCTTCTATCTTTTAATAGTGCTGACCAAAATTCCTTCTAAAAGATTCCGAAATTTGTGTCGGACACTGTGTGTTCTTCCTTCATGTTTGTCCTGCTCGTCTTAGCCAAATGGTTGATTATGCTCGGGTTTTTTTTAACCCGATAGCTAGCGCTTTGATTTCTGACTATCAGTTGTGCTCGTCGTTACTGATAATACTTTTTCAGATTCGACGCATTCCACGAATAGGACAATGGAACTCCATTCAAGTCTTCCAAATCATATGCCCCGTTTAACAAACGTTCTGTTACTCTGAATGGACCTTCCCACGCTGGGCCGAACACACCACTTGGTACCCCCGTTGCTCGTCTTAGAACAAGCTCGCCTACGCTGAACCTGCGTGTTCGGACTTTGGAGTTGTAGAACTTTTCTGATCTTTTTTTATACATAGCGTTCCTGAAATCAGCCTCCATCCTTCTTTCTTCCAACAGATCTGCACTTAGGGCGAGCGCCTGGTCGTTGATGTGCTCTCCAAAACTCATTGTCCGATGGCTCGAAATCTTTACTTATGCCGGTATAACAGCTTCCGTACCAAATGTTAGGGCAAACGGGGTTTCCGCAGTTGATGTTCTGAAAGTAGTACGATATGCCCATAATGTTTCTGGTAACTCTTCAGCCCATCCTCCCCCCTTGGAATTATCAAGTTTAGCCTTGAGGGTATGCTTGATAATTTTATTGACAACTTCAACTTGTCCGTTTGACTGGGGGTAATACGGAGTAGAGTAATGTTTTTTATGTCCCAACGAGCACAATTCTGTCGGAATTCACTTCCATCAAACTGTTTGCCATTATCTGTTACCAATGACCGGGGAAGCCCAAAACGACAAATGATGTTTTTCCAAACAAAATTCCACATTCTTTGTTCGGTGGTTTTAACAATGGTTTCAGCTTCCTCCCATTTAGTGTAGTAATCAACGGCAACTACGACATATTTTACTCCCGATGTGCCAGTAGAAAACGGGCCAATCAAATCAATTCCCCATTTAGCAAATGGCCACGGGCTGCAAACAGACACTAGTTCTTCAGGTGGGCTATGGATAAGTGGGGCGTATACCTGACACTTATGACATGCGCGGGCATACGCGAGGGAATCTTTCTTGAGAGTCGGCCAATAGTAACCTTGTCTGACAATTTTATATGCCAGGACAAGTCCACCTGTATGGTTTCCACATACCCTATCATGAATCTGTTCCAGAATCACATGACCCTCTTCAGGAATAATACATTTTAATAATGGAAGAGAGAAACTTCTTTCGTATTGCCCGTCTAGGATAGTATATCGAGCAGCTTGTAATCTGAGGCGAGTAGCTTGTGCTTTATTTTCGGGGAGAATTCCTTTTTGTAAGTAGCTTAAAATTAGAGTCATCCAGGTTTCTTGTTCGCCTGTCACATGGGCGATCACAACTCTGGGAATTGATGGCGAACAAGTTATGACGACCACAATGTCTGTTGTGTTCGTCACTCCTTCTGTTGTTGCCAATCGTGCCAAGGCATCAACAAACGAATTATCCAATCGTGGTAATTGTTCTATGTAAACTTGTTCGAATTGTTCAAGCAGCTCCTTTGCTAGTTGCTGATATTGTGCCATCTGTTCGCCTCGTGCTTCATACTCGCCTAATACTTGGTATACGATTATTTGGGAATCGCTATAAATCATCAGCCTCTGAATTCCCATTGTCATAGCCATGTGTAATCCTGCAATCAAAGCTTCGTACTCGGCTTCATTATTTGTGGCTGGGAAATCAAAACGGATGGCTGTCGTGAAAGTTTGTCGAGTTGGGCTGATGAGAACCACGCCCACTCCGGCTCTTAAACTTGTTGATGAATCGTCTATATACATGTGCCATGGTTGGTCGACACCCCTTTCGGGTATTTGCGGATATGCCAATTCAACCATGAAATCGGCCATAGCCTGGCCCTTCACTGCTGTTCGTGGGGCGAACGTAATGCCAAATTGGCCTAACTCCACCGTCCACTTGAGTAACCTGCCCGCAGTGTCTGGTCGGTGGAGAACTTGTCGCAATGGGATGTGGTTAACACCTCGACTGAGTGATCGAAAAAGTATGGTCGCAGTTTTCGGACACTCATAACGAGAGCATACGTGAGTTTTTCCAGTGGAGGGTACCGGAGCTCGGCTTCTTTGAGTACCTGAATTACATAATAAATAGGCAAATATGTTGCCCCCTCTGCCCGAACGAGCACAACGCTAATTGCATGCTCTGAAGCGGCAAGATACAAATAAAGTTGTTCGCCTGGAACAGGCTTAGATAATGTTTGAGTATCCACAAGGTATTGCTTTAATGACTCGAATGCATTTTGGCAATGCTCTATCCACTGGAATCTCCCTTTCTTTAATGCATCAAAGAAAGGTTTGCATTTGTCTCCAGTTCGTGATATAAACCGGCTTACAGAAGCCAAACGTCCAGTTAATTTTTGAACTTCTTTCACACTTCTGGGGGCCTGCATGTCGAGCATAGATTGAATCTTTGATGGGTTCGCTTCAATCCCCTGTTGACTGACCATATGTCCTAGGAATTTTCCTGAATGAACCCCAAAACTGCATTTCTTCGGATTCAACTTCATGTTATACTCCCTGAGAATATCAAACGTCTGTGCCAGGTGGGTAATGTGGTCTTCCTTATGCTCGCTTTTTACCACAATGTCATCAATGTACACCTCAACTGTTCGGCCTATGTGTTCGTCGAACATCTTGTTCACCAAACGTTGATACGTTGCTCCAGCATTCTTTAATCCGAATGACATGCGTTGCCAACAATACATATTCTTTTCACTGCAGAAAGCCGTATTATTTTGATCGTCTGGATGCATGGGTATTTGGTGATACCCAGCAAATGCATCCATGAAGGCCATGAGCTCATGTCCTGCTACGTTATCGACCAAATAATCGATATGTGGCATCGGGAAATTGTCTTTTGGGCATGCTTTGTTTAAGTCGGTGAAATCTATGCATAACCTCCAAGTTCCGTTAGATTTGCGGACGAGCACGGGGTTAGCAAGCCATATTGGGCACTTTACTTCTCGAATCAATTTATTATCGAGCAATTTCTTAATTTCACTATCCATAGATGCATACTTCTCCGGACTGAATTTTCTCCGCTTCTGGATTATTGGAATTTGTGTTGGGTCAAGGTTAAGAGAGTGACATGCATGTTTAGGATCAATGCCGACCATGTCCTCATGTGACCAAGCGAACACATCCAAATTTTCTCGAAGATACGCGATCATTTCTGTTCGGAATGGTTCTGGTAATTCTGAACCAATAAACACTTCTAATTCCGGTCTGATCGGGTCGATATTGACAGACTCCAATTGTTCAACAGGCGTTGCTCACCTCTTTTTTTGCTTCCATCGAGGATCTTTGATCGACCCTCGGTGTTCGTCATCTACCTCCATAGGATCAAAACCTATACGAGATTCTAAGTCCGGTAGCTCGTTTGGTGGATCAATGTTCATTAGATCTGGAGCATGAGTTATCATTCCTGGTTCTGTGTTCGCCTGTGGAGATGTGCTCGTCGGAGGAGGTATAAGCGTCCTCGGTAACATGTTCGCATGTTGGCTTAATTCTCCGGTCTCCCATGTTTGCTCCATCATGTTAACGATATTTTGCTTTTCTGGCACGCATGACAGCAAACAATCTCGAGATTTTTTCTGGTCGCCTTTTACGCTACCCGTCCCTTCTTGGGTTGAAAACTTAACACAATAGTAATAAGTCGAACAGGCAGCTTTGAATTCCTGAATAAACGGGCGACCTAAAAACCCGTTATAAGTAGACGGAGCTTCGACGATTACAAAGTCTAACATTCTAGTTCGTAGAATCTCCGAATTTAAAGTTGACTCTAGCTCGACTCCTAACCTGATCCGACCATAGGGCCAGGTTATAGATTCCCCGAAACCCATGATGGTGTGATCACATGATTCTATATACGTACTTAGATCCCAATTTCCTTCTCCATTTGGTGCAGAGTGTTAACGAACAGAATGTTCGCATATGCTCCGGTGTCGACCAGGAGGCGATGCACCTTTAAACCGAGAAGACGAGCGCTGATGGTTAGAGAGTCATTGTGGGGGGTGATTATACCGTCGAGATCATCTTTCGAGAACATGATTTGGTGAGAGGGTGGCGTGCTAGCTGATGTGCTCGCCACATTCACCTGATGGATGTTTTTCATGGCACGCATCTCCATCTTCTTCCGCCTGTTCGATAACATCGGTGCCTGATATCATCCACCCACTGGACCATAATCAGGACGAATCATGTTGATTTCTTGACTCTCTCGACCTCTGCTCATGGTAGGAGCTCCTCTCTTGGGTAATTCCAACTTCTTGTGGGATTCCTCGGGATCACTATCAGATGCTTCTTCTGCCTTACGCTTACCCCTACGATCACCTGATTTTTCAGCTCGGGAGTCTCTGTTCGCCGGCTTTTTGAGGAACTGTGTAAGATGATTCTCTTCGTATAACTGTTGACGAAGCAAATCGCGACATTCATCGGTATTATGTCCGATGTACCCATGATAATTACAAAACTTGGAAGCATTAAGCCGATTTTTATCTCTTACGATTCTTCGTGGCTTATCCAATATATCCCGATCCTTAATTTGATTAAATATCGTCTCTGCTGAAAAGCCTAGAAGACTTCGTAGTGCATGTGCTTATGCTCCTTCTTCAAAAGGTTTAAAAGATCCTGGGGGTTTATACCCCCCCTCATTCATTACTCTTTTACCAACGACTCTTTTTGTTGCTACTTCTTGGCCTAACCGTGATTGGGCGAGCAGATCCTGCATAGCTATAATCTTGGCTGCTCGCTCTCGAAATTCGGCATATGTGTTTGGCCAATCCTAATGCATGGCTTTCCACATATCCGTATTTAGGGTCAAGCCCCCCACCACCGTGAGGATTTTTGCGTCCTCTTCAACTGGGGCTCCATCGTACAAACATTTGTCAAATCTTTCAATATATGCTCGATCTGATTCACCATTTAGCTGGGAGAAATGTGCCAACCTCTGTTTTGGTGCTGGGCGAGCACACATGGATGAGAAATGGGATTGAAATTTTTGTCCCAGTTGTGCGAAGGACGTGATGGACGCAGCGGGCAGAGTAGAAAACCACCTGTGTGCCCGATCACCCAAGGTCATGGGAAAAGACCGGCACTGAGTTGCGTCAGTGGCACCCATTGCGATCATATAATCTGAATATTTGCTGAGGTGAACATGTGGGTCAGACTCAGCATCGAACATAGGGATTGGTGGTCGGTTCTATACCATTTTTTCTTGTACTTCGGTTGCCATGATCGCCGGTGCGAGCACGGCATTGTGCTCGCCCGCGGAGTCCTCTCGTTGCGGCCAGGTCGGCCTGTAAGCCCTCGATTGCTTTCTGCATTTCTGCAAATTTCGTGGGCCGGCGGACTTGGATCGGGGTTGTGTCCCATCATGAGGACGGGGTCGGACTCATGATGGGGCATCCCCTTTCCATGTTAGTCTTGGCCCCAATCGATGATGGATGGACAATTTAGTTCGGCCGATTTTTATTGTTCCTGCCGTCTTTCGGGATGCGGGCGATCATGAATTTGAAGGAGGCGGCATGTTCGTCGGTTGTTCCTCCGGGATCGGCGCCTATGATCACCAATTCGGTCTTTAACAGAGAGCCTCAAAAGCGTCCAAATGCCGATTATGCGGACCCCTTGAAATTTTGCTTCGTCGTCCGACACATCAACAACCTTTTTGTTGGCCCGCTTACGTGCAGCTTTCATCTTAATTTGCTCGCTATCAGGTGTATGCGAGCGTCGATCATCATCATCTTGAACTTTCAACTTGGCCAACTCCTTTTCGGCCCTCTCTTTTGCGTGCTCGCAACAAAGTGATGGCCTTTGTTGTGGTCGTCGGATCGTTGGCGATATCTTCAAGATTGATGGTTTCACGGTCCCGATTTTTTGTAAGGTTGATCTTTGAGCCTCTTTACGGCGTGAGGTCGGCTCTGTTCCGACCTCTCCATCTGAGTATTCCTAGATTGAGGCATCATATTTCTTTTTTCTGCCTCGGTTTTTTAGGATTGTGTATGGGCTGGTTTTTTCTACCCCCCTTCCTCTAGCGCCAATTGTTGCAAGTCATTTTTTTATGAGAATATTATGTGGCTAATTTCAAAATAACTCACAAACAAAATAAGTACGTGTACGATATTACGGTAAATAACAGGAAATTGTTGACCCAGTTCATCAATAATTGACTACTCTGGGGGCATTCCAAGCCAGGGATGTCATATTGCGAGGTTTACATATACAGTACACAATACTTCTCGTGGGGAAAACTTCTACGAAAGATGGTGATTTGGAAAATATATGCCAGTACTTGGGAATTTTTTCTGAACCCTCTTACTGCTCTTTTTTACCCTACTTATAGTACTTTGACAAGCATGTGTTGGCTTGGTAAGCATGAGCTGGAGACTTCGTGTCTTGCAAGAACTCATGTGATGCTGCCACGTTTTCAACTTCGTCTTCCTGGTTGACCTTTGGATTTACTTGCTTATAAAGCATTCTTTTTGTCATCCAGATGGTTCAGTTAGTGAGACTTTTATGTCATATGCCCTTTGTATCAACTTTTGCTCGACCGATTGCTCTGCTCGCCCCTTTCACCATATCGATTTTGTACCGGAACACTGTCCTTAACGAGCATACAAGAATGACTAATCTGGCGAGCATGTTTGGTCGGCAAGGCGAGCACACAAGAATGACTAATCCGGCGAGCATACTTGTTTGGTCGGCAAGGCGAGCACACAAGAATGACTAATCTGGCGAGCATACTTGTTTGGTCGGCAAGGCGAGCACTCTTGTATGGTTGATAAAGCGAGCATACTTGTATGGTTGATAATTATTATCTAGGCGAACACCTCTCCATCGGGCATGATTATTTTAATAATTTATTGATACACGTGTCCCTCCGACGTGTACAAATAAATCGAGGTAAAAACATCGATCACAACAGTCACATAAGTCATTAGGCTCCATAAGGAGCGCAATATTACCTAGGCTCCATATCAAAATTATATATATATATATATATATATATATATATATATATATATATATATATATATAAATGCGCCGGGTATATAAATCTACAGTTGGAGTATAATTTGCTGGTAAGGGTTAAGCGTCGATTCACATGAACATTTATTTTTGCCAATATATGTGTTGGAAAAATTGCACTTTTGGTCCCAAAATAATAGGCCAATTGCAAAATGATTTCTTTTTTGATAAATTTGATCCCATAAAATTTTCCATCAATTTCTAGCGGAAGTGAGTCACACTTGCCGTTAATTGCAGATCTGGTCCCAAAAAAATTGCAGATTTAATCCAAAAAAAAAAAAAATTAGTGTAATTTTCAGATTTTACATAAATTAATTTATAATTTATAAAGTACAAATTTATAATTAATTTATAATCTATTTAGTGTAACTTTAAAATTTTTCATAAATTTATTCATTTTTGTTCCTATTATCTTTAGTTATGGTTTGATTTTTATTAAAATAATATTTAAATAAATTTTATTAATCGTTTTTAATAACTTGTCGTATAAATAAATTTATTATGTTATTATTTAGTTTAAATGAATTTAGGTCTGCAATTTAACCTATATGCGCCCAATAACACACATGGTGGGCCAATTAGAGCACAATCATTTCACACCCCATTTTTCAACCGTTGATATCATATATTGCTCGAGAAATCCTTCAGCAATCCACATATTTATGAGAGCTTGGATCGTACTAGTAATATGATGTACATTCATTAATACTAGCTTAATAAAATAACACATATAATTTTAATTATTTAGACTCTCCTGTTTCGGTTAATTAATGATACCATAGGTCAATAACATTTATTAATTAATTAAAAAGAAAAATGAATGTGATTGAGTAATCAGATTCGACTCACAATCCGTTTCACACTGTACCATTTCACATAAAAAAAATTGTCATAATATTGCTGATTGCAGGCAGCATGGACTAACAGGCAAATTCTCTATCGTAGAAAACAGGTCACCGATTTTGTAAAATACTGCATTTCTCAGGGAAAATAAAATTAATTATTAGAACCTAAACATTCAATAATTATTTATAAGCTAGTGGATAATTAATTTATTTATTTTTGGCATTTAGTCAATGCATAATTAATCCGTCTCTAGCTGTTTCCTGAGTTGCACATGGGCCATGCCAGGGGCAGAAGCTAGTTTTTATATCAAAACTTAGTTGGATTTATTTAAACAAAATGGATTTATTTAAACTTAGTTTTTATACACATTTTTTTTTTATAGTAACATATTTGTGTTCTTTTGAAAAAATTCATTTGACCCGATTCTATCTGCGAGTTTTTAGCCCTTTCCGGGATTTAAATCAAAAATGTCCCGTATCTTTGCACCTTTATTGAAAAGGTTCTGTATATAACACTTGTTTCAATTTAGTCCCGTATGTTTTCAATTTGTGCCGATTTAGTCCCAAATCGCCGGAGACCGGTCAAACCAGCCAAAAACGACGTCGTTTTTGGCACGTGTGATACACGCACCCCTAATTTGGGACTAAATCGGGGCGTGATACAGTGTTTCCCGATCAAAATTAGGGGCGCGTGTATCACACACTCCAAAAATGACGTCGTTTTGGGGTAGTTTGACCGGTCTCCGGCGATTTGGGACTAAATAGGCACAAATTGAAAACATACGGGACTAAATTGAAACATGTGATATATACGGGACCTTTTCAATAAAGGTGCAAAGTTACGGGACCATTTTGATTTAAATCCCGCCCTTTCCCTATACGTAGTGTCTCTTTTAGCAATTAGTATAGGTAATCCGTCTCTTGCAGTGACGGATCTAGAATTAGAAATTTGAGGATACATTTGAATATATTTTGAAATTTGGAGATACATTTAAGTATTTTTTTTCTAATTATACATAAAAAAATATTTTTTTTCCTAATTATATAAGGAGTACATTTCATTTTGGGGGTACAATTGTACCCCATGTATCCCTCTATCTCCGCCACTGCTCTCTTGGTAATTTGGTAGAGATGAGTTGCACATGCCAAGGGTTTTCATGAACCATACTCTCCATAATAAAAAAATTAAGTTAACAAAATTGAGCGTCTTCTACTAAACCTAGTGATATCACATTGAGACGGTCTTACGCAAGAATGTCTCATTTTTATAACTTGGCCAATATTTTCCACGCATTCTGTCTCTGGCTATTTCAATACTCATTAATAAATGCAACTGCAACTGCAACTGGTATCCATTGATTAATTATGGATTTATTTTATAACTAAGTCTGCAAACTTAATTAAATATTTAAAAATTAGTCAGTAATCTGCACGTCTATTGGTTGTTTGATAGGGATGAGTTGCACATGGCAAGGGGCTTTCGTGACCCCTATTCTCCATAATAAAAATGAGGCAAATGGCACAAAATTCCCTCATAATTTAAAAATATTGCGGCAAAATCCTCGCGTGGTTTGGTAATTGCATGAAAATCCCAATAATTTACTAAATAATTTTATCTTATCATTTTTTTACGACGTATCAAATAACGTAATACCGTCATCCCATATTATATTATACCAATCTCCTTTATCCTATCTTTTTTTATTAACCCCTACCAACCCCCTTACTAATAATAAATTAGGCCGACAGTTTGTCACGCACTCTGTCTCTGGCTATTTCAATACTCATTAATAAATGCAACTGGTATCAAATTGATTAGTTATGAATTTTATATTTATAACTAATTTTGTAAACTAGTGAATACTTAATTAGTTAATATCTAAAAATTAGTCAATATATTGTAATTTATAATGGAAAAATTACTATAAGGTACAAAATTTATGAGAAAATTACTCTAATGTACAATGTGCAAAATTTACGTTGCACTGTAGTATCTAGTTTGAACTAAAGTGCAAATTTTTTTTTGCACATTGTACCTTAGAGTAATATGTGTGTCCACTTTGCACCTTAGGGTGAGGATCCCATTTATAATCTTGGTTGTTTCCTGGAGATGAATTGCACATGTCAAGGCTTTCGTCTCCATAATAAAAAAAATTATCTCTATATTTTGGCCACGATCTCTCTAATTTTGCCCAACGCTCATTTATAAATTCAACTTGTATTACACTGATTAATTATAGTTACATATATATTCACGAAGTCATCGATCACTACACCGATAAAGATACTACATTCATCTCAACTCTTTGTTCACAGTTTACTGTATTCTCATTAATATTTAAAATGATAAAGTAATTTTTAAGAAGATATATAATAGAGAAGAAATAGATCTATTATACCCCTTCTTAAAAGTAACTTTATCATTTCAAATACTAATAAACAACTCGCTCGCTTAAACACGAAAAAAAAGGTGATGTGAAGAAAGAGTTGGGACGGAAGGAGTACATGTTTAGTTGCTAATAGTTATTTTTTTAAACTAATACCTTTCAGTACAGATACTAATACTGTATTGATATTATAAATAGGGCAAGTAATATTCCTTTTATTCATTAAGTTGTGTTCCCTCTCTAGATGTAACAAACACTTTCGTTCTCAAATCAACAGTTTTCTTCATTTCAATTCATGATTGAATTCAAGCTTTCTTGAATACTTTAGAATCACTCTTTCATAAAATTCCATTATCAGATACCCTTTACTTCTATTCTGCTAAATATTTATTGTTGGGATTATACTGGAAAGTATGCTTTTTACTTTGTATAATCGAAACTGAATTTTCAGACTTATTTACTGAAATAAATTGTTTATCACTGATGCTTTAAATATTATCGAATGTTACATATATTTACTGCATAACTGTTCAATAAGTCGTACGTGTTATATTGTAGTTAATTTAGTGATACCAGATCACAGAAGATTAAATTAACAGTCCCTTGTAACTAAAAGTACGCCATTCACGACCTAGATGGAAATGAACAACCCATCGTGAAAGTTTGAAGTGTAAGGCTCAGATTGGCTTGTCTTGACCAAGAGATTACACTAGTGCATGACTGATGCACTGAATAGGACCTACAGGAGGATAAATTCTTCAGAACTGAACAAGGAAGAATTAGACCTCAGTGGTTCGTTATTTCTTAATCTTCGTCCCTTAAATAGGATCACGTGGGATTGGTAACTATTGCTTTGACTTATCATGGGTAGCGAATCAGTGAGATTCAATACTTTTTATCTTGGACAATATTATTAGTCACATGTGATTGCTAAGATTTAATACGAAGAATCGTGTGCAAGTACGCTTGTTCGATTTTCCCCCTTGGGAGGTTCATAAGCTTTATCATACCAAATCTTGCAAGTGAAATTAGTTTCCGGTATGGATAATAATGTTGAACCGTTCCTTGACCAAGGATAAAAAATATTAATTAACGGAAAGCTATTTCAGTGGCTTGAATTAATTAATGGGCTAGATAATCTTAAACACGAGAAATAATGACCGGGAGCCATATTGACTGTAATATGGGTTAAGATGGATAGTGCAATATTAATTATGTAGTGGGATTAATTAATATTTATGGGCTTGAATAATATTGTGGCTCAATATTAGATATTCAAGGTCCATTAGAAGGTCCAATCTTAATTCTCCTAAAGGCCCCCTGAGTAGCCCAACATATAGTCCAATAACTGAAAAAGGTGATTAAAATAAAATAAATATTGTTGCTTATTTTTTCCATGTAAATTTCGAAAATCATAGAAATGTTGGGAGAAAGATTTTCTTTGAATTTTGTTATGGAATGAAGATATGTATTCTTGGAATACAAGATTATCTCATTAAATTCAAGAAATCCCCCACTAGGTTATCTATGATGTGATTTTCGAAAATTAGAAAATAAAGGGCAAGAAAGATTTTCTTGATTTTCTTGAAAAGATATTATGGAAGATATGTATTTCTTGAAATACAAGAATATCTCATAAATTCAAGAAGATCCAAATCTTGGATTCTTGACCCCATATTTTCGAAAATTCCATAATTGAGATAAGGTGGGATTTTTTTGTGGAATATTATAATTATGGAAAAAAGAATATAAGAGATATATTCAAGATTTCTTGGAGATCAGGAAAAGATTTTTCCACATTATTCTATCACAAATTTTCGCCCACCTTGGTATCTATAAATAGGGGATGATTCTTCATTCCCAAGTATAATTCCATGTGCTGGAAAAATTAGTAAATCCACAAAGGTGGTGCAACATAATTTATTTTCCTTTTGTTAAATCGTTCACAAGAATCCTTCCACCGGATAGTCGAACGAGGGCTAAGGGAATACTTGGGAAGTCCTTTCGTTAGTCTAATCAACCACATCGTTGCCATCCCAAGAGGTACGTTCACGTAAACTCGTAGAATTCCGCATGCGTAGGTTTTACGTGAATTATTATATGCATGATATGTTGTTGGATTATTATTTGAATTAATATAGGATTAATTCATGCTAGTAATAATTATAAGAATTAAATTTGTATTTAAATATTCACCCCGAATAGATCTGTGCAACTTATTCCCCAACACTAACTGTTTCCAGCATACTTGTGAAGCACTCATCGGACAACTGGTGAGCTGCTTTTAGGTTGAACAATATCAACATAGCTGACAGTTTTGTTGTCTTCTTACACCCGGGCCACAGTGGTAATCCAGCAGAATCCCTTAACTTCTCTGACATATAAGGGTGATCTCGCAGATCATCGTCATCCCCACTCGATGTATCAACAGTCGGTACATCATCGAAAATATCCGCATCCACTGTATCTTCAAACCTAAAGTCAGTTTCTAGGTTGCTTGAGCTACATCCATCTCTTCTCTCACCATGATATGTCCAAACGGTATATATTTTATCAATACCGTGAATCATCAAGTGGTCAAACAGACTTTCTCGACCACTAACGGTTTTTCCATTCATACATTTCCAACACGGACATGGAATGTACCGAGGGTCGGTGCAGTGTCTAATTGCATGATTACAAAATTCTTTCACCCCATTACTATACTCATCTGATAATCGATCTGCTCGAACCCACTTTCGATCCATATAGAACTAGAGATGCCTATAGAAAAGGCAATATGAAGTGTTTCTCAGGTTAATGTATCCTAATGTATTAAACCTAAAAGTATTAAACCTAAAAGTATTAAACCGAAAAGTATTACAATCCTAATGTATAAAACTTTCATATAGAATGTGGTAGTACCTAAGGTTTGTATATTGCATGTATCTAAGGATTTGTTGCATCTCAAAACAATGTATATAACCTAATGTACCATCATTAATCATCTAAAGCAACACACTGCTATCCATTCACCAAATCATCAAATTAATATAACCAAAATATATCCTAATGTATTAATCCTAATTTATGCTTAAATCCTCACACAAGCATATTATCAAACACCTTGAGGGCATCAATTGTTCATATCTAAGTTAGCATAAAAATCAAGTCAAGCCACACAATATATATTCATCTCTAACAAGTTGTTCATCTCTAACACTAACAACATTAATCCTAATAAATTAACACTAATTTATGCTTAAATCCTCACACAAGCATACTATCAAACACCTTGAGTGCATCAAACACCAATATATATACACCAATATACATACACCAATACATACAACATGATATATATACATCAATATACATATATACACTTAATTCAATATATATATATATATACACATTAATTCAATATATATATATATACACATTAATTCAACATATATATACATATACACATTAATTCAATATATATATATACTAACATATATATATATAAAGAATAATTACCTATGGAAGGAGAAAGGCGGCGGCGGTAGGGGAGGTTGGTGGCAAGGCGACGGCGGCGGCGGTAGGGGAGGACGCGCGGCAGATGGTTCGATTTGGGGGAGAGGGAGGAGGAGGCTAGGGCCTCTGGTTCGCGATTTGGGGAAATAAGAGCTAATGGGAAGACGACGGCGGCGGCGGAAGGGGAGGACGCGCGACGGAGTTCGATTTAGGGTAGAGGAAGGAGGACGCACGATTTAATTTGGGGAAAAATATAAGTCTGGTTCGCGATTTGGGTCGTATTTAATTATCCGAACACTTGGACAACGGTTTGGAACCGCTGTCCAAACTATTCCCTTGGACAGCGGTTCAAAACAGCTGTCTAAACACTTGCACAGCGATTCTCAACCGCTGTCTAAGTGTTAAACTTGGACAGCGGTTTCGAACCGCTGTCTATTTTTTCTTTTTTTTAATTAAAACCTCTCTCCAAGCTGTTTGAAAAAAGGGTTGTCCAAGTGCAGCTGTGCAAGCTCAAATGTGTAGTAGTGCATATCTCGTTGGGATTTTCTTATAAAATATTTTAGTGTGAAATATTAGTTCAAATGGAAATGAGCTGAAAATTCACCGATCATGCGCGGGTTGAAACGGGTCAATCAGATTTTTCCTAAAAATTCGTGCAAAGACAAAAAGTAAAACCCGCTCTTAGTCTGTGTTACTATTTGAAAAAATATGAGTTACCATAAAAAATAAATATGTGTTACTACGTGCTGATAGAAAAAAAATACGATATTTTTATTAATTCAATGGTGTAATCGGGTGATTTGAGTCTTTACTTAAGACAGTTGGTCAAAAATCAGAAGGAGGGACAAATACAAAACAAAGGGGGGAAGCAAGTGTCGCTTTATTCATGCATTAACAAAATTTCTTTTACAGCAACACATTTGTGTGAGAATAATATCACAATTTTCAATACCTTATAAATAAATATGTGTACAGAAATGTGATATATGTGCATAACACATGTTTATTCTTATATTAATACAATCCTCGTAGCGAGTTTTGTTGTTCTGGCTTTGCGCGATTGTGAAATTTGTTTGACCCTGTTCAACCACACATGATCCATAAATTTTTCATTTTGTGTTTATGCGCTTCCCATTCTAACATGCAGGGTCATATTTCACACACAAACCTTAAATCCGTGAAATGTTTTATATAATACATCTCATTTTAATTTGTATAACTAATGAAATTATCTTTACATCAACAATTATATTATTTTTTAATTAATTTTAATATTTTTTGCCTCGGGCCTGCTAAATTGTAGAACCGGCAATCTCTGTAGAGGTGGAGAATCTAAAGCAAAAAATTGATTCCTTCACCTATTGGCTAAAGAGGGAGGAGGAGAGGTGTTCTGATGGATTATACAACTTGATCCCGACCAAAGAAGAAGAAGAGGCCGGCGATGGTGATGTTGTTTCTTCAAGGATGATAGGAGTGTCTGACGTGTATTAGGAATTGAAAGACAAACTTCGGAGTAACGACCAAGTTATCTCACTCGTTGGTATGCCAGGCATAGGCAAAACTACTCTTGCGAAGAAACTTTTCCACGATCCAACAGTCGTGGAATGCTACGATCCAACAGTCGTGGAATATCAAGTACCATTATGTTTTCGTTTGAAATTGTTGAGAGAACTCGATGCTCTTTCAATCCGTTTCTACGAGTTCCCTGTGGAGGTACTACAACTAGTTCGGTTAAAGTACCTTGCTCTTACTTCAAATGGAACGATCCCACCTTCCATTTCCCAGCACTCAAGCCTTCAGTTCCTTATTGTCGATCGCCATCAAAACATCAAATCTTACAGGGACCAATCATATCTTCCTGTGGAGATATGGGGCTTGCAAGACCTAAAGCATCTTCAGGTTATGGGAAGCGACTTACCAGATCCTCGTGGCGCTTCGTTGTTAGACTTAACAACACTTTCAAATGTAAGCGCTCGTAGTTGCACCAAGGTCGTTCTTAACGGAATTCCTAATCTGTCGGTATTACAAATTCAAATTGAATTGGCACCTGAAGATAATGGTGATAAACCATTGAGCTGTTTCACTCATATTTCCAATCTTTGGAAGCTAGAATCACTGAAATGTACTATTGTTAATCCTGAGGTTGTTCCTCCAGTTGCTCCCTTTTTAAGTTTCCCACCATCATATTTGATGAGGTTGAGTTTGAGTGGGTTGGGCTATCATTATTCATTGGAAAGAAATGGGAATTATTGCATCATTACCATATCTTAGTGTGCTCAAATTGAAAAATTATGCTTTCCAAGGTCCAGAATGGGGAGTTGAAGAAAGAGGATTCATTCAGCTTGATTCTCTTGTAATTGAAGACACTGACTTGGTGGATTGGCAATTTGGATGTGGTGCCTTTGAACGATTTGCAAGCTTAGTAGTAAAAAACTGTTACAAATTAGAAAAGATCTGTGGAGAATTTGGACAGTATATGCACAAGATTGAACTCGTTGATTGCAATCCTTCATGTGCAGAGGAGATGAGAAGGGCTACAACGAAAAATTCAACACTTTGTGTCCTCCAAGTCCATTCTTCATGGGAGGATGCAAAAAAGCTCAAGACATAACTCAAGACTCACTTCATTGTATAAGGTATAGTCATTTCGATTTCATTGATACTTTATTGCTAGAAACAATTCAGTGTCTTAGTTTAATATCTCTCGTTTTCCCTCTCTCATTTGGCTATGTTGTTACATCATGATATTATCATGCAATATTCGAGTGTGCATGTCCTTATCACACGCTATAAATACACTTCATCTATGTTCTATGTGATTCTTATGTTCGAATTGTGTATATTTCATCACCTATTGTATAATGTGCAGTACATGCTATGTAATAATGTCACTTGATCATTAAAACATGACTTGACATGATGGTCATTTGGGAATAAAAGATGAAACATCATTTGAACTAAATGCAGTTGGTACATTGAAGACTGGTGATGGATTGACTATGATTGCAGATTTAGTTTCATTTTACTTTTATAAGTATTTAGGAGTTAATTGAATGGTTAACTTGATTACTATTTTTTTTTATTGTATTATTTTGGTGGTTTTCAAATATTTTAATTATCTGGATTAATAATTTTACTTGATATTAGAATTAATTTTTTTTCATGCATTGGAAGCATTTTTTTTTTAAATTAAAACCTTGCTAACTAACATACCTCTTCTGTAGGTTACATCATTTAAACAACCTCTTGAAGCATGGAACAATTCAAAGATCAGAAGAATTTAACAGGTAATCAATTGTGGTTAATTATGCTCTTTTAATGAAATTGTTGCTCTGTTTTTTCAATGTGGGTAATTGGGACTACTAAATGGTAAGTGGCTTTGAGGAATTTGAATAGAATCTAATTACCAGATGAATAATATACTCTTCCCATTTCAAAATATTTGAAGTTTAGATGCTATAAATGCTACAAACTCTTGAAGTGAGGCCCCCGCTAATGGACGGTCAACTCTTGAGATGGGCTAGTCGACGGTGAATGAATAAAACTATTCAGGATATGATATGGAATGAATAACATTGGTGAAATGAGTCAAATAGTTAATCCAATTTTATACTAAAAAAATTGTTCATGGAAGATCAACATAAAATAAAATCAGTACTCTCTTTCTTCATTTCTTGCTTTGAATAGTGTATAGAAGAGAGGGGAGGGGAGTCAAATTATATTTATTTCTAGAGTAGGTCTAGTGTGAAAATTTTCATGTATAAAAATCTATAAAATTGTCTTAAATCAACCATCTACCACCTAAACACTAAATAATGAACCCTAAATTACGACCTATTCGGGCCGGGTGAACCATGAACCACTTGGGCCGAGTGAACCATGAACCACTCAATTTTGTCTTACCTTCACCAATTACAAAATTTGATTGTAAATTAAAAATTTTTCATGTATGAAAATTTTCATACTAGACTTTGTCTTATTTCTATGTATTTAATTGGAAAGGATACATAGAGAATTCGGGATGAATTTAGCCCCGCCCATAATTAAATTGTTTTTTTGATCGGGCCCATAATTAAATTGTTTTGTAACTTTTTAAACTTTACCGACAGTTCTTCACCCACACTGTGTTTGACTATTCCAATGCTCATTAACAAATGCAACTTGTGAATATTTAATTAACTAGTTACGCGATTTTTAAATTAAAAAATACAACATTCAAGTAAATAATATATTTAATAATTAATATAAATATGTGTATGCACTATAAGCAAATTAATAATTATTTAAAGTGTATATTAATAAACTTGTTTAAACCTTAAATATTTGAAATGAAATTATTATGTCAAATATTATTTATACCTTCTAATATAAATTTGAAACCTGCAAATCAAAATATAAATTGATGAAGAAAAATTTTAAAAATAGAAAAATGAAACAACTTTAAAAAAAAAAATTAATATATTAATTAATATGTATTAATAAAAAAATTAAAAGTGAATAAATTATGATGTAAAATAATCTTGTTACATTAAAATAAATTAAGATATATAAAATTAATCATTAAAAATTAATAATTAAATATAATTCACAATAATATAAAAACATTAGATTGAATATTTTACTTATATAAAATTAAGTCAAATGAAAATTTACTAAACAAAGATAAAAGAAAAAATTAAATAAATAAAATATAAAGTAATAAGACAAAAACTCGCTATGTGACGGTCTCATACATGAGATGGGATACAACGTAACACAAATCAACATCCACCTCTCCCAAAGTGTTAAAGCGTCAATGCCGAAATTATGCTCTATTTCACCGTGAGACGATGTCACTCAAGTGTGTCTCAAGTAATAAATATTAATTACATATTTTATAACATTCGCACATACTTTAAATATCTAAATAATTAGAAACTTGTATTGTGACATGTTATCATCATCTATAAACCAAATTCATTATTTACTTTTCATATAATTGTCACCTCTTAATTAGACGATGCATCATCGAAATGCACAATAATATGACACGCAAGCAGTAGAAATTCCATATTAGTGTGTGTGATAAAATGTTAGATATAAAATAAAGATTATTAATACAAAGAAGCTAATGCTCAATAAAATAAATATTTAAAATATTTAAAAATTTATAGATTGACTTAGTTGATAAGTAACATAAATATTATCTAAAAAGTTCAAGGTTCAAACCTTAATTATTGCAATTTGTTTTATAAAATTACATATTAAAATGTCACATGGATGCCACATTTTAACTATAAACCAATAGAAAAATAACACATCAATACAATAAAATGTGACATATCATTTAAATTAACCTCAAGATGACACATCATCCAAATTAACCACAAGATGACACATCATAAAAAAAAAAATTCCCTATTAATATATAGAGGGATTTTTAGCAAAAACTTAAAAAAAAAATTGGACATATACTATCTGTTGGGATTGGTGTTAAAATAAAAAGGGTTTTTGTCTCACATCGGATGAGAAAAAGGAAAGGGGATTTCCAGATCCTATATAAGAAGTCTTTGTGCCTTTGTTACAAGTGCACCGGTCAATACACTTTAGTATAGTGTTTGATTCTAATTAAATTCATTTCTCATATTTGTGAGAAGGTGAGAATCATGTAGACTTGTAATAATGTAGGGGTGTCGAGCGAGAGAGGAAAAATCTGTATGATTGTAAAAAATTATCATATAGTGATGTTTCTTTTGTGGTCCGTGGTTTTTCTACGATTTTGGAGTTTTCCACGTAAAACCTTGTGTTGTTGATTGTGGTTTTGTTTCTTTGTTTTATTTCTTGTTTGTTTTGTTTTTTCCTTGGTATGAATGGGGGACGGAGTCTCTCCAACACTATCATCGTTGTGTATACGATTACCACGGTTATGCTTTTAAAGTGTAACTATTTAAAAAATTAATTTTTTTAAAATAGTAACATTTTATATTTATAATAATGACTCTTCATTTCATTTTTTTTTTTTGAAAAGTAAAGATGAAATATTATTAATCGAGTACAAGGGGTACTCGAACCCAACAGATACAAAATTACAATTTAGAGGGTAAACATTCTAGAGGTTGAAATTCCCAATCATAGTAAGAAGCAATAAACGAAAGTGGGTAATGAGATCTAATCCACTTCCACGAACTGAACTTAATGCCATCAATCAATTCATCCAAGGTGTACACGACTATCCTTAAAAATGATTAAATATTTAACCTTCCAAATTTTCCATCTGAGAGCTTGCCACACTAACCCGAAGATTTTACGTCTGACAATCCCTCTCGCGGGTTCAAAAAAGCACTAAAATGATCCCTGGCCGATGAAGCGAACGACAATGGGTTGTTGAGCCAAATGGACAAGGCGTACCAAACGAGCAAAGCAACCGGACAAGAAGAAGAAAGCGGTGGTTTGAAGTTTGAAGGCCGAAGCAAAAGGAGCATGATCCAGACCCCAATCCATCGGAAATACCACGAACGAGAAGATTATCCTTCGTAGGAATTCTTTCACGGACCATCTTCCAAGCAAAAACTTAAATCTTTGACGGGATCGTCTTCCACCACAACTTGTGCCACAAGAAATGGTTTTGTTGATCATGGGATGCAACATGCTCGATCTCTTCATTATCGACGTCGGGATATTCCAATACTAACACATCAAAACTCCAGGATTTATATTGGGATTGCAACATTTTTTGGATCAGGTTATGGTTGAGGGTTCTCAATCTAGGTTGGTTCCGACTATATCTAACATTCTTAGACCGATTCATGTTACTAGCTCGGCTTGCTCTACCAAAAGTACTATCTCGAATAGGTTTTGGGATTTTGCTCACCAGTTTTTATTTCGTAGGGTTTAGGGGTTGTTGGGGAATTAATTGTCCGGATCTATTCGGAATGAATATTTAAATACAAATTTAATTCTAACAATTATTACTAGCATGAATTAATCATATATTAATTCAAATAATAATTCAACAACAAATCATGCATATAAACAGTTCACATAAATCCTACGACGCGGAATAACTACTGGGTTTCGTGAACTAACCTCTTGGAGTGGCAATGGTCTCGTCGATAAGAACACACCAAAAAGCCTTCCCAAGTATTCCCTAGTCCTTGTCGTCAATCCGATTGGAAGGAAACTCATGAACAATTAACAAAAGGGAAAATAAAATTTGTTGCACTACCTTTTGTGGATTTACTAATTTTTCCAAAGACATGGAATTGTACACTCACAATTGACGTTTTTGAAAATACACAATGGTCGACGTTTCAAAATATTTGATATTTTATCGATTAATCGATATTTTTCCGAAAAACCAATTTTTCGTGTTCTGGGATGAAACATTCATCCCTATTTATAATAGAGAGGGGACGAAACTTAGGGCTCAAAATAGGGTTAGGAAAGATCTTTTCGATCTCCAAGAAATCTTGAATATATCTCATATATTCTTCCTTCCATGTGTATTTTTCCACAAAAATCTCACACCCTTTATTTAACTCATTTTTTCGAAATTAATAGGAGACTTTTCAAGATTGGATCTTTCTTGAATTTATGAGATATTCTTGTATTCCAAGAATACATATATTTTTCCATAAAATCTTTTCAAAGAAAATCCTTCTTCCTATTATTACTCTATATATTTCGAAAATTACAATTAAAAAAAAAAGTGGGAGATTTCTTGAATTTATGGGATAATCTTGTATTCCGAGAATCTTTATCTCCTTTTCATAAAATCTTTTCAAGAAAATTCTTCTCCTTTTTTTCTTTAATAATTTGAAATTCAAGGAAAATAATGCAACAAAAATTTATTTTATTTTTAAACACCTTTTTTAGGTTATTGGACTTTATGTTGGAAATTTCTTGAGGGCCTTTTGGGGAATTAAGATTGGGACCTTCCAATGGATCTTGAATTATCAATATTGAGCCCCAATATTATTCAAGCCCATAAATATTAATTAATCCCACTACATAATTAATATTGCACTATCCATCTTAACCCATATTACTGTTAATATGGCTCCCGGTTATTATTTCCCGTGTTTAAGATTATCTAGTCCATTAATTAATTCAAACCACTGAAAGGGGAGAAATATTTTCTTTGAATTTTGTTATGGAATGAAGATATGTATTCTTGTAATACAAGATTATCTCATTAAATTCAAGAAATCTCTCACTTGGTTATTTATATGAAGTTTCATTAAATCTATTTTCATATCTATTTATACAAGGGAATCATAGTCATTTTAAATATGTTTATTTTAATCTAAAAAATGTGGAATGTGTTTAGAAGATTTTGGGGTGCGGGTAATGAAATTCTTTTATATTAACTCACTTTAATCCTAGCATTAATCAGGTGACTTAACCCATCTGGTCTCTAGACTCCTCATTTGAGTGAGAGATCCAAGTTCAATTTTTTTTTTTAAAGTTATAGAAATTATAAGATGAATTGATGATTTTTTTGAGTATTTAGGTGTTTGATGTGCTAACTACTAACAACTAACTTTTTGCCGATAAAAAAAATAAAACTTTAATCCTAGCATTACTTAACGATGACATTGATCGTTATAATTCTACACTAATAAATTAATTTTCTTATCTGTCAAAAAAAGAATAACTTTCTTATGCTATATTTTAATAACTCTGCCGACAGTTTTTCACCGACTCTGTCCTTTGCTATGTCATCATTAATAAATGCAACTGGCATCACGTTGATTAGTCAAGGATTTATATTTATGCTAAGTCTGTCAGCTAGTGAATATTAATGAATTAATATTTAGCTATTCACAAATATTTATAATAATGCACAAATTTTCGTGTAGTGATATTAATTTGTAAGTACTATAATATAAATTTTATATTATTAATAAGTTTCAATATTAGAGACCCGCTCTATATAATATCCCCTCCTATTCAAAATATAAAATGTTTTGATAAAGAAAAATTATATCAAAATTAGCCTTATTTAATGATAAATTATCTTTAATGACATGATAGGAAGTAAAATAAGAAAATAAAGAAATAATATTTAATAAGGACAGTGTAGAAAAATAGAAGTTAAAACATCAAATAAAAAGTAAATAATGCAATAAGTCAAAATATCTTATATTTTGAATAGGTGGAAGTATATTTTACTAATTAAAGCTCCGTGAAATATAATCTAATTAGAAAGAGAAATAGATAAAAACAGAAAAGAAACATATAAAATAGAAAGAGCATCATTTAATTTTATGTAGTAATACACACTTCTCTTTACGGTAACATACTTGTATTCTTTTAAAAAAATACATCTGACCCGATTCTATCTAGAGTTTTTAGCCCCTTCCCTCCTAGTGTCTGTTTTAGCAATTGGTATGGGTAATCCGTCTCTTGGTTGCACATGCCAAGGGTTTTCGTGACCCATACTCTCCATAATAAAAAATAGAGTGGGTCTTATGTGTATTCAGTGCACCTTGTATAGTATATTTTAAAATTATGCAACTTGTTTAAATTAAACCGTGTAATATTTTTTTTCATTTTAATAAGTTATATCTTTTAGTATAATAAGTTGTATGATTTCAAAATACACTATAAATACATGGGGCACTCGAATACATACAAGACTTAGCCTAAAAAATATTATCTCTAGCTGTATGTATTTTGGGCACTCTGTCTTTTGCCTATTTCAACGCTCATTAACAAACGCAACTTGTATTACATTGATTAATTATGACTTCATATTACAACTGTGTCTATTTTCTTATCACTCTTTCATAATCCCCTTACCAAATACCATTTGCTTCTAGCCTGCTAAATATTCGTTCCATTTTAGTGAGAAATTTTGTTTGAAAAAAAATCAGAGATGTTTGGGTTTGCTTTCAATAGTGTAGATGAAGTTAAGCAAAAAATTGAGGGTCTTCTACTAAAAACTAGTGATATTTCGTTTAATTCCGAGTCTGAAGAAATCTTAAAACTTGTATACAAGCAAGTTGATTCCTTTGAAGAAACTGCCAAAATAACTCTTAATACTCGCTTGGACGAATCAATCACGATGGAAGTTGAGGAATTGGAAGTCATCGTAGATGAGATTGTATCAAAATCTGAAGAAGAAGATGGGGTTGGATTGTTGGTGGAGAATCTAAAACAAAGAATTGAATCCTTCACCCCTCGGCTGAAGATGGAGGTGCAGAGCTGCTCAGATGGATTATACAACTTCATTCCTGATCAAGAAGACGACGTCTTCAATGGTGCTGCTGTTTCATCAATGGTGATAGGAGTGTCTGACGTGTATCAGCAACTGAAACATAAAGTAATGGGTGACAGTCAATTTATATCACTTGTTGGTATGCCAGGCATTGGCAAGACTACACTTGCTAACAAACTTATCCATGACCCAATGATCGTAAAACACTTCGACCATTGTGTGTGGGTTCGTGTGGGCAAAAATTGTCGACTAAAAGATATCCCACGGCGCATTCTAGCAGAGATGGATCCCAACGGCCTTGAAGGAGATGAGGAAGCAGTTCATGAGTACTTGAAAGCGAGTTTGAAGAGTAAGAGATACCTCATCGTGTTAGATGATGTATGGGACAGATTCGCGATGTATCTCTTCAGTCATAGGTATAAATACACGTTGCTGAACCATCCTTTTCTTCACCCGAAGAGTGCAAGTCGAATCTTGCTTACGAGCAGGCTGCAACAACTAAACGAATTTCGTGCGAATCTTATTGTTTATGAGAGCATTGTAACTATGCGGTTACTGAACAAAAAAGAAAGTTGGGATCTACTTTGTGATAAGGTGTTTTCTAAAGGTTCGTCATGTTCTCCTCAATTTGAGAAAGCTGGAAAGAAAATTTCTGAGAATTGCGATGGTCTTCCTCTAACGATTCTCACGGTTGCTCGCCTGCTCTCCCAAGAGGAGAAGAGCACCCTCGAGTACTGGAACGAGGTTGCAGCAAAAAAAAGTCATCAACTTTTTGTAGACGCATACGATGAAATATTAAAGGTACTACTACCAAGCTACACATACTTGCCTCCACTTTTACAGATATGCTTTCTCTTTATAGGACTCTTTCCTCGAAACCACGAGATTCTTCGGTCCAAGCTCATCTATTTATGGATGGCTGATGGGTTCTCTGAGTTAAATATAAGCATAAATTCAGATTTTGATGCTATTGAGTGTTTGGAGGAGCTTGTTTCCAATAATATTGTTATGGTCTACAAGAAAAGCAATTTTACTTATTATCATAGTGTCAAAACTTGCGGCCTCCATACTTCATTATGGCACATGTCTAGAAAAATAGCTAGGCAGACCAAGTTTGCAGTTGTCTTTAGCAGTCCTGATGATTGCTTAGGAGATGGTATAGAAGGATGTCATCGATTGTCCTTCAACAACAATGTTTTATTTGCCATCAAAAGTGCGAATAAATCAGTTGAGGATAATTATGCATCAGTTGCTCGTTTCCTCCTGTGTTTTGGTCCATACCATCAGTATCAAGTACCACTGTGTTTTCGTTTGAAATTGTTGAGGGAACTTGATGCTATTTCAATCCGTTTTTACGAGTTCCCTATGGAGGTACTACAACTAGTTCTGTTAAAGTACCTTGCTCTTACTTCGAATGGAATGATCCCACCCTCCATTTCTCAGCTCTCATCCCTTCAGTTCCTTATCATTGATCGACATCAGAACATCAAGTCTTGTAGGGACCAATCATATCTGCCTGTGCAGATATGGAGCTTGCAAGACTTAAAACATCTTCAGGTTATGGGAAGCGACTTACCAGATCCTCGTGGGGCTTCTTTGCTTCACTTATCAACGCTTTTAGACGTAAGTGCTCGTAGTTGCACCGAGGCCGTTTTTAAAGGACTTCCTGATCTAAACGAATTAAAGATTCGAATTGAATTGACACCTGATGATGGTACACCTTCGAGCTGGTTCACCCATATTTCCTATCTTGACAAGCTACAGTTGCTTAAATGTATTATTGTTAATCCTGTGGCTGTTCCCCCAGTTGTTCCATTTTCGAGCTTCCCACCATTGAATTTGAGAAAATTGAGTTTGAGTGGATTGGGATATCCTTGGAAAGAATTGAGAAATATTGCTTCTATACCAACACTTCGTGTGCTCAAATTGAAAAACTATGCTTTCCAAGGTCCAGAATGGAGAGTTGAAGAAACAGGATTCATTGGACTTGATTCTCTTGAAATTGAAGACACTGACTTGGTGGATTGGCAATTTGGACTTGGATCCTTTAAAACATTTGGGAGCTTAGTATTAAAATGTTGTTTTAAATTGGAAAAGATTCGTGGAGATTTCGGAGTGGAACTTGAAAAGGTTGAACTGTATGATTGCAACCCTTCATGTAAAGAGGAAGTGATAAAGGCCATTAGAAAAAAATCATTATTTTGTGTCCTTGATGTCCATTCTTCATGGGATGATGAGAAGCTCAAGACGTATACTCGTGAAGATATCATTGCTAAAGGTTAGTCATTCGATTTCATTTAAACTATTGTTGCAACTTGTAAAAAATAGCGTATGTTTGTGTATTGAGATATGCAGCAGGTACATTGAAGGCTAGTGGTGGATTGACTATGATTATTGCATATTTAGGATCATTTTACTTTTATAAGTAATCAAAGAGTTAATTGGATATTTACCTTCATTACGATTTTTTTTTTTTTTTGTATTATTTTGGTGGGTTTCAGATGTTTTAATCTAGAATAATTTTACTTGTAGAATTATTTTTTGGCATGCATTTGAAGCATATTTTAATTTAAATTAATTAACTTGCTAACTAACATACCTTTTCTCTGTAGGTTACATCTTGTAAACAACCTCTTGGAGCAATGAACAATAATTCAAAGATCGAAGACTTTTAACAGTATTTAATTGTGTGTTTAAGAGAAATTGTTGCTCTCTTTTTTTCAATGTGGGTAATTTAGGCTTAATTTGAATAGAAGTCTAATTACCAAATGAATAATATACACTCTACATTTCACAATATTTGATGTTTCAAATTATTGCAAATTATTGATGTTTTGATTCGAGGTTGAAGGATTTCTTTCCTTTATATACATTTACATCATTAATTCACTTAATCATGCAATGCTAATCATGTGTATGAGCAATGTACTCCATGTTCTTTAGCTTTAAGTAACAAGTGTCTACAAGGTTAAGAACAAAATAACATTTCATTGTAGATTTATGAAATAACAAGTGCAAAATAGAATCTTTTTTTCTTTAAAACAAAAATTGAAAAAAACTACATTGTAGATATACTTTAAGAAACGAACCAAGTGCCAGACAGAGAGTAATAGAGAAAAAGCTTTGTTTTAGCCTAGTAACAGAATCTAGTTTCATTTAAAAAAATTCTTCAAGTCTCACCCCATCCCCCTCAACTTGAAAAGTAGGATTATATTTATTTAAACTCTAATATTTGTAATTGATTAAATTTTATATTTTGCAGGTTCTTTGAGATCTTGGAGTTCGAAAATGAATTGTGTTGTTATCTTCAAGCATGAATTGTATTATTCTACTATTTATTTATTGTAACATGGATTGTTGTATTTTTTTAATATCTGTTATGTTGGATTGTTGAGACATAAATTGCTTTAGTATATTGTTAAATAGAAAATAGATTGTCATTCATAATTTACACAGGTTTTTGTATAAAAAAATACGATAAGAAACGGTATATTTTTAGATATTTTTGCGATATATAGCAAAAAATCGATACAATATATATGATATACGACATGTAATTTTATCGAATTTTGATATACACAGATTTTTGGTACGGTACCCGAATAGAATTTTCAAATATCGAAAATTTCGATAGAGCGTGCTTCTATATTGTTAGCATACCGTACCAAACCACCCCTAATCTGTACACACTCATATGTGATTCGATTTGATCAATTTAGCACAGTTCATATGAGTATATGACAATTAATCTAGTTCTACATGCACGGACCAAACACATTGAACTTTGATTTGCACTATGTAAGCAAGAAAGTTCAGAAAGGCCTGATTAGTTTGGGGTGGGCATTTTTTTTCGGGTATTCAGTACATGATCTGATCGGGTATTTTTTAAGATTTTCGGGTATCAAGAACCCGAATTTGATCCCAAATTATGAGATCGGGTATCAAGTACCCGGCTTTTTAATATGTAATTGTCATTTTTTATGTTATTTACATTGTTTCAATGTTATTTTTAAAAAAGATCGGGTATTTTGGGTACCCGATTTTTTGGACCGGTTCGGTTACTATAGTTTTTCAATCCGAATTTTCAGGTACTCGATTTTACGGATCGGGTTCGGGTATTTTTTTATCCCAAATTTTTCGGGTACTCGGCTTCAGGTTGATGAACCCGAACTTCCCAACTTGATGCCCACCCTGTGATTAACATTCAACATGTAATCTGATGTGACAGAATTGTGCTATATTTGAGCGTGATTTGAACCAAAACTAGTTGAGTTGGTTTCCCATGAACCTGGTCTATGCTATGAACTTAAATTATTGAACCAATTTCACTTATTTTCAACACATTTTTCTAAACCACTAAACTTAACATGTATTACACTAAGATTCATAACATGAACCAAGTCTATACAATTTTTTGTCAAATTAGTTGAATAGAATGATATTTTAAAATTGAGAGTACAAGCGCTCAAAAAAATAAAATTGGAGAGTACTAAATTGATCGGAACACAAAAAAAAGTAGACTAATTTTGTAACCCCTGATTAAAATTTCGTCGACTCTCTATTTTGGCCGGTAGTTTTGAACCTACTCATATACAAGGCTCTAGTGCTCATTAAAAAAGAGTGGGTCTCATGTGCACTTGGGTGCATCGTGCATTCATTTTAGAAGAGTGCAATTATATAAAACAGAAACGTGCAACTATTTCAAACAGAAGTATGCAACTATATTCACATATTAACAGTTGCACTTTTCTGTGTAAATAAGTCGCACTTTTCAGCATAACAAGTTGCACGCTTTTAAAATGCACTATGAGTGCACGGTGCACCCGGGTGCATACAAGACCTAGCCAATTTTGAGTGGGTCTCTTATGCACCCAAGTGCACTGTGAACTCATGCAACTGAATGACTCATTAAAAAAAATATTTGACTCATTAAATATATTAGACATGTTCTATGCATGCATGGGTAGGGTTGGGGCGAGTCCACGAATCTTAGATCTGTATATCAATTGCACAAGAGACTTTGTCATTAATTTGGGATTGTTAATTCACCTGTTTTTCTCTCTCCAAATCGAGACTACCAGCCAAATTTAGTTCGATTTTTTAAAACAAGTTGTTAGGAATTTGGATGGAACCAAATTTTCGCATTGATATGATATTGTCCGCTTTGGGCCGAGCCCACGCAGATTTATTTTTTGACATCTCTCAAAAGGCCTCATACCTAGGGGGTGTAAGGAAGCCAAGTTGGCTCGCAAGCTACTCGTGCTCGACTCGTAAAAAGATTAAAATTGACTCGAGCATAATCGAGTCTAGTTCGAGCTCATAAATACTCAGCTCGAGAAGCTCGCGAGTATAATCGAGCTTGCACAGTAATTACTATTATGCCATTATTTTATTAAATATATATACTTATATTTTAATAAATATATTTTATATTTAATTTTATAAAATTATACATAAAATATAGTCGAGTCTAACCGAACTCAAATCTATCGAGTTTCTTGTCGAGTCAGGCTCAATTTTAAAAATTTGGGCTCCATCGAGTTCGAGCCGAGTTTTGAACTTTGAATATTCTACTCGAGTCGAGTTCGAGCTCATGCTCAGCAGTATTCGACTCAACTCGACTTGTTTACACCCCCTGCTCATATCAATGGAGATAGTTATTCCAATGCTCATTAATAAATGCAACTAGTGAATTTTTTTATTTTTTCTAATGCAATTCTTCTAGGGCAAAGTTTCATATGAAACTGGTTTACCGTACACCACTCATACTATTACTTGTAGAAACTAATACTATAGCAACTATAGTATTAGTTTCTACAAGCAATAGTATGAGTGGCGTACGGTAAACCAGTTTCACATAAAACCTTCTCTTCTTCTAGTATCACTTTTGTTGATATGTACTGTTGTTGTTGTGTGTCGCTGTTGTGTATACCATTACCACGATTGAAACTTTTTTATAAATTAAGTATTTTTTAAAACATTGACACTTATCTCTTTCAAATATAAAATCATTGACACTTATATATATAATCGTGACAATACGTGCACATAAAAGTGACGACACTAAAAAAAAAGTGTTCGGATTCACACCCCACTACAAGAAAATAGTGTTTTGTCTATGAAATTTTTCAATATTTTTTCAACATGTCTACAAAAATTTCAATGAAAATAATTTCGTCCTTAATTTTTTTTTTGACAAACAGATATATAATCTATTACAATGTGTTCCTTCTACCGCATGACACAACTTTTTTCATTATCGGCCGGAACCACAATAGCACCTTCTCCAATCCAAACGTGAGGACAGGGGAGGTCAACGCTCGCTCGCTTGCAGCATTTTTGAACATGGTCAATACTCCACACTAAAGTTCCATCCACATTCTTCAAGATCTCGAGCTTACGGACCCATAGAAGGCGGAGATCTTTTTTCATGAAAGAATCTAAAAACTAGGTGGATTAATGGTAGACATTCAAACTTCTAATTTAATACTAAAGTATCCTCATCTTCATCAATTACCTACGAAAATGTAAATTGCCTAGGAAATTATTTGTGTAGGTAAGTTTGCCTACGAAAATTACAAATGTGTAGGTATATTGCTCGTAGGTAATTGTTTGTCAATAAATTATTTTTCTAAAGCTTTCGAATAGTTGATTTTCATACTAATACCTTTCCTTTACACAACTAATACTGTTAGTTAACCACAGCTTATAAATAGCTCTTCATAGCTTCATTTTCAGTTTATCTAATTTCCATTGTAACAGTTCCATTACTCTTTCTCTTTGTAACCGAATTCTTCCATTCTTAATACAATCTTATCATGTTGATTTCAATTCTCTACAATTGTAAGTTCTTTTTAAAGATTATTCTAAAAATTGGTAGGCAAATAGTAGGTAATCCTCACTTTTTAAGGACCAAATTATTTTTGTAAGAAAATTCGGTAGGCATTTGAACAATTTCGTAGGGAATTCTTCATTTTCTTCTAGTGCCTCTTAATTTTTAGGAATTAGTCAATATAATATATATATATATATACTGCATGTCACTTGGTTGTTTGGAAGAGATGAGTTGCACATGGCAAGTGGCTTTCGAAAAAACTATTCTCTATATTTTGGCAGACAGTTTTTCAGCTACTCTGTATTTGGCTATTTTAATATGCTGATTAATAAATGCAACTGCCAACTGGTATTACATAAACATTGACTAATTATATTTAGAATTAAGTTTGTCATGATCTTTACCAAGCCAAGTACGGAAGTACCCATTGCTTGTATCCTTTTTTGTGAGATTTGTTTTAAAGATTAGAGATGAATGGGGTTGCTTTCACTATTGTGAGTAGTGTTAAGATCAAAATTGAGCAACTTCTGCAACATAATGATAAATCCCTTCATATTGAACTTGGAGAAATCTTAAATCTTGTATACAAGCAAGTGGATTCTTTTGAAGAAATTGCCAAAAGAAGAAGAAGAAGAAGAAGGTGGAGAATCTAAAGCAAAGAATTGATTCCTTCGCCCATCGGCTCAAGATGGAGGTGCAGAGGTGTTCTGATGGATTATACAACTTCATTCCAACCAAAGAAGAAGAAGGAGAGGCCGATGGTACTGTTGATGTTTCATCGATGATAAAGGAATGTCTGACGTGTACCCCGACAGGATTGAAGACTTAGTAATATTAATGTGGTTATTGAATAAAGAAGAAAGTTGGGATCTACTTTGTGACAAGGTGTTTTATAAAGGTTCATCACGTCCTCCTCAACTTGAGAAAGCTGGGAGGAAGATTTCAAAGAATTGTGAAGGTCTTCCTATTACGATTGTTACGGTTGGTCGCTTACTCTCCAAAGAGGAGACGTGCACACCAGAGTACTGGAACGCCATTGCAGCAAGAAAAAATCATCAAATTTTCAAGAATGCATATGATGACATATCAAAGGTACTACTTTCAAGCTACATGTACTTACCTATGCTTCTAAAAAGTTCGCACTTGTCTTGAGTAGTCCTAATGATTGCTTAGGAGATGGTGTAGAAGGCCATTGACTTGGTCGGATTTTAGCGAGCAAAAATAATATTTTTCTTGCTACTCCCCCGCAAGTGCAAGAGATCGTCGTAGTAGAAAATGAAGTATAGGGACCAAGTAGTATCGAACCATGGAATTTAAGAGTACGGTGTGGCCCTAGTGCTATGTGTCGGCATGTTATTGTAGCTACGAAAGAGGTGCGAAGAAAATAAAAACAAGCATGAAAGCAAATAAACGAAAACAATAAAGGGGCACCCGACTAGGTAGGATAAAGGAAAGAGGAACATGAACTAAGGTGATGATCAAATTGCAAAAATTAAACAAATGAATCAATAAAACTATCCTAGTTTATTTCTCAATTGCGTAATAGGGACTCATCAGTCAAGGCTACTAATAAGCACGATAGAGTAAAAAGCTATAGAGGACAATCGTTTCCCTTCGGGTAATACAGCCTTGCAATAAGGTGTTCCCAAACCCGGTAGTAAAGTCTTCCTCCTATCCCTCACTTTTCGCTACTTAATTTTAAGCTCAAGTGTCTAACTATGGGGGTTCTAAAACTAAATACCCTCTCTCGAATGGATAAGAAGCGTAATTAACGCATTTAATCAATTCTCAACTCACAAATTTTCACTCAATCATACTCATGAAGAAATCATAGACGAGAAATCGTTAAAAGAGGAAATTGTAGAGGTGGCTAAGATCGCATTGGAGGATAACCTAGTTAATCCTTTCACAAAGTGTCTGCCTCTGGAAACATTCAAGAGACATGTGGGAGGAATGATTGTCAAGTGCGTAGCCAATCTGCTTTGAGTATAAGTGGGAGATATTATTAGGTTCGTGTAGGTGACATTAGATGTCACGTATTAGGAACTACACGAGATATGATGTAGTATACTTAAAAGCAGACTTTGAGTATAAGTGGGAGATTGTTGGGGTTATACTGGAAAGTATGCTTTTACTTTGTATAACCAAACTGAATTTTCTGTCTTATTTACTGAAATAAATTATTTATCACTGATGCTTTAAATATCATTGAATGTTACATATATTTACTGCATAATTGTTCAATAAACAGTACGTGTTACATTGTAGTTAATTTAGTGATACCAGATCACAGAAGATTAAATTAACAGTCCCTTGTAACTAAAAGTACGCTGTTCACGACCTAGATGGAAATGAACAATCCATCGTGAAAGGTTGAAGTGTAAGGCCCAGATTGGCTTGTCTTGACCAAGAGATTACACTAGTGCATGACTGATGCACTGAATAGGACCTACAGGAGGATAAATTCTTCAGCACTTAATTAGGAAGAATTAGACCTCAGTGGTTCGTTATTTCTTAATCTTCGTTCCTTAAATAGGATCGTGTGTGGTTAGTAATTATTGCTTTGACTTATGACGGGTAGAGAATCAATGAGATTCAATACTTTATATCTTGGGCAATATTACTGGTCACATGCGATTGCTAAGATTTAATACGAAGAATCGTGTGCGAGTACGCTCGTTTGATTTGCCCCCTTGGGAGGTTCATAAGATTTATCATACCAAATCTTGCAAGTGGAATTTGTTTCCGGTATGGATAATAATGTTGAATCGTTCCTTGACCAAGGACAAAAGATAATAATTAATGGAAAGTTATTTCAGTGGCTTGAATTAATTAATGGGCTAGATAATCTTAAACACGAGAAATAATAATCAGGAGTCATATTAACAGTAATATGGGTTAAGATGGATAGTGCAATATTAATTATATAGTGGGATTAATTAATATTTATGGGCTTGAATAATATTGTGGCTCAATATTAGATATTCAAAGTCCATTAGAAGGTCCAATCTTAATTCTCCTAAAGGCTCCTCAAGTAGCCCAAACATAAAGTTCAATAACTGAAAAAGGTGTTTAAAATTAAATAAAATATTGTTGCATATTTTTCCTATTTTTCAAAAATAGATAAATAAAAGAGGGAGAAAGATTTTCTTTGAATTTTGTTATGGAATGAGGATAATTATTCTTGGAATACAAGTTTATCTCATTAAATTCAAGAAATCTCTCACTTGGCTATTTATCTTGTAATTTTCAAAAATAATGAAGAAAATAAGGAAAGAAAGATTTTTTTGATTTTCTTGAAAAGATATTATGGAAGATATGTATTCTTGGAATACAAGAATATCTCATAGATTCAAGAAGATCCCAATCTTGGAAATCTTGGACCTTATTTTTTGAAAATATCCATAACAAGAGGAAGTGAGATTTTTGTGGAATATTTTAAATATGGAGAAAAGAATATATGAGATATATTCAAGATTTCTTGGAAATCAAGAAAAAGATTTTCCCATCTTTATTTCCACCAAAAAATTCGACCACCCCTCATTATAAATAGGGGATGAATGTTTCATCCCCAAGTGAGCACGAAAATTGGTTTTTCGGAAAAATATCAGCGTCGATAAAATATCAAATATTTTGAAACGTCAGCAGATTGTATATTTTCAAAAACCTTCAATTGTGAATGTGCAATTCCATGTGTTGGAAAAAATAGAAATCCACAAAGGTGCAACATAATTTTATTTTTCCTTTTGTTAAATTGTTCGCGAGTTCCTTCCACCGGATTGTTGAACAAGGATAAGGGAATACTTGAGAAGGTCTTTTGGTGTATTCGTGTGAATGAGATCCATCTTCTTAACGGTTGTCACTCCGAGAGGTTAGTTTACGTAAACCCGTAGTAATTCCGCATGCGTAGGATTTACGTGAACTGTTTATATGCATGATTGGTTGTTGAATTATTATTTGAATTAATATAGGATTAATTCATGCTAGTAATAATTTTTAGAATTAAATTTGTATTTAAATATTCATCTCGAATAGATTCTGACAATTAATTCCCCAACAAAAATTACAGATAACTTCAAAGTATTGTTTATCATTCACCTAATATGCTAATTCAACTGAAACTCTGCGATCAATATCATCATCTGAAGGAGCATCATTATAATTTTCAAGAAAAACTAAGATATGTGCATGAGGCAGCTCACGTTTTTGAAACTTCACAGTATACAAAATTGCAAAATAATATATAAAATTTATTAAAAAATTCTACATTTAATTTATGATAATAAATAATTATTATAATAGAATATAATTATAAATAAAACTTTAGATAAAAAAAATTATGTATCTGCCCTAACGTTTTCAAATATTTTATTTTAGCAAATGTCAGGAATCAGTGCATCCAATTTAACATTAAAGATGCGACACACAATATCAGGCCGATCTTCGGGATTTTGACCTCTATGTGACATATAATGAATAATTTTTGGCAATTTTGAATTTCATGTAAATATTTTAAACAACTGTGGATAACCAGCCCAACGACAAATAGCCATAGCATCTTGATAATTCAACATCATGTACCATGGACATCAAGTAAATGAAGGAGACAACATAATACATTTACCAATAACACTTCCTTCCCCCTCTCCATTCAAATAAGCATCTTCAAGACCAACATACATATCACAACGAAGTTCCTTTTGATGTTTTTTTTATGTACAAAAGTCTTGCAGACTCAACCATTGTATATGCATCTACAATGAATTGTTGCATCAACCTCTTGCAAGATAATAGTGTAGGCGGCTCTCCATTCCTCTCCTGAAGACGATATGCAAAAAAACTCTATGATTCTAATACCAGTCATTTGTCCAACCCTTCCCATTGCAATTGAGAAAATGGTATATCTTTCTTATATTCATCCCCGCCATAAGGAAAAATAAGAGGATATTGCCATGTAAGATAAAATGGTATATGTAATGAAATAAACAATACGTAAATACTTATAAAATTAGATATTATTATTTTTATGTGTAACAAATTATCAATTGTTTTTTTTTCATTGATATTTACTCACTATTATAGACAGATAAAAATAAATAATTATATTCTCATGGTATAAAATATTTAACAGAATTTAATGATTGAACTAAATCAACCGATGTAAATGATATAATGATTTATATTAAAAAAATTAAAATTCTAATCAAAAAATTATTTGTTTAAAATTAACTAACAATCATTTATTCGAAGGTATGAGTCAAATTCATTATTCATTGAATTTTAGCTAAAAAAAATAAACGCGCATGCAAAAGAAACATAAAATTAAAGTTGTTCAAGGGAATATATAATTTTAATTAAAAAGAATTGATAAACTAATTATACGCACACATAAATTAAATAATAATCTCTAATATTTAATAAAAAGTTTCGTTCACAACTTACCAGGAAAGTTGATGGTTGTATGAGCTGGACCTTAAAGTTTTGATAAAAAAATATGAACATGAAATTAAATATAATATATGTATTTACTTATACAATTGAATGGGTATTATTGAAAATTATTATGTAATATTATAATTTCATTGAAATGAATATTTAATAAAGTTTAATAATTGAACTAAATTAGTGGTTGTAAAAAAATGTGATCTATTAATATTAGAAAAATTAATAGTTTTTCATAAAAAACTTGTTCATTTAAACTTAACAAATTATCGAATGTTTACAAACATATTATTACTTGATCATTATAAACCTAAATATTATTGTATGTTTTAGATATTTACTACTTTTGTATGAATAACTATAAGTTTTCAAAAAATGTTTTGGCATATATATAAACAAATAAGAACTGAATTATTAAAAATAAATTTATTTTTAAGAATAGGTAACTAAATGTTATATATGAACATATAAAATTATTATTTATTTAGAACATGATTATCTAAAACCTGACATAATTAATTAATTAATTAATTATTTATAATAAAAAGTTTCGTTTGCGACAAACCAGAAAAAAGATGATTTGTAGGAAGTGGAACTTGATGTTTTCACAAAATTATATGAATATGTGTTAATATAAACAAATATGTAACAATTTATAATAATTTATTTTATCACGTGTATTAAATTATCAATAATCGTCCATTAATAATTAGACATGATTCTAGGAAACGATTATATTATAAGATAATTTCATGGAAAAAATAATACATATGATTTAATACTTTAACTAAATCAATGAATGTTAATTATGTAATGGTTAATATTAAAAAAATATGTATAACCAATAAAGTAATGAAAATAAATATATTCGTTAACAACGTACCAGGAAAGTAGACGGCTTGGAGGTGCCACACCTTGAAATTTTCATAAAACAATATGTATATGTGATGAAATAACAATATGTAAATATTTATAAAATGAGATATTATTATTTTTATGTGTAATAGATTATCAATTGTTTTTTTCATTAACGTTTACTCACTATTATAGGCAGATAAAAATAAATAATTATATTCTCATGGTATAAAATATTTAACAGAATTTAATGATTAAACCAAATCAATCGATGTAAATGATATAGTGATTTATATTAAAAAAAATTAAAATTCTTATCGAAAAATTGTTTGTTTAAAAATAACTAACAATCAATGATTCGAATGTATGAGTCAAAATTCATTATTCATTGAATTTTAGCTAAAAAAAAATAAACGCGCATGCAAAAGAAACATAAAATTAAAGTTGTTCAAGGGAATATATAATTTTAATTGAAAAGAATTGATAACTAATTATACGCACACATAAATTAAATAATGATTTCTAATATTTAATAAAAAGTTTCGTTCACAACTTACCATGAAAGTTGATGGTTATATGAACTGGAGCTTAAAGTTTTGATAAAAAAATATGAACATGAAATTAAATATAATATATATATTTACTTATACAATTGAATGGGTATTAATTTATGATAAATGTTCAATGAAATACGGGGCGGACTGAATAGTTGATGACCGGAATATGTAAAATTACATATTCCACCAAAAAAAAAAAACAAAGTATAAGGTGAACAAGTTTCAAGGTGAAACTAGTTAAGGAGTGTGACTTATATGACTAAAGAGTGTGACTTTTTACTATAACGGATTGACTTTTTACTATAAAGGGTATTACTCATAAAAGTGAAGGGGGTTTATATTATAGCACCTGACCACTAGGCTCCTCATTTGAATGGAGACCCAGGTTCGATTTCCTTTGGAAACGAATTTGGAGTTATAAGGTGGATTGATGATTTCGTGGAGTATTTGGGTGCTTGGTGTATACTAACTACTAACAAATAACTTTGCCCGATCAAAAAAAAATTATAGCAGAGGGTATCGTAGTGATAACTAAAGAATGTGATATATATTACTAAAGAGTGTGACTTATATTACTAAAGAGTATGCCTATAAAAAAAACAATTTCACTGTGAACAAGTTTCACAGCATACCAACTAAAAAAAAAAATTGCATATATATTGTATAATAGTCAAAATCACCAAAATTTAATAAATCAACAAAATCATAACACATTGATGACCAAAATATGTAAAATTACATATTACAAAAACAAAAGATTGCATAATTTAATAATTGATCAAAATCACCAAAATTTAATAAATCAACTAAATCATAACACATCAGATAGACGTGCAAGCAAACAACACGTCAGAAAATGGGATATGAGAAAATGCAAGCTGAATTCTAAATTTGGAGAGAGTTATAAAATAAGAAAAAACCTCGATTGAATTTAATGTAGCGTTAATCAAAGTGGGTAGAGCTCTGCCTCCAACATGCACATCTCCTTCCACCGCCAAATTCTCATACCTTATTTCCACTGTTGGAAGCTCAATCCCCACCCTGAAAAACCACCATTAAATATGTCTGAGAATTAATACAAATGAAATGATTCCATACTTTTTTATGAAGTTCAGATTTACCATTAAATATGTCACAGGATTAATACAAATAAAATGATTTCACACTTTTTTATAAGTTATGTTATTATTTTTTCCACACTTTTGATAAGATGAATCACGTCCTGCATTCAAATTTCCGTGAAATTAATTTTATCGTTATTAAATTATCTTCTCAATGGACCTCCTATTTAAAAATAATAGGAATCTTTTACTTTAATTATTAAAGTGATAAGGCAAAAACATTTCAGTCAAATCAACTTTTATCGTGTCGATATGAGTTAATTGTACTTAAAAAAAATAAGCGCATAGAGGGTAAATAAGTGCACACTAATATGTGCACAAAATTTTTAAAAAAGAGAATCTTTTACTTTATTAAAATAATAAAGTAAGGGCATTTCGGTCAAATCTACTTCAGACCTTGCGGATGTGAATTAATTGTGTTAGAAAAAATAATAACATAGAGAGTAAATAAGTGTATATTGTGATCGTAAGCTAGTAAAATTTCCCTCTTATGTGTCAAAACTAATTCGAGACGTAAGCAAAAAAAAAAATGTAAAAATTGATTTGAGACGCAAGAAATGAGTATCATAAAGGAATAGTGTTGAGGGAAATTAAATAAATAGATTATTGTTGAGGGAAATTAAATAAATAGATTATTTCCGACCCTCATGTTGAGGGAAATTAAGTAAATAGATTATTCCCGACCCTCTCTACAAGCTCGAGCTTTTAGATGAGACGGAATTCTCTCATGGTATCAGAGCCCAGGTTGAGGGTTCGATTCCCGTGGAAGCACTCCACCCATTTAAATTGTCCACTCTGTTGGACCTCCTCTCCAGAGAGCAGAGACAATGATTCGGCCCACTTGTAGAGAGGGTCGGGAATAACTCATTTAAATTGTCCACTCTTTTGTTTCATCTCCGCAGAAAGAAAGAGAGACAATGATGATTACCACATGAGAGAGAGTTTTAATAATCTATTTACTTAATTTCCCTAGACAAATAGATTCCCTTCAAACACACACACAATTGCATGTGAAATTTTTACCTATCAACTCTGGCCCTCAAACTCTGAAGAAACTTGTCATTTTCCACCTCAACCGCATCAAGAATGGTGCTTATCAAATGCCCCCTTTCATCAATCCCGAGTTTCTTCACATTAATCTCCGAAGTTTTCACGGTCCCATCTTCCAGCACGTGCTTCAGCACGCTCTTCCTTATCCGGTCGTACGTCGGCAGCCGCTCGATCGCCGCCCACCGCAGCTCCTCCTCGTCGTCCTCGCCGCTGCCGCCGTTGCTGCTCATTGACCTGCTAAGATCATTGCTGCCGAACGATATCTCCATTCTCTATTTTCTGAGATTGTGACACTGGAAAATTGACTAGAGGAATATTATATTATATTTTTTTGTAACTTAGGGGAGTTTTAATGCAGGGCGATTTGTATGTGAATTGGAAAATTTTGTTATAATGGGGGAATGCCATTAAATGCATGTTTATCTCTAGTGTCAATTTGTACCTTTATGGATGGGTGCAATTACTCGGGTACACCTCGTTTTCAGCACATATTACACTTTTTTGATTTCCAATTATGAAAACATGGAGAATCCTTTGACTATAACGTGAATTGTGTGGACATAATATGTATTTTTAAATGATATCAGTTGTTTTTGTCGAACAATATTAATTGGTTTTGGTTAATTGTATTCAATAAAGTACACCAATTACTTTTATTGAATAGTACTCCCTCCGTTATGTTTTAGAATTGAACATTCACTGTTTGATTTGTATTTTAATGAGAGAGTTGTTTATTAGTATTTGAAATGATAATTTTTTTTAAGGTGTGATATGATAGTCCTGTCATTTATCCTACACATCCTTAAAAACCAGTTTATCATTTCATATAACAACTCGTTCGTTAAAACACAAGTCGAGCAGTGAATGGACAATCTAAAACAAAACGAAGAAGTATTAATTGTGTTACAACTTAAGTATAAAAGACTTACTCATTTATTATTCTAGAAATTATAAATAATATATTTTGAAACTTGGTAAGAAATTTTATGAAGGCTAATGCACTTTTGGCTCCACGGCCCAACAATTTTTAACACGATCCTAAAATGTTTTTTTCCCTGCACAAATGGTCCCGACCACCATTACTATTTTGTTAATAGTTATTGCAGAAATGGTCCCATATCGTGATCAGTGTGATAATTTTATATTTTATTAGTATATTTTATAGTGAGAAAGATTGTGTTTTATTATTTAGAGGATTTTTAAAAGCAAAACACGCATTTAAATTTTAGAAATTTAAGTGAAGTGAATTGGAGTGGCTTGAGAAGGGGATTCGATTCAACTCATGCAAAACGAGTCCAGTTGGTGGGAGAAATAAGGGAATTTATTTGAGTTGAAAGAGGAGGGCAAGAAAATCTGAGCAGTAGATAAGGCCCATCTTAAACCCATTAACGCGATTAGCAAGAATAAACTGAGTTGGGCTTTTTTATTTGAGGCCCAAATTCGAACTCATATGAGCCCAAAAGAGTGCCAATATACTTATATACATGCCTAAAAAATAGAACTCAAATTGATCTCATACATATGCCCAAATTGATCTCATACATATGCCCCCCCAAATAAAGTGTTTACATGTCCTTAAATGGAGAGAAATCACCCTAATAAAAGGGTAAATGCGTCCGATTAGAGCACAATCATTTCAAATCACGTCCTTGCTCAAGAAGTACTCCTTGGGCGATCCACATATTTACGAGCTTGGATCGTAATACTAATTATGATGTACAATACATATGTAAAGGGTCGGTTTATTTACACCCCCATAATTGGTAGATACACACGTATATGTATATGTGAATTACATACATTTGATATATTAATTTATTTTTTTTAATAAATTTTATAGGTTTTATATATAATAAAATATAAATAAACAGACGTATTCTTATTGTATCACATCCTAATTTTTTTGAAAAATCGTATCACCGTACCCATATCTTATCGCCCCACGTCCGTACCCCCACACCCCTGCTACATAGTTAAAAACAAAAGAACACTTCATTTTAAATTTATGAGATAACTCAAGTGCAAAACAAAATTATATTTTTTTCAAAAAAAAAAAAATCATATTTGTTTAAGAACTTTCTTGAACTCTCACCTCGTCCTCAACTTGACTTGTAAAGTAATTAGATTATATTTAATTAATCTCTAATATTTTTAATTGATTAAATTTTATCTTTTGCAGGTTTATTAAAGTGTTGGAGCTCGAAAATGAATTGTATTTGTTATCTTCCAACGTGAATTGTATTATTTTAATATTTATTGCAACGTGTGGATTGTTTTATTTTTTAATAAATGTTGTGTTGGATTGTTGAGACACGAATTGCTTTGATATTTTGTTAAAGTAGATTGTTATTCATAATTTATTAAAAAAAAAAAAATCTACGGCAGACCAAGATTTTAATATGAAACAATATATTGATATTTTGGTATGAAACGTTACATATATTGAAAATTCGATATGTATACAGTATGTGATTTTGATATACCAAAATTTTAGGTACAGTATTGACTTGGTCGAATTTTCAGCGAGCAAAAAAATTTATTCTTCTTGCTACTCCCCTGCAAGTGCACGGGATCGTCGTAGTAGAAAATGAAGTATAGGGACCAAGTAGTATCGAACCACGGAATTTAGGAGTACAGTGTGGCCCTAGTGCTATGTGTCGACATGTTATTGTAGTTGCGAACCAAGATGCGAGAAAATAAAAACAAACAAGAAAAGAAAATAAACATAAACAATAAAAGGGGCACCGGACTAGGTAGGATAAAGGAAAGAGGAACGTGAACTAAGGTGATGATCAAATTGCAAAAATTAAACAAATGAATCAATAAAATTATCCTAATCTATTTCTCAATTGCGTGATAGAGACTCAATACTCAAGGCTACTAATAAGCACTATAAAGTAAAAAGCTATAGAGGCCAACTGTTTCCCTTCGGGTAATATAGTCTTGCAATAAGGTGTTCTCAAGCCCGGTAGTAAGGTCTCCCTTCTATCCCCCACTTTTCGCTACTTAATTTTAAGCTCAAGTGTCTAACTATGGGGGTTTTAACACTAAATATTCTCTCTCGAATGGATAAGAAGTGTAATTAAAGCATTTAATCGATTCTCAACTCACAAATTTGCACTCAATCGCACTCACGCAACTCTCGTTTATAGCAAGTATGATTTAGCACAAAAATTAATATAAGAAAACCAATCAAAGCACCATAAAGCCCATAGTAGAATTAACAACAACTATGAAATAAACTAAGAATAATTAAATCAAAACATAAGTTCAATATCCATAATCATCTCATCACCAAAAGACATAAGAGTACTAGCCCATCAATTACAACTCAAAATCTTGCAAGATAAAGCTCAATAAACAAATGGGGCTATTAATTGAAATCCAAAATAAAAGAAAAATCAAACCCTAAAAGACATCTTGAGATTGAAGCTCTTAAATCTTGAAGCCAAAAATACTCCTTCCTCATTCCCCCCACCTAGTGGGTGGAAATTTTAGATGGAGACTCACAAACCCTAGCTTCTTTTTTTCTCTAAAAATCTGAATTGTGGCGTATTTCTTCTGGAATGGAATTTGGGGAATTCGATGGCCAATATGCCGCTGCTGCTGCCCTCTTTAATTCCTTTCAATTCTTCTAAATGGGCCGCAATTAATAACTGGTGGGCCGGCTGGAAATTGTTGGCAAAAGAAATGGGTCCATGACAAAGCTTTATACTAATTAGGATGAAATGCTTGCTGCTTGCTTAATTCATTTTGGCGGCTGATGTGATAAACAAATGGGCAACCCCTTTTTAATTGCAAATGGGCTGCTCATCATGGCTCATTTTTAATTGCAAGTGGGCCGCCTTATGGGCCTGTAAACTTGGGCCTCCTTGTCTTCTCAATCTCGACTCATCTCTCAATTTATTTCTTCGATTGACCTCAATAAATAATAGGCACGTGTTTTGCTCCAAATATCCTCAATTTCCTACAAAATCAACAAAACACTACATTTCTCCACAATTAAGCACAATTAATCAATTTAGCATAAAAAAATGCATGAAACTCAATCAAATTAAGCTAATAAAGAGTATGAATTTCAAGCAATTTTCACACTAATCAAGTATCGTTAAGAATTTTCAAATATCGAAACTTTCGATAAAATGCCCTTTGGTATTTTTGATTTACGGTACCGAACCATGCACCCCTTGTCTATATTACACACTAGCACATGTGATCTGATGTGATAATTTAGCACAGTTCATGATATGACAGTTAATCTAGTCCTACGTGCACGTACGGACCAAGCACATTGAACTCGATTTGCACTTTGTAAGAGATAGAGAGTTCAGAAAAGCCTCATTAGCTAGCATTTGCGGAATTGTGCCAAATTTGAGTGACTCACGCTAAAATTGAACGAACACGTGAAGAAAACGTGATATTAATTTAGTTCGAATCTAATGATTCGAACCAAAATTAGTTAAATAGAGTGATATTTAAAATTGAGAGTACTAAATTGACCGGCATACAACAATGTATGCTACCCTGCTGTTCATTAAAAATTATTCTCTATATTTTGGCCGGTAGTTTTTCGCCTTCTCTGATTTTGGCTCTAAAAGACTATCTTTATCCACAATCCAATCCAACTCAATCCATTAATAAATAATTAATTTTTCTCTCCTCCACATGTACAATTTATAACTCAATCCAATCTTCTTCTTTTTCATACTTTATCAACAACCCAACCCAATTTAAAATAATATTTCTTTTCTATTATTTAATAATTATATTTATCTACAATATATTTTTATTATATTAATAAGGTGATATATTAAATTATTTAATTTTTAAAATTTATTATTTTAATAAAGAAAAAATTACTATGCACTTAAAATAAGTTACAATTTTAATAATCTTTTGTGTTCAAAAATTTAGGTAATTTTGGGTGTTTGGATTATTTGGAGTGTTAGAAAAATAATTTGAATATATAGGATACATGATAAAAATGATAGAAATTTAGAAAGATAAAAGAATGGAAAGATAAATGAAAGAATATAAATTGTGATTTAAAATATATTAATATTGGTGTCTATTTATAGAGAAAAAAAATTTACGAATTTTGATATATATGTATGTATTTTTTTAATAAATAATATCACCATAATGAAAATATAAATAATTATTCTATAAAAATATGAACATCCAGTAAAAATGTGACATGTGGCGCTCCATGCTCTTGAGACTTGAGCCTTGGGTTGGATCTGCTAGCCGCACTGATCGGCATTAGGTAAATGAATTCTGATTTTTTTTTTAATATTTTTTGTCGTTATGCATCGATTGGATTGGGCAAACCAACCGATAAAGATAGTCTAATGCTCATTAAAAAATACCATTTCAAGGGGCCAAGAAATTGTTAGAGCGTAAACGTAAAATAAGTGTATAAGCTAGAAATACTTAATTAAAATTTGACAGTTAGTACTCCCTCCGTCTTATTTTACATTGCTCATTCACTGTTTAATTGACTCGTATTTTATCGAGTCAGTAATTTATTAATATTTAAAATGATAAAGAGACTTTTAAGGTGAAGTATCATAGTCATACCCCTCATTTATCATACAATTCTTTAAAAATCACTTTATTATTTCATATACTAATAAATAATTCGCTCACTAAAGCACGATTCAAACAGTGAATGTGCAATCTAAAACAGGACGGGCGGAGTATAATTTAGGTCCGTGTCCATTTTAATCATGTTTTTATTTTTGACAAAAAATGATAAAGTAAAAATATGCGGGACTTAAATAAGACAAAAATATATAAACCAAAATTTGATACTATAGAAACCAAAAAATGAATTAAGTAATAATCCTAGCAATACTTAACGACGAGATTGATTATTATAATCATACACTAATAAATTAACTTTCTTATGCAATATATTTTCATAACTCTGCCGACAGCTTTTCACCCACTCTGTCTTTTGCTATGTCAATGTTCATTAATAAATGCAACTGGTATCACATTGATAGTTATAGATTTATATTTAGAAGATAACAGACTCTGAGATAAAAAAAAATAGGATGTAGTAATTATAAGGTACAAATATAATTTTTATTTACTCTAATGTATAAAAAAAATTGTACTTTGTTTGAAAAAAAAATTGCACTTTGTACCAAAAAGTTACATTTGAACCTTAGAATTTTTTATTTTTACACTTTGTACCTTAAAACTTTTCCCATTTATATTTATGCTATGTCTGTCAGTTAGTGAATACTAATTAATTAATATTTTGCTATTCACATATATTATATAATATATTTCACTAATTGAAAATCGTAAAATTCCTTATCGTCTAAAGGTTAATTACCTTTAATTTATATGGTAATTTTATTTTAAATCTTTAATTTTTTATGAGAAATTATTTATAATATTATTATTAATTATTAATTTTGATTTATCCCTTATCTATTCGGAGTTTCTCTTTTAGCAACTAGTATAGAGATGAGTTGTTTGGTTGTTTGGTAGAGATGAGTTGCACATGGCAAGAGCTTTCGTGAACCCTACCGTCCATAATAAATAATATTATCTCTAGCTATATATTTCAACGGTTATTAATAAATGCGACGTGTATTACATTGATTAATTATGAATTCATATTTACATTGTATCACTCTTTCATAATCCACCTTACCAAATACTACCAATTGCTTCTAGCCTGCTAAATATTCGTTTCATTTTAGTGAGATTTATTTGAAAAAAAAAATCAGAGAAGGATGGGTATGCTTTCCATCGTGTATATGATGTTAAAAAATAGGCAGGATTAAAATTGGGCATAAAAAGGAACTAATGTTTTTTTTTTGAGCGCAAAAAGGAACTAATGTTCAAAAAATAAAAATCTACACCGAATAAAAAATTCGTGTATTTTTACTTTTTCAATTTTGGATACATTGATTTTTTTTTTCAAAATATTAGAGTAAATATTAACTTTATATTATGCAATATATATTAGTCGGTATGCTGTAAAACTTGTTCATCATAAAATTGATTTCTTTTTATAGACATGAGTCATCACGATTAATATCTTTTTGTAATATAAGTCACATCTTTCAGTCATTACTAATAATATCCACTGGTGTAATGTAAGTCACACCCTTTAATGTTATGAGTAATATACTTTATAGTAAAAAATCACACCCTTTAATTATCATTATTAATACCCTTTAATAATATAAGTCACACTCCTTAATCAGTTAATTTCACAAATTTTTTGTGTGAAACTTGTTCACCATGAGTAGGTCTAGTATGCAAATTTGTATAGATTAAAATCTATAAAATTGCTCTAAATCAACTAACTACACCCTAAACACTAAATAATTAACCCTAAATTATGACCTATTTGAGCTGGGTGAACCATGAACTAGTCAGACCGAGTGAACCATGAACCACTAAATTTTGTATTACATTCATCAATTATAGAATTTGGTTGAAAATTAAAATTTTTGCATCTATACAAATTTGCACACTAGACTTTGTCTAATAAAAATAGGGCTAATTGCACAAAATCCCCCCATAATTTGAAAATATTGTGAGAAATTCTCGCGTGGTTCGGTAATTGCATGAAAACCCTCAATAATAATTTACTAAATCAAGCAAATTATCCATTTTTGTTTTATAAACGAATTATCTATTTTGTTTATTTCACGTGTTATGTCCTTTATAATATAGTCACAAAACTTCAATATTTGTAAAGAGATAATTGGAAAAATGAGAAAATAGCTAAAATCGTTAACCAATTTTGGAAAAAGGGGATAATTTGCTTAATTTAATAAACTACGAAGGAATTTTGTGCAAATTTCCAAACTACAAAGGATTTTCATGCAACATTTTCAAATCACGAGGGGTCTCGTGCAATTAACCCATAAAAATATTATCTCTATATTTGTCGAATTTCAACGCTCATTAATAAATGCAACTGGTGTATTACATTGATTAATTATGAATCAACCATCTACCCCTAAACACTAAATAATGAACCCTAAATTACGACTTATTCGGGCCGGGTGAACCATGAATCACTTGGGCCGAGTGAACCATGAACCACTCAATTTTGTCTTACCTTCACCAATTACAAAATTTGATTGTAAATTAAAGTTTTTTCATGTATGAAAATTTTCATACTAGACTTTATTTTATTTCTATGTATTTAATTGGAAAGGACACATATATTTTTATTTTCATGGTGTATATTTTGTAAATAGAGAATTCGGGATGGATTTAGCCCCGCCCATAATTAAATTGTTTTTTTGATCGGGCCCATAATTAAATTGTTTTGTAACTTTTTAAACTTTGCCGACAGTTCTTCACCCACACTGTGTTTGACTATTCCAATGCTCATTAACAAATGCAACTTGTGAATATTTAATTAACTAGTTACGCGATTTTTAAATTAAAAAATACAACATTCAAGTAAGTAATATATTTAATAATTAATATAAATATGTGTATGCACTAAAAGCAAATGAATAATTATTTAAAGTGTATATTAATAAACTTGTTTAAATCTTAAATATTTGAAATGAAATTATTATGTCAAATATTATTTATACCTTTTAATATAAAGTTGAAACCTGCAAATCAAAATATAAATTGATGAAGAAAAATTTTTAAAAGAGAAAAATGAAACAACTTTAAAAAAAAAATTAATATATTAATTAATATGTATTAATAAAAAATTAAAAGTGAATAAAATAAATTAAGATATATAAAATTAATCATTAAAAATTAAAAATTAAATTTAATTCACAATAATATAAAAATTTTAGATTGAATATTTTACTTATATAAAATTAAGTCAAATGAAAATTTACTAAACAAAGATAAAGAAAAAATTAAATAAATAAAATATAAAGTAATAAGATAAAAACTCGCTATGTGACGGTCTCATACATGAGATGGGATACAACGTAACACAAATCAACATTCACCCCTCCCAAAGTGTTAAAGAGTCAATGCCAAAATTATGCTCTATTTCACCGTGAGACGATGTCACGCAAGTGTGTCTAAAGTAATTAATATTAATTACATATTTTATAACATTCGCACATGCTTTAAATATCTAAATAATTAGAAACTTGTATTGTGACATGTTATCATCATCTATATATCAAATTCATTATTTACTTTTCATATAATTGTCACCTCTTAATTAGACGATGCATCATCGAAATGCACAATAATATGACACTCAAGCAGTAGAAATTCCATATTAGTGGGCTTGATGGATGTTTAAAAAATCGATGTATGATAAAATGTTAGATATAAAATAAAGATTATTAATACAAAGAAGTTAATGCTCAATAAAATAAATATTTAAAATATTTAAAAATTTATAGATTGACTTAGTTGGTAAGTAACATAAATATTATCTAAAAAGTTCAATGTTCAAACCTTAATTATTGCAATTTGTTTTATAAAATTACATATTAAAATGTCACATGGATGCCACATTTTAACTATAGACCAATAGAAAAATAACACATCAATACAATAAAATGTGACATATCATTTAAATTAACCTCAAGATGACACATCATAAAAAAAAAACCCTCCCTATTAATATATAGAGGGATTTTTAGCAAAAACTTTTTTTTTAAAAAAAATGGACATATACTATCTGTTGGGCTTGGTGTCAAAATAAAAAGGATTTTTGTCTCACATCGGATGAGAAAAAAGAAAGGGGATTTCCAAATCCTATATAAGAAGCCTTTGTGCCTTTGTTACAAGTGCACCGGTCAATACACTTTAGTATAGTGTTTGATTCTAATTAAATTCATTTCTCATATTTGTGAGAAGGTGAGAATCATGTAGACTTGTAATAATGTAGGGGTGTCGAGCGAGAGAGGAAAAATCTGTATGATTGTAAAAAATTATCATATAGTGATGTTTCTTTTGTGGTCCGTGGTTTTTCTACGATTTTGGAGTTTTCCACGTAAAACCTTGTGTTGTTGATTGTGGTTTTGTTTCTTTGTTTTATTTCTTGTTTGTTTTGTTTTTTCCTTGGTATGAATGGGGGACGGAGTCTCTCCAACACTATCATCGTTGTGTATACGATTACCACGGTTATGCTTTTAAACTGTAACTATTTAAAAAATTAATTTTTTTAAAATAGTAACATTTCATATTTATAATAATGACTCTTCATTTTTTATTTTTTTTGAAAAGTAAAGATGAAATATCATTAATCTAGTACAAGGGGTACTCGAACCCAACAGATACAAAATTACAATTTAGAGGGTAAACATTATAGAGGTTAAAATTCCCAATCATAGTAAGAAGCAATAAATAAAGTGGGTAATGAGATCTAATCTACTTCATCGAACTGAACTTAATGTCATCAATCAATTCATCCAAGGTGTACGGACTATCCTTAAAAATGATTCCGTTACGAACCTTCCAAATTTTCCATACAGTAGCTTGCCACACTAACTCGAAGATTTTACGTCTAACAATCCCTCTCGCGGGTTCAACAAAAGCACTAAAATGATCCCTGGCCGATGAAGCGAACGACAATGGGTTGTTGAGCCAAATGGACAAGGCGTACCAAACGAGCAAAGCAACCGGACAAGAGAAGAGCAGGTGGTTTGAAGTTTCGAAAGGTCCGAAGCAAAAGGAGCATGATCCAGACCCCAATCCATCGGAAATACCACGAACAAGAAGATTATCCTTCGTAGGAATTCTTTCACGGACCACCTTCCAAGCAAAAGCTGAAATCTTTGACGGGATCGTCTTCCACCACAACTTGTGCCACAAGAAATGGTTTTGTTGATCATGGGATGCAACATGCTCAATCTCTTCATTATCGACGTCGGGATATTCCAATACTAACACATCGAAACTCCAGGATTTATATTGGCATTGCAACGTTTTTTGGATCAGGTTATGGTTGAGGGTTCTCAATCTAGGTTGGTTCCGACTATATCTAACATTCTTAGACCGATTCATGTTACTAGCTCAGCTTGCTCTACCAAAAGTACTATCTCGAATAGGTTTTGGGATTTTGCTCACGGTTTTATTTTCGTGAGGTTTAGGGGTTGTTGGGAATTAATTGCCCGGATCTATTCGGGATGAATATTTAAATACAAATTTAATTCTAACAATTATTACTAGCATGAATTAATCATATATTAATTCAAATAATAATTCAACAACAAATCATGCATATAAACAGTTCACATAAATCCTACGCATGCGGAATAACTACGGGTTTATGTGAACTAACCTCTTGGAGTGGAAATGGTCTCGTCGATAAGAACACACTAAAAAGCCTTCCCAAGTATTCCCTAGTTGCTTTCGTCAATCGGAATTGGAAGGAAACTCGCGAACAATTAACAAAAGGGAAAATAAAATTTGTTGCACCACCTTTTGTGGATTTCTTAATTTTTCCAAAGACATGGAATTCAGACACTCACAATTGACGTTTTAAAAAATACACAATCATCGACGTTTCAAAATATTTGATATTTTATCGACGCCGATATTTTTCAGAAAAACCAATTTTTAAATGTGTCGAGGGATGAAACATTCATCCCCTATTTATAATAGAGAGGGGACGAAACTTAGGGCTCAAAATAGGGTTAGGAAAGATCTTTTTCGATCTCCAAAGAAATCTTGAATATATCCCATATATTCTTTCTTTCCATGTATTTTTCCACAAAAATCTCACACCCTTATTTAACCCATTTTTTTCAAAATTAATAGGAGACTTTTCAAGATTGGATTTTCTTGAATTTATGAGATATTCTCAGTATTCCAAGAGAATACATATCTTTTTCCATAAAATCTTTTCAAGAAAATCAAGAAAAAAATCCTTCTTCCTATTATTACTCTATATATTTCGAAAATTACAATTAAAGAAACCAAGTGGGAGATTTTTGAATTTATGGGATAATCTTGTATTAAAGAATACTTATCTCCTTTTCAGATAAAATCTTTTCAAGAAAATTCTTCTCCCTTTTTTTTTTAATAATTTCAAATTCAAGGAAAAATAATGCAACAAAAATTTATTTTATTTTTAAACACCTTTTTTTCGGTTATTGGACTTTTATGTTGGGCTACTTGAGGGGGCTTTAAGAGAATTAAGATTGGACCTTCCAATGGATCTTGAATTATCAATATTGAGCCACAACATTATTCAAGCCCATAAATATTAATTAATCCCACTACATAATTAATATTCAGACTATCCATCTTAACCCATATTATTGTTAATATGGCTCGGTTATTATTTAAAAGTGTTTAAGATTATCTAGCCCATTAATTAATTCAAACCACTGAAATAACTTTCAATTAATTAATATTTTTGTCCTTTGGTTAAGGAGCAGTTCAACATTATTATCCATACAGGAAACTAGTTCCACTTGCAAAGATTTGGTATGATAAAACTTATGAACCTCCCAGGAGAACAAATCGAACAAGCGTCTTTGCACACGATTCTCCGTATTAAATCTTAAGAATCGCGTGTGACCAATAATATTGCTTTCAAGATATAAAGTATTAAATCTCGTTGATTCTCTCACCGTAATAAGTCAAAACAATAATTACTAACCACACGCGATCCTATTTAAGGGGCGGAGATTAAGAAATAACGAACCATCGAGGTCTAATTATTCTGGATTTGGGTTAGAAGAATTTGTCCTCCCAGAGGCCCTCTTCAATGCACTAGACACGATTTTGGTGTAATCTCTTGCACAAGAAATGCCTAATCTGAGTCTTACACTTCAACCTTTCACGATGGATTGTTCATTTCCATCTAGGTCGTGAATGGTGATTTTTTTAATTCTGAATCGTTAATTTAATCTTCTGTGATATGGTATCACTAAATTAACTACAATGTAATACATACTATTTATTGAACAGTTATGAAGTAAATATATGTAACATTCGATGATATTTAAAGCATCAGTGATAAACAATTTATTTCAGTAAATAAGTCCGAAATTCAGTCTGATTATATAAAGTAAAAAGATACTTTCCAGTATAATCCCAACAATGGTAGGCTAGGGTAAAGTTTGGTTGGAAAGTGTTTACACTCGCTCACAAACACTCAAGGCAATCATCAAACACTCAAAACAGCGATAGGCGCCCAAGGCATCACAAGATCGTTCACTTACCCGGATAGCGTTGATATTCCTACCAGGAGTTTTAGAGAGAAGATTCCATAATTTTATGACTCTTTATTTCATATATAACATTCCAGAAGGAGAGTTTGGATCCACATAACACCCAATCTTAATTTTTAGCAATTAGTCAATGAGTTTATAATCTGCACGTCTCTTTGGTTGTTTGGTAGAGATGAGCTGTACATGTCGCATTTTCAATTATTGCTATTATGATCCTTACTCTCAATAAAAATCCTATTATATGTCTAGCCGACAACTTTTCAGCCAGTCTGCATTTGGCTATTTTAGTGCTCAGTAAATTATGCAAGTGGTATACGTATATTTAATTATTTTGATTGATTCAAATGTAGATATAATTTTTATTTTATAATGTTATATAGGTATATTTTTATTTTATTTTTTATTTTACATGGCCTCTCTCATTCTTTTTAAATGTCTTTTTAGTTTTTTAAAATATTTATATAATAAATATAGTTTAAATATTCTCTCCACTCATTATTTCATATATACTCCTAATAATTAAATTTCATGATCATTTGAATTTTATTAAATCAATATCAATCTTAATTTATAATAATTAAAATATTCATAAAAATAATTATATTGATTAGGAAAATTATTCACACAATATAAGAAAATAAAATTTTAATGATCATAAATAATCATTAGAAGTATATATTAGAAAATGAGATATAGATAAATAAAAAAATATGTATTATATTAAATATTAAAATATATTATTTTGTATCCCGCTTATTAGTAAGTCCCCACTATAGTATTATCTAATTAGATAGAGAGAAGCAATTAAGTAAAAATTGAAGGGGGGAACAAATAGAATAACACACATTTGTTTTTTTATGGTAACACATTTATATATATTGTTTTGAGAAAATTCATATGACCGATTCTATCCACTAGTTTTTGAGCCACTTGCCTATTCGGAGTGTCTCTTTTAGCAAATAGTGTAAAATGTAAATATAAGTTGTTGGTTGTTTGGTAGAGATGAGCTGCACAAGGCAAGGGCTTTCGTGGACCCTACTCTCCATAATAAATAATATTATCTTTATCTACATATATTTTGTCCACTCACTCTTTATCTGTCCAATTTTAACGCTCATTAATAAATGCAACGTGCCTTTAAAAAATAAAAAAAATGCAACGTGTATTACAATTTACATTGATTAATTATGAATTCATATTTACATTGTATCACTCTTCCCCTTACCAAATACTAGCAATTGCTTCTAGCCTGCTAAATATTCGTTCCATTTTAGTGAGATTTGTTTGATAAAAATCAGATATGAATGGGTCTGCTTTCAATCGTGTAAATGAAGTTAAGAACAAAATTGAGTGTCTTCTCTACTAAAAGCTAGTGATAATTCGATTGATTCCGAGTATGAAGAAATGTTAAAACTTGTATACAAGCAAGTTGAATCCTTTGAAGAAACTGCAAAAATTACTCTTGATACCCGTTTAGACGATCCAATCAGTGTGGAAGTTAGTAAATTGGAAGACATCGTAGATGAGATTGTATCAAAATTGAATACGACTTAATTATTTCAACAAGATGATCATCATGATTGATGAATATTAAAGATACAATAAGAATTTTTGCATTTTAAATTTTATTATTTCCTAAATTTCTAGGGTTTATGGTGCCTGGTTTCTTTTGTATTTTATATAATTTATAGTGACGCTTAAAAAATTGTAGAGTTATCCGTCATATGATTTCTTTTGTATACACAATAACTATATGAGAATGAATTATGTTTAGTTTCATAAAAAGTTGGGACTTGGAGTGATGAAAAATTGAACCCCCCATGATATTGTAATTGATCGGCCGAAATAAAATGTTAGTGGGAAGGGTTTATGAAGTTATGGGTATATAAAATCTATTTTCATACCTATTTATACAAGGGAGGGAATCACAATCATTTTAAATATATTTATTTTAATCTAAAAAAATATGGGGTGTGTTTAGAAGATTTTGGGGTGTGGGTAATGAGATTCTTTTATATTAACTCACTTTAATCCTAGCATTAATCAGGTGACTTAATCCATCTGGTCTTTAGACTCCTCATTTGAGTGGGAGATCTAAGTTCAATTTTTTTTTTGAAAGTTATAAAAATTATAAGATGAATTGATAATTTTTTGGAGTATTTAGGTGTTTGATGTGCTAACAATTAACTTTTTACCGATAAAAAAAAAACTTTAATCCTAGCATTACTTAACGATGACATTGATCGTTATAATTCGACACTAATAAATTAATTTTCTTATCTGTCAAAAAAAAAAAACTTTCTTATGCTATATTTTAATAACTCTGCGACAGTTTTTCACCCACTCTGTCCTTTGCTATGTCATCATTAATAAATGCAACTGGCATCACATTGATTAGTCAAGGATTTATATTTATGCTAAGTCTATCAGTTAGTGAATATTAATGAATTAATATTTAGCTATTCACAAATATTTATAATAATGCACAAATTTTCGTGTGGTGATATTAATTTGTAAGTACAGTAATATAAATTTTATATTATTAACAAGTTTCAATATCAGAGACCCGCTCTATATAATACTTCCTCTTATTCAAAATATAAGATGTTTTGATAAAGAAAAATTATACCAAAATTAGCCTTATTTAATGATAAATTATCTTTAATGACATGATAGGAAGTAAAATAAGAAAGTAAATAAAGAATATTAAATAAGGACAGTGTAAAAAAATAGAAATTAGAACATCAAATAAAAAGTAAATAATGTAATAAGTCAAAACATCTTATATTTTAAATAGGAGAGAGTATATTTTACTAATTAAAGCTCCGTGAAATATAATCTAATTAGAAAGAGAAGTAGATAAAAACAGAAAGAAAACATATAAAATAAAAAGAGCATCATTTAATTTTATATAGTAATACACACTTCTCTTTATGGTAACATATTTATATTCTTTTAAGAAAATATTCTATCTATGAGTTTTTAGCCCCTTCCCTCCTAATGTCTGTTTTAGCAATTGGTATGGGTAATCCGTCTCTTGGTTGCACATGCCAAGGGTTTTCGTGACCCATACTCTCCATAATAAAAAATAGAGTGGGTCTTATGTGTATTCAATGCAATGTGCATTTATAGTATATTTTAAAATTATGCAACTTATTTAAATTGAACCGTGTAATATTTTTTTCATTTTAATAAATTATATTTTTTAATATAATAAGTTGTATGATTTTAAAATACACTATAAATACACGGGGCACTCGAATGCATATAATACTTAGCCTAAAAAATATTATCTCTAGCTGTATGTATTTTGGGCACTCTGTCTTTTGCCTATTTCAACGCTCATTAACAAACGCAACTTGTATTACATTGATTAATTATGACTTCATATTACAACTGTGTCTATTTTATTATCACTCTTTCATAATCCCCTTACCAAATACCATTTGCTTCTAGCCTGCTAAATATTCGTTCCATTTTAGTGAGAAATTTTGTTTGAAAAAAAATCAGAGATGTTTGGGCTTGCTTTCTATAGGGTAGATAGAGTTAAGAAAAAAATTGAGGGTCTTCTACTAAAACCTAGTGATATTTCGTTTAATTCCGAGTCTGAAGAAATCTTAAAACTTGTATACAAGCAAGTTGATTCCTTTGAAGAAACTGCCAAAATAACTCTTCATACCCGTTTGGACGATTCAATCTCGATGGAAGTTGAGGAATTGGAAGTCATCGTAGATGAGATTGTATCAAAATCTGAAAGAATGATGATGATGATGATGATGATGATGATGATGATGATGATGATGATGATGATGATGAAGAAGAAGAAGAAGAAGAAGATGGGGTTGGATTGTTGGTGGAGAATCTAAAACAAAGAATTGAATCCTTCGCCCCTCGGCTGAAGATGGAGGTGCAGAGCTGCTCAGATGGATTATACAACTTCATTCCTCACCAAGAAGAAGAAGACGTTGATGATACCCTTGTTTCATCAAGGGTGATAGGAGTGCCTGACGTGTATCAGCAACTGAAAGATAAAGTAATGGGTAAAAGGCAATTTATATCACTTGTTGGTATGCCAGGCATTGGCAAGACTACACTTGCTAACAAACTTATCCATGACCCAATGATCGTAAAACACTTCGACCATTGTGTGTGGGTTCGTGTGGGCAAAAATTGTCGACTAAAAGATATCCCACGGCGCATTCTAGCAGAGATGGATCCCAACGGCCTTGAAGGAGATGAGGAAGCAGTTCATGACTACTTGAAAGCGAGTTTGAAGAGTAAGAGATACCTCATCGTGTTAGATGATGTATGGGACAGATTCGCGATGTATCTCTTCAGTAATAGGTATTATATAAACCATCCTTTTCTTCACCCGGAGAGTGCAAGTCGAATCTTGCTTACGAGCAGGCTGCAACAACTAAGCAGATTTCGTAGGAGTCTTATTGTTTATGAGAGCATTGTAACTATGCGGTTACTGAACAAAAAAGAAAGTTGGGATCTACTTTGTGATAAGGTGTTTTCTAAAGGTTCGTCATGTTCTCCTCAATTTGAGAAAGCTGGAAAGAAAATTTCTGAGAATTGCGATGGCCTTCCTCTAACGATTCTCACGGTTGCTCGCCTGCTCTCCCAAGAGGAGAAGAGCACCCTCGAGTACTGGAACGAGGTTGCAGCAAAAAAAAGTCATCAACTTTTTGTAGACGCATACGATGAAATATTAAAGGTACTACTACCAAGCTACACATACTTGCCTCCACTTTTACAGATGTGCTTTCTCTTTATAGGACTCTTTCCTCGAAACCACGAGATTCTTCGGTCCAAGCTCATCTATTTATGGATGGCTGATGGGTTCTCTGAGTTAAATATAAGCATAATTTCAGATTTTGATGCTATTGGGTGTTTGGAGGAGCTTGTTTCCAATAATATTGTTATGGTCTACAAGGAAAGCAATTTTACTTATTATCATAGTGTCAAAACTTGCGGCCTCCATACTTCATTATGGCACATGTCTAGAAAAATAGCTAGGCAGACCAAGTTTGCAGTTGTCTTTAGCAGTCCTGATGATTGCTTAGAAGATGGTATAGAAGGATGTCATCGATTGTCCTTCAACAACAATGTTTTATTTGCCATCAAAAGTGCGAATAAATCAGTTGAGGATAATTATGCATCAGTTGCTCGTTTTCTCCTGTGTTTTGGTCCATACCATCATTATCAAGTACCACTGTGTTTTCGTTTGAAATTGTTGAGGGAACTTGATGCTATTTCAATCCGTTTTTACGAGTTCCCTATGGAGGTACTACAACTAGTTCTGTTAAAGTACCTTGCTCTTACTTCGAATGGAATGATCCCACCCTCCATTTCTCAGCTCTCATCCCTTCAGTTCCTTATCATCGATCGACATCAGAACATCAAGTCTTGTAGGGACCAATCATATCTGCCTGTGCAGATATGGAGCTTGCAAGACTTAAAACATCTTCAGGTTATGGGAAGCGACTTACCAGATCCTCGTGGGGCTTCTTTGTTTCACTTATCAACGCTTTTAGACGTAAGTGCTCGTAGTTGCACCGAGGCCGTTTTTAAAGGACTTCCTCGTCTAAAGGAATTAAAGATTCGAATTGAATTGACACCTGATGATGGTACACCTTCGAGCTGGTTCACCCATATTTCCTATCTTGACAAGCTAAAGTTTCTTAAATGTATTATTGTTAATCCTGTGGCTGTTCCCCCAGTTGTTCCATTTTCGAGCTTCCCACCATTGAATTTGAGAAAATTGAGTTTGAGTGGATTGGGATATCCTTGGAAAGAACTGAGAAATATTGCTTCTATACCAACACTTAATGTGCTCAAATTGAAAAACTATGCTTTCCAAGGTCCAGAATGGAGAGTTGAAGAAACAGGATTCATTCAGCTTGATTCTCTTGAAATTGAAGATACTGACTTGGTGGATTGGCAATTTGGACTTGGATCCTTTAAAAGAATTCGGAGCTTAGTATTAAAATGTTGTTTTAAATTGGAAAAGATTCGTGGAGAATTCGGAGAGAATCTTGAAAAGGTTGAACTGTATGATTGCAACCCTTCATGTAAAGAGGAAGTGATAAATGCCATTAGAAAAAACTCAATATTTTGTGTCCTTGATGTCCATTCTTCATGGGATGATGAGAAGCTCAAGACGTATACTCGTGAAGATATCATTGCTAAAGGTTAGTCATTCGATTTCATTTAAACTATTGTTGCAACTTGTAAAAAATAGCGTATGTTTGTGTATTGAGATATGCAGCAGGTACATTGAAGGTTGGTGGTGGATTGACTATGATTATTGCATATTTAGGATCATTTTACTTTTATAAAGTAATCAAAGAGTTAATTGGATGTTTACCTTGATTACAATTTTTTTTTTTTTTTGTATTATTTTGGTGGGTTTCAGATGTTTTTAATCTAGAATAATTTTACTTGTGGAATTATTTTTTGGCATGCATTTGAAGCATATTTTAATTTAAATTAATTAACTTGCTAACTAACATACCTTTTCTCCGTAGGTTACATCTTGTAAACAACCTCTTGGAGCAATGAACAATAATTCAAAGATCAGAAGACTTTAACAGGTAATTAATTGTGTGTTTAAGAGAAATTGTTGCTCTGTTTTTTCAATGTGGGTAATTTAGACGAATTTGAATAGAAGTCTAATTACCAAATGAATAATATACACTCTACATTTCACAATATTTGATGTTTCAAATTATTGCAAATTATTGATGTTTTGATTCGAGGTTGAAGGATTTCTTCCCTTTATATACATTTACATCATTAATTCACTTAATCATGCAATGCTAATCATGTGTATGAGCAATGTACTCCATGTTCTTTAGCTTTAAGTAACAAGTGTCTACAAGGTTAAGAACAAAATAACATTTCATTGTAGATTTATGAAATAACAAGTGCAAGATAGAATCTTTTTTTCTTTAAAACAAAAATTGAAAAAAACTACATTGTAGATATACTTTAAGAAACGAACCAAGTGCCAGACAGAGAGTAATAGAGAAAAAGCTCTGTTTTAGCCTAGTAACAGAATCTAGTTTCATTTAAAACAATTCTTCAAGTCTCACCCCATCCCCCTCAACTTGAAAAGTAGGATTATATTTATTTAAACTCTAATATTTGTAATTGATTAAATTTTATATTTTGCAGGTTCTTTGAGATCTTGGAGTTCGAAAATGAATTGTGTTGTTATCTTCAAGCATGAATTGTATTATTCTACTATTTATTTATTGTAACATGGATTGTTGTATTTTTTTAATATCTGTTGTGTTGGATTGTTGAGACAAATTGCTTTAGTATATTGTTAAATAGAAAATAGATTGTCATTCATAATTTACACAGGTTTTTGTATAAAAAAATACGGTATGAACGATAAGAAACGGTATATTTTTAGATATTTTGCGATATATAGTGAAAAATTGATACAATATATATGATATACGGCATGCAATTTTATCGAATTTTGATATACACAGATTTTTGGTACGGTACAAGAATACAATTTTCAAATATCGAAAATTTTGATAGAGCGTGCTTCTATATTTTTAGCATACCGTACCAAACCACTCCTAATCTGTACACACTCATATGTGATTCGATTTGATCAATTTAGCACAGTTCATATGAGTATATGACAATTAATCTAGTTCTATATGCACGGACCAAACACATTGAACTTTGATTTGCACTATGTAAGCAAGAAAGTTCAGAAAGGCCTGATTAGTTTGGGGTGGGCATTTTTTTTCGGGTATCCGGTACATGATCTGATCGGGTATTTCTTAAGATTTTCGGGTATCAAGAACCCGAATTTGATCCCAAATTATGAGATCGGGTATCAAGTACCTGGCTTTTTAATATGTAATTGTCATTTTTTATGTTATTTACATTTTTTTAATGTTATTTTTAAAAAGATCGGGTATTTTGGGAACCCGATTTTTTGGACCGGTTCGGTTACTATAGTTTTCAATCCGAATTTTCAGGTACCCGATTTTACGGATCGGGTTTGGGTATTTTTTTATCCCAAATTTTTCGAGTACCCGGCTTCAGGTACACGAACCCGAACTACCCAACTTGATGCCCACCCTGTGATTAACATTCGACATGTAATCTGATGTGACAGAATTGTGCTATATTTGAGCTTGATTTGAACCAAAACTAGTTGAGTTGGTTTTTCTTAACCCTGGATACTATCTTTATGAACTTAAATTATTGAACCAATTTCACTTATTTTCAACACGTTTTTCTAAACCACTAAACTTAACATGCATTACATTAAGATTCATGACATGAACCAAGTCTATACAATTTTTTGTCAAATTAGTTGAATAGAATGATATTTTAAAATTGAGAGTACAAGCGCTCAAAAAAATAAAATTGGAGAGTACTAAATTGATCGGAACACAAAAAAAAGTAGACTAATTTTGTAACCCCTTATTAAAATTTCGTCGACTCTCTATTTTGGCCGGTAGTTTTGAACCTACTCACATACAAGGCTCTAGTGCTCATTAAAAAAAGTGGGTCTCATGTGCACTTGGGTGCATCGATGCATTCATAAGACATTTTAGAAGCGTGCAATTATACAAAAATGTAAACGCGTGCAACTATTTCAAAAAAGTAAGTATGCAACTATATTCACATATTAATGAGTTACACTTTTTTCGTGTAAATAAGTCACACTTTTCAAAGATAACAAGTTGACGCTTTTTAAAATGCACTATGAGTGCCTGCATAACCCTTGTGCATACAAGACCTAGCCAATTTTGAGTGGGTCTCTTATGCACCCAAGTGCACCGTGCACTCATGCAACTGAATGACTCATAAAAAAAATATTTGACTCATTAAATATATTAGACATATTCTATGCATGCATGGGTAGGGTTTAGGCGAGTCATCGAATCTTAGATCTCAGTATATCAATTTGACAAGAGACTTTGTCATTAATTTGGGATTGTTAATTCAATTCTTTTTTTTCTCTCCAAATCGAGACTACCAAACCCAAATTTAGTTCGATTTTTTAAAACAAGTTGTTAGGAATTTGGATGGAACCAAATTTTCGTTGATTGATATGATATTGTCCTTTTTTTAGAGCCCACACGGATTTATTTTTTTTGGCATCTCTCAAAAGGCCTCATACCTAGGGGGTGTAAGGAAGCCAAGTTGGCTCATAAAAGCTACTCGTGCTTTCGACTAAGTAAAAAGATTAAAATTGACTCGAGCATAATCGAGTCGAGTTCGAGCTCATAAATACTCAGCTCGAGAAGCTCGCGAGTATAATCGAGCTTGCACAGTAATTACTATTATTTCATTATTTTATTAAATATATATACTTATATTTTAATAAATATATTTTATATTTAATTTTATAAAATTATACATAAAATCGAGTCGAGTCTAACCGAACTCAAATCTATCGAGTTTCTTGTCGAGTCAAGCTCAATTTTAAAAATTTGGGCTCCATCGAGTTCGAGCCGTGTTTTGAACTTTGAATATTCTACTCGAGTCGAGTTCGAGCTCATGCTCAGCAGTATTCGACTCAACTCGACTTGTTTACACCCCCTACTCATATCAATGGAAATAGTTATTCCAATGCTCATTAATAAATGCAACTAGTGATTTTTTTTATTTTTTCTAATGCAATTCTTCTAGGGCAAAGTTTCATATGAAACTGGTTTACCGTACACCACTCATACTATTACTTGTAGAAACTAATACTATAATTGCTATAGTATTAGTTTCTACAAGCAATAGTATGAGTGGTGTACGGTAAATCAGTTTCACATAAAACTTTCTCTTCTTCTAGTATCACTTTTGTCGATATGTATTGTCGCTGTTGTGTATACCATTACAACGATTGGAACTTTTTTATAAATTAAGTATTTTTTAAAACATTGACACTTATCTCTTTCAAATATAAAATCATTGACACTTATATATATAATCGTGACAATACGTGCACATAAAAGTGACGACACTAAAAAAAAGTGTTCGGATTCACACTCCACTACAAGAAAATAGTGTTTTGCCTATGAAATTTTTCAATATTTTTTCAACATGTCTACAAAAATTTCAATGAAAATAATTTCGTCCTTATTTTTTTTTTTTTTTGACAAACAGATATATAATCTATTACAATGTGTTCCTTCTACCGCATGACACAACTTTTTTCATTATCGACCGGAACCACAATAGCACCTTCTCCAATCCAAGCTTGAGGACAAGGGAGGTCAACGCTCGCTCGCTTGCAGTATTTTTGAACATGGTCGATACTCCACACTAAAGTTCCATCCACATTCTTCAAGATCTCGAGCTTACGGACCCATAGAGGGCGGAGATCTTTTTTCATCTTATCGTCCGGAACCACAATAGCACCTTCTCCAATCCAAGCGTGAAGAAGAAATTGCCAAAAAAAGAAGAAGAAGAAGAAGAAGGTGGAGAATCTAAAGCAAAGAATTGATTCCTTCGCCCATCGGCTCAAGATGGAGGTGCAGAGGTGTTCTGATGGATTGAAGACGTAGTAATATTAATGTGGTTATTGAATAAAGAAGAAAGTTGGGATCTACTTTGTGACAAGGTGTTTTATAAAGGTTCATCACGTCCTCCTCAACTTGAGAAAGCTGGGAGGAAGATTTCAAAGAATTGTGAAGGTCTTCCTATTACGATTGTTACGGTTGGTCGCTTACTCTCCAAAGAGGAGACGTGCACACCAGAGTACTGGAACGCCATTGCAGCAAGAAAAAATCATCAAATTTTCAAGAATGCATATGATGACATATCAAAGGTACTACTTTCAAGCTACATGTACTTACCTATGCTTCTACAAATGTGTTTTCTCTTTATAGGACTCTTTCCTCGAAATCACGAGATTCCCCCAACCAAGCTCATCAATTTATGGAAGGTTGATGGATTTTTTGAATTAAATATAAGAATAAAGAATGTGAGAGATGCTATTGGTTGTTTGGAGGAACTTGTTTCCAATAGTGTTGTTATGGTCTACAAAAAGTGCACTTTTAATTTTACTTATAGTGTCAAAACTTGCGGCCTTCATGTTTCATTGTTGCACCTGTCTAGAAAAATAGCTCGGCAGACCAAGTTCGCACTTGTCTTGAGTAGTCCTAATGATTGCTTAGGAGATGGTGTAGAAGGCCATTGACTTGGTCGGATTTTAGCGAGCAAAAACAATATTTTTTTTACTATTCCCCGCAAGTGCACGGGATCGTCGTAGTAGAAAATGAAGTATAGGGACTAAGTAGTATCGAACCATGGAATCGTCGTAGTAGAAAATGAAGTATAGTGCTATGCGTCGGCATGTTATTGTAGTTACGAACGAGGTGCGAAGAAAATAAAAAAAAAAGCATGAAAGCAAATGAACGAAAACAATAAAGGGGCACCCGACTAGGTAGGATAAAGGAAAGAGGAACATGAACTAAGGTGATGATCAAATTGCAAAAATTAAACAAATGAATCAATAAAACTATCCAAGTTTATTTCTCAATTGCGTAATAGGGACTCATCACTCAAGGCTACTAATAAGCACGATAGAGTAAAAAGCTATAGAGGACAATCGTTTCCCTTCGGGTAATACAGCCTTGCAATAAGGTATTCCCAAACTCGGTAGTAAAGTCTTCCTCCTATCCCTCACTTTTCGCTACTTAATTTTAAGCTCAAGTGTCTAACTATGGGGGTTCTAACACTAAATACCCTCTCTCGAATGGATAAGAAGCGATTAACGCATTTAATCAATTCTCAACTCACAAATTTGCACTCAATCATACTCACGAAGAAATCTTAGACGAGAAATCGTTAAGAGAGGAGATGAAGAGGTGGCTAAGATCGCATTGGAGGATAACCTAGTTAATCCTTTCACAATGTGTCTGTCTCTGGAAACATTCAAGAGACATGTGGGAGGAATGGTTGTCAAGTGCGTAGCCAATCTGCTTTGAGTATAAGTGGGATATATTATTAGGTTCGTGTAGGTGACATTAAATGTCACGTATTAGGAACTACACGAGATATGATGTAGTATACTTAAAAGCAGACTTTGAGTATAAGTGAGAGATTGTTGGGTTATACTGGAAAGTATGCTTTTACTTTGTATAACCAAACTGAATTTCTGTCTTATTTACTGAAATAAATTATTTATCACTGATGCTTTAAATATCATTGAATGTTACATATATTTACTGCATAATTGTTCAACAAACAGTACGTGTTACATTATAGTTAATTTAGTGATACCAGATCACAGAAGATTAAATTAACAGTCCCTTGTAACTAAAAGTACGTTGTTCACGACCTAGATGGAAATGAACAATCCATCGTGAAAGGTTGAAGTGTAAGGCTCAGATTGGCTTGTCTTGACCAAGAGATTACACTAGTGCATGACTGATGCACTGAATAGGACCTACAGGAGGATAAATTCTTCAGCACTGAATTAGGAAGAATTAGACCTCAGTGGTTCGTTATTTCTTAATCTTCGTTCCTTAAATAGGATCGTGTGTGGTTAGTAATTATTGCTTTGACTTATGACGGGTAGAGAATCAATGAGATTCAATACTTTATATCTTGGGCAATATTACTGGTCACATGCGATTGCTAAGATTTAATACGAAGAATCGTGTGCGAGTACGCTCGTTTGATTTGCCCCCTTGGGAGGTTCATAAGATTTATCATACCAAATCTTGCAAGTGGAATTTGTTTCCGGTATGGATAATAATGTTGAATCGTTCCTTGACCAAGGACAAAAGATATTAATTAATGGAAAGTTATTTCAGTGGCTTGAATTAATTAATGGGCTGGATAATCTTAAACACGAGAAATAATAACCAGGAGCCATATTAACAGTAATATGGGTTAAGATGGATAATGCAATATTAATTATGTAGTGGGATTAATTAATATTTATGGGCTTGAATAATATTGTGACTCAATATTAGATATTCAAAGTCCATTAGAAGGTCCAATCTTAATTCTCCTAAAGGCTCCTCAAGTAGCCAAAACATAAAGTCCAATAATTGAAAAAGGTGTTTAAAATTAAATAAGATATTGTTGCATATTTTTCCTATTTTTCGAAAATAGATAAATAAAAGAGGGAGAAAGATTTTCTTTGAATTTTGTTATGGAATGAGGATAATTATTCTTGGAATACAAGTTTATCTCATTAAATTCAAGAAATCTCCCACTTGGCTATTTATCTTGTAATTTTCGAAAATAATGAAGAAAATAAGGAAGGAAAGATTTTTTTGATTTTCTTAAAAAGATATTATGGAAGATATGTATTCTTGGAATACAAGAGTATCTCATAGATTCAAGAAGATCCCAATCTTGGAAATCTTGGACCTTATTTTTTGAAAATATCCATAACAAGAGGAAGTGAGATTTTTGTGGAATATTTTAAATATGGAGAAAAGAATATATGAGATATATTCAAGATTTCTTGGAAATCAAGAAAAAGATTTTCCCATCTTTATTTCCACCAAAAAATTCGACCACCCCTCATTATAAATAGGGGATGAATGTTTCATCCCCAAGTGAGCACGAAAATTGGTTTTTCGGAAAAATATCAGCGTCGATAAAATATCAAATATTTTGAATCGTCAGCAGATTGTGTATTTTCAAAAAACTTCAATTGTGAATGTTCAATTCCATGTGTTGAAAAAATTAGAAATCCACAAAGGTGCAACATAATTTTATTTTTCCTTTTGTTAAATTGTTCGCGAGTTCCTTCCACCGGATTGTTGAACAAGGATAAGGGAATACTTGAGAAGGTCTTTTGGTGTGTTCGTGTGAATGGGATCCATCTTCTTAACGGTTGTCACTCCGAGAGGTTAGTTTACGTAAACCCGTAGTAATTCCGCATGCGTAGGATTTACGTGAACTGTTTATATGCATGATTGGTTGTTGAATTATTATTTGAATTAATATAGGATTAATTCATGCTAGTAATAATTGTTAGAATTAAATTTGTATTTAAATATTCATCTCGAATAGATCCGGGCAATTAATTCCCCAACAAAAATCACAGATAACTTCAAAGTATTGTTTATCATTCACCTAATATGCTAATTCAACTGAAACTCTGCGATCAATATCATCATCTGAAGGAGCATCATTATAATTTTCAAGAAAAACTAAGATATGTGCATGAGAGAGCTCACGTTTTTGAAACTTCACAGTATACAAAATTGCAAAATAATATATAAAATTTATTAAAAAATTCTACATTTAATTTATGATAATAAATAATTATTATAATAGAATATAATTATAAATAAAACTTTAGATAAAAAAAATTATGTATCTGCCCTAACGTTTTCAAATATTTTATTTTAGCAAATGTCATGAATCAGTGCATCCAATTTAACATTAAAGATGCGACACACAATATCAGGTCGATCTTCGGGATTTTGACCTCTATGTGACATATAATGAATAATTTTTGGCAATTTTGAATTTCATGTAAATATTTTAAACAACTGTGGATAACCAAAATTCAACGACAAATAGCCATAGCATCTTGATAATTCAGCATCATGTACCGTGGACATCAAGTAAATGAAGGAGACAACATAATACATTTACCAATAACACTTCCTTCACCCTCTCCATTCAAATAAGCATCTTCAAGACCAACATACATATCACAACGAAGTTCCTTTTGATGATTTTTTATGTACAAAAGTCTTGCAGACTCAACCATGTATATGCATCTACAATGAATTGTTGCATCAACCTCTTGCAAGATAATAGTGTAGACGGCTCTCCATTCATCTCCTGAAGACGATATGCAAAAAAACTCTATGATTCTAATACCAGTCATTTGTCCAACCCTTCCCATTGCAATTGAGAAAATGGTATATCTTTCTTATATTCATCCCCGCCATAAGGAAAAAGAAGAGGATATTGCCATGTAAGATAAAATGGTATATGTGATGAAATAAACAATACGTAAATACTTATAAAATTAGATATTATTATTTTTATGTGTAACAAATTATCAATTGTTTTTTTTTCATTGATGTTTACTCACTATTATAGGCAGATAAAAATAAATAATTATATCCTCATGGTATAAAATATTTAACAGAATTTAATGATTGAACTAAATCAACCGATGTAAATGATATAATGATTTATATTAAAAAATTAAAATTCTAATCGATTGTTTAAAATTAACTAACAATCATTGATTTGAAGGTATGAGTCAAATTCATTATTCATTGAATTTTAGCTAAAAAAATTAAACGCGCATGCAAAAGAAACATAAAGTTAAAGTTGTTCAAGGGAATATATAATTTTAATTAAAAAGAATTGATAAACTAATTATACGCACACATAAATTAAATAATAATCTCTAATATTTAATAAAAAGTTTCGTTCACAACTTACCAGGAAAGTTGACGGTTGTATGAGCTGGACCTTAAAGTTTTGATAAAAAAATATGAACATGAAATTAAATATAATATATGTATTTACTTATACAATTGAATGGGTATTATTGAAAATTATTATGTAATATTATAATTTCATTGAAATGAATATTTAATAAAGTTTAATAATTGAACTAAATTAGTGGTTGTAAAAAAATGTGATCGATTAATATTAGAAAAATTAATAGTTTTTCATAAAAAACTTGTTCATTTAAACTTAACAAATTATCGAATGTTTACAAACATATTATTACTTGATCATTATAAACCTATGATTTAATACTTTAACTAAATCAATGAATGTTAATTATGTAATGGTTAATATTAAAAAAATATGTATAACCAATAAAGTAATGAAAATAAATATATTCGTTAACAACGCATCAGAAAAAGATAGAAGCGGCTTGGAGGTGCCACACCTTGAAATTTTCATAAAACAATATGTATATGTGATGAAATAAACAATACGTAAATATTTATAAAATGAGATATTATTATTTTTATGTGTAATAGATTATCAATTGTTTTTTTCATTAACGTTTACTCACTATTATAGGCAGATAAAAATAAATAATTATATTCTCATGGTATAAAATATTTAACATAATTTAATGATTAAACTAAATCAACCGATGTAAATGATATAGTGATTTATATTAAAAAAATTAAAATTCTTATCGAAAAATTGTTTGTTTAAAAATAACTAACAATCAATGATTCGAAGGTATGAGTCAAATTCATTATTCATTGAATTTTAGCTAAAAAAAAAATAAACGCGCATGCAAAAGAAACATAAAATTAAAGTTGTTCACGGGAATATATAATTTTAATTGAAAAGAATTGATAACTAATTATACGCACACATAAATTAAATAATAATTTCTAATATTTAATAAAAAGTTTCGTTCACAACTTACCATGAAAGTTGATGGTTATATGAACTGGACCTTAAAGTTTTGATAAAAAAATATGAACATGAAATTAAATATAATATATATATATATATATATATATATATATATATATATATTTACTTATACAATTGAATGGGTATTAATTTATGATAAATGTTCAATGAAATACGGGGCGGACTGAATAGTTGATGACCGGAATATGTAAAATTACATATTCCACAAAAAAAAAAAAAAAAAGTATAGGGTGAACAAGTTTCACGGTGAAACTGGTTAAGGAGTGTGACTTATATGACTAAAGAGTGTGACTTTTTACTATAACGGGTTGACTTTTTACTATATAGGGTATTACTCATAAAAGTGAAGGGTGTGATTTATGTTATAGCACCTGGCCACTGGGCTCCTCATTTGAATGGAGACCCAGGTTCGATTTCCTTTGGAAACGAATTTGGAGTTATAAGGTGGATTGATGATTTCGTGGAGTATTTGGGTGCTTGGTGTATACTAACTACTAACAAATAATTTTGCCCGATCAAAAAAAAAAAATATAACAGAGGGTATCGTAGTGATAACTAAAGAATGTGATATATATTACTAAAGAGTGTGACTTATATTACTAAAGAGTATGCCTATAAAAAAAACAATTTCACGGTGAACAAGTTTCACAGCATACCAACTAAAAAAAATTGCATATATATTGTATAATAGTCAAAATCACCAAAATTTAATAAATCAACAAAATCATAACACATTGATGACCAAAATATGTAAAATTACATATTACAAAAACAAAAGATTGCATAATTTAATAATTGATCAAAATCACCAAAATTTAATAAATCAGCTAAATCATAACGCATCAGATAGACGTGCAAGCAAACAACACGTCTGAAAATGGGAAATGAGAAAATGCAAGCTGAATTCTAAATCTGGAGAGAGTTATAAAATAAGAAAAAACCTCGATTGAATTTAATGTAGCGTTAATCAAAGTGGGTAGAGCTCTGCCTCCAACATGCACATCTCCTTCCACCGCCAAATTCTCATACCTTATTTCCACTGTTGGAAGCTCAATCTCCACCCTGAAAAACCACCATTAAATATGTCTGAGAATTAATACAAATGAAATGATTCCATACTTTTTTATGAAGTTCAGATTTACCATTAAATATGTCACAGGATTAATACAAATAAAATGATTCCACACTTTTTTATAAGTTATGTTATTATTTTTTCCACACTTTTGATAAGATGAATCACGTCCTGCATTCAAATTTCCGTGAAATTAATTTTATCATTATTAAATTATTTTCTCAATGAACCTCCTATTTAAAAATAATAGGAATCTTTTACTTTAATTATTAAAGTGATAAGGCAAAAACATTTCAGTCAAATCAACTTTTATCGTTTCGATATGAGTTAATTGTACTTAAAAAAAATAATTGCATAGGGTAAATAAGTGCACACTAATATGTGCACAAATTTTTTAAAAAAGAGAATCTTTTACTTTAATAAAATAATAAAGTAAGGGCATTTCGGTCAAATCTACTTTAGACCTTGCGGATGTGAATTAATTGTGCTAGAAAAAATAATTACAGAGAGAGTAAATAAGTGTATATTGTGATCGTAAACTAGTAAAATTTCCCTTTTCTGTGTCAAAAATAATTCGAGACGTAAGAAAAAAAAATGTAAAAACTGATTTGAGACGCACGAAATGAGTATCATAAATGAATAGATTCCCTTCAAAAACACACACACAATTGCATGTGAAATTTTTACCTATCAACTCTGGCCCTCAAACTCTGAAGAAACTTGTCATTATCCACCTCAACCGCATCAAGAATGATGCTTATCAAATGCCCCCTTTCATCAATCCCGAGTTTCTTCACATTAATCTCCGAAGTTTTCACGGTCCCATCTTCCAGCACGTGCTTCAGCACGCTCTTCCTTATCTGGTCGTACGTCGGCAGCCGCTCGATCGCCGCCCACCGCAGCTCCTCCTCGTCGTCCTCGCCGCTGCCGCCGCGGCTGCTCATTGACCTGCTAAGATCATTGCTGCCGAACGATATCTCCATTCTCTATTTTCTGAGATTGTGACACTGGAAAATTGACTAGAGGAATATTATATTATATTTTTTTGTAACTTAGGGGAGTTTTAATGCAGGGCGATTTGTATGTGAATTGGAAAATCTTGTTATAATGGGGGAATGCCATTAAATGCATGTTTATCTCTAGTGTCAATTTGTACCTTTATGGATGGGTGCAATTACTCGGGTACACCTCGTTTTCAGCACATATTACACTTTTTTGATTTCCAATTATGAAAACATGGAGAATCCTTTGACTATAACGTGAATTGTGTGGACATAATTCTGCGTCAGGTGTATCTTATGTGTATTTTTTAATGGTATCAGTTGTTTTTGTCGAATAATATTAATTGGTTTGTGTTAATTGTATTCAATGAAGTACATCAATTGCTTTTATTGAATAGTACTCCCTCCGTTATATTTTAGAATTGCACATTCACTGTTTGATTTGTGTTTTAATGAGAGAGTTGTTTATTAGTATTTGAAATGATAATTTTTTTAAGATGTGATATGATAGTCCTATCATTTATCCTACACATCCTTAAAAACCAATTTATCATTTCATATAACAACTCGCTCGTTAAAACACAAGTCGAGCAGTGAATGGACGATCTAAAACAAAACGAAGAAGTATTAATTGTGTTACAACTTAAGTATAAAAGACTTATTCATTTATTATTCTAGAAATTATAAATAATATATTTTGAAACTTGGTAAGAAATTTTATGAAGACTAATGCACTTTTGGCTCCACCGGCCCAACAATTTTTAACACGATCCTAAAATGTTTTTTTCCCTGCACAAATGGTCCCGACCACCATTACTATTTTGTTAATAGTTATTGCAGAAATGGTCCCATATCGTGATCAGTGTGATAATTTTATATTTTAGAAATTTTTGTGAAGTGAATTGGAGTGGCTTGAGAAGGGGATTCGATTCAACTCATGCAAAACGAGTCCAGTTGGTGCCAATATACTTATATACATGCCCAACTATTTGAACAAAAAAAACGCTACCGTGACTTTCCAAGAGAGAGAAATGGATGGCTTATGCGCCAAATTCGAACTCATATGAGCCCAAAAGAGTGCCAATATACTTATATACATGCCTAAAAAATAGAACTCAAATTGATCTCATACATATGCCCAAATTGATCTCATACATATGCCCCCCCAAATAAAGTGTTTACATGTCCTTAAATGGAGAGAAATCACCCTAATAAAAGGGTAAATGCGTCCGATTAGAGCACAGTCATTTCAAATCACGTCCTTGCTCAAGAAGTACTCCTTGGGCGATCCACATATTTACGAGCTTGGATCGTAATACTAATTATGATGTACAATACATATGTAAAGGGTCGGTTTATTTACACCCCCATAATTGGTAGAAACACACGTATACGTATATGTGAATTACATACATTTGATATATTAATTTAATTTTTTTAATATATTTTATAGGTCTTATATATAATAAAATATAAATAAACAGACGTATTCTTATTGTATCACATCCTAATTTTTTTTGAAAATTTGTATCATCGTACCCATATCTTATCGCCCCACGTCCGTACCCCCACACCTCTGCTACATAGTTAAAAACAAAAGAACACTTCATTTTAAATTTATGAAATAACTCAAGTGCAAAACAAAATTATATTTTTTTCAAAAAAAAAAAAATTCATATTTTTTTAAGACCTTTCTTGAACTCTCACCTCGTCCTCAACTTGACTTGTAAAGTAATTAGATTATATTTAATTAAACTCTAATATTTTTAATTGATTAAATTTTATCTTTTGCAGGTTTATTAAAGTGTTGGAGCTCGAAAATGAATTGTATTTGTTATCTTCCAACGTGAATTGTATTATTTTAATATTTATTGCAACGTGTGGATTGTTTTATTTTTTAATATATGTTGTGTTGGATTGTTGAGACACGAATTGCTTTGATATTTTGTTAAAGTAGATTGTTATTCATAATTTATTTTTTTAAAAAAATTCTACAGCAGACCAAGATTTTAATATGAAACAATATACTGATATTTTGGTATGAAACGTTACATATATTGAAAATTCGATATGTATACAGTATGTGATTTTGATATACCAAAATTTTAGGTACAGTATTGACTTGGTCGGATTTTCAGCGAGCAAAAAAATTTATTCTTCTTGCTACTCCCCCGCAAGTGCACAGGATCGTCGTAGTAGAAAACAAAGTATAGGGACAAAGTAGTATCGAACCACGGAATTTAGGAGTACAGTGTGGCCCTAGTGCTATGTGTCGACATGTTATTGTAGTTGCGAACCAAGATGCGAGAAAATAAAAACAAACAAGAAAAGCAAATAAACATAAACAATAAAAGGGGCACCCGACTAGGTAGGATAAAGGAAAGAGGAACGCGAACTAAGGTGGTGATCAAATTGCAAAAATTAAACAAATGAATCAATAAAATTATCCTAATCTATTTCTCAATTGCGTGATAGAGACTCAATACTCAAGGCTACTAATAAGTACTATAGAGTAAAAAGCTATAGAGGTCAACCGTTTCCCTTCGGGTAATATAGTCTTGCAATAAGGTGTTCCCAAGCCCGGTAGTAAGGTCTCCCTCCTATCCCCCATTTTTCGCTACTTAATTTTAAGCTCAAGTGTCTAACTATGGGGGTTCTAACACTAAATATCCTCTCTCGAATGGATAAGAAGTGTAATTAACGCATTTAATCGATTCTCAACTCATAAATTTGCACTCAATCGCACTCACGCAACTCTCGTTTATAGCAAGTATGATTTAGCACAAAAATTAATAGAAGAAAACCAATCAAAGCACCATAAAGCCCATAGTAGAATCAACAACAACTATGAAATAAACTAAGAATAATTAAATTAAAACATAAGTTGAATTGTGACGTATTTCTTCTGGAATGGAATTTGGGGAATTCGATGGCCAATGTGCCGCTGCTGCTGTCCTCTTTAATTCCTTTCAATTCTTCTAATTGGGCCGCAATTAATAACTGGTGGGCCGGCTGGAAATTGTTGGCAAACGAAATGGGTCCATGACAAAGCTTTGAATTAATTAGGATGAAATGCTTGCTGCTTGCTTAATTCATTTTGGCGGCAGATGTGATAAACAAATGGGCAACCCCTTTTTAATTGCAAATGGGCTGCTCATCATGGCTCATTTTTAATTGCAAGTGGGCCGCCTTATGGGCCTGTAAACTTGGGCCTCCTTTTCTTCTCAATCTCGACTCATTTCTCAATTTATTTCTTCGATTGACCTCAATAAATAATAGGCACGTGTTTTGCTCCAAATATCCTCAATTTCCTACAAAATAAACAAAACACTACCTTTCTCCACAATTAAGCACAATTAATCAATTTTGCATAAAAAAAAATGCATGAAACTCAATCAAATTAAGCTAAAAAAGAGTATGAATTTCAAGCAATTTTCACACTAATCAAGTATCGTTAATAATTTTCAAATATCGAAACTTTCGATAAAATGCCCTTTGGTATTTTTGATTTACGGTACCGAACCATGCACCCCTTGTCTATATTACACACTAGCACATGTGACCTGATGTGATAATTTAGCACAGTTCATGATATGACAGTTAATCTAGTCCTACATGCACGTACGGACCAAGCACATTGAACTCGATTTGCACTTTGTAAGAGAGAGAGAGAGTTCAGAAAAGCCTGATTAGCTAGCATTTGCGGAATTGTGCCAAATTTGAGTGATTCACGCTAAAATTGAACGAACAAGTGAAGAAAACGTGATATTAATTTAGTTCGAATCTAATGATACGAACCAAAATTAGTTAAATAGAGTGATATTTAAAATTGAGAGTACTAAATTGACCGGCATACAACAATGTATGCTACCCTGCTGTTCATTAAAAATTATTCTCTATATTTTGGCCGGTAGTTTTTCACCTTCTCTGGTTTTGGCTCTAAAAGACTATCTTTATCCACAATCCAATCCAACTCAACCCATTAATAAATAATTAATTTCTCTCTCCTCCACATATACAATTTATAACTCAATCCAATCTTCTTCTTTTTCATACTTTATCAACAACCCAACCCAATCTAAAATAATATTTTTTTTCTGTTATTTAATAATTATATTTATCTACAATATATTTTTATTATATTAATAAGGTGATATATTAAATTATTTAATTTTTAAAATTTGTTATTTTAATAAAGAAAAAATTACTATGCACTTAAAATAAAATACAATTTTAATAATCTTTTGTGTTCAAAATTTAGGTAATTTTCGGTGTTTGGATTATTTGGAGTGTTAGAAAAATAATTTGGATATATAGGATACATGATAAAAATGATAGAAATTTGGAAAGATAAAAGAATGGGAAGATAAATGAAAGAATATAAATTGTGATTTAAAATATATCAATATTTGTGTCTATTTATAGAGAAAAAAAAAATTACGAATTTTGATATATATGTATATATATTTTTTTAATAAATAATATCACCATAATGAAAATATAAATAATTATTCTATAAAAATATGAACATCCAGTAAGAATGTGACATGTGGCGCTCCATGCTCTTGAGACTTGCGCCTTGGGTTGGATCTGCTAGCCGCACTGATCGGCATTAGGTAAATGAATTCTGAATTATTTTTTTTATATTTTTTGTCGTTATGCATCGATTGGATTGGGCAAACCAACCGATAAAGATAGTCTAATGCTCATTAAAAAATACCATTTCAAGGGGCCAAGAGATTGTTAGAGCGTAAACGTAAAATAAGTGTATAAGCTAGAAATACTTAATTAAAATTTGACAGTTAGTACTCCCTCCGTCTTATTTTACATTGTCCATTCACTATTTAATTGACTCGTATTTTATCGAACGAGTTATTTATTAATATTTAAAATGATAAAGAGACTTTTAAGGTGGAGTATGATAGTCATACCCCTCATCTATCATACAATTCTTTAAAAGTCACTTTATTATTTCATATATTAATAAATAACTCGCTCACTAAAATACGACTCAAACAGTGAATGTGCAATCTAAAACAGGACGGACGGAGTATAATTTAGGTCCGTGTCCATTTTAATCATGTTTTTATTTTTGACAAAAAATGATTAAAGTAAAAATATGCGGGACTTAAATTTGACAAAACTATATGAACCAAAATTTGATACTATAGAAACCAAAAAATGAATAAGTAATAATCCTAGCAATACTTAACGACGAGATTGATTATTATAATCATACACTAATAAATTAACTTTCTTATGCCGACAGTTTTTCACCCACTCTGTCTTTTGCTATGTCAATGTTCATTAATAAATGCAACTGCCGACAGTTTTTCACCCACTCTGTCATTTGCTATGTCAATGTTCATTAATAAATGCAACTGGTATCACATTGATAGTTATGGATTTATATACAGAGATAATGACCCTGAGATAAAAAAAAAATAGAAAGTAGTAATTTTAAAGTACAAATGCAATTTTTATTTATTTTAAGGTACGAAAAAAATTGTACTTTGTTTAAAAAAAATTACACTTTGTATCAAAAAGTTACATTTGCACCTTAAAATTTTTTATTTTTGCACTTTGTACCTTAAATTTTTCACACCCTTATATTTATGCTAGGTCCGTCAGTTAGTGAATACTAATTAATTAATATTTTGCTATTCACATATATTATATAATATATTTCACTAATTGAAGATTGTAAATTTCCTTATCATCTAAAGGTTAATTACCTTTAATTTATATGGTGATTTTATTTTAAATTTTTAAATTTTTGTGAGAAATTATTTATAGTATTATTATTAATTATTAATTTTGATTTATCCCTTACCTATTCGGAGTTTCTCTTTTAGCAACTAGTATAGAGATGAGTTGTTTGGTTGTTTGGTAGAGATGAGTTGCACATGACTATGGCTTTCATGGACCCTACCCTCCATAATAAATAATATTATCTCTAGCTATATATTTCAACGGTCATTAATAAATGCGACGTGTATTACATTGCTTAATTATGAATTCATATTTACATTGTATCACTCTTCCCCTTACCAAATACTACCAATTGCTTCTAGCCTGCTAAATATTCGTTTCATTTTAGTGAGATTTATTTGAAAAAAAAAATCAGAGATGGATGGGTATGCTTTCCATCGTGTATATGATGTTAAAAAATAGGCAGGATTAAAATTGGGCATAAAAAGGAACTAATGTTTTTTTTTAGCACAAAAAGGACCTAATGTTCAAAAATAAAACATCTACACTGAATAAAAAATTCGTGTATTTTTACTTTTTCAATTTTGGATACATTGATTTTTTTTTTCAAAATATTAGAGTAAAAATTAACTTTATATTATGCAATATATATTAGTTGGTATGCTGTAAAACTTGTTCATCATGAAATTGATTTCTTTTTATAGACATGAGTCATCACGATTAATACATTTTTGTAATATAAGTCACACCTTTCAGTCATTACTAATAATATCCACTGGTGTAATGTAAATCACACCCTTTAATGTTATGAGTAATATACTTTATAGTAAAAAATAACACCCTTTAATTATCACTATTAATACCCTTTAATAATATAAGTCACACTCCTTAATCAGTTAATTTCACAAAATTTTTGTGTGAAACTTGTTCACCATGAGTAGGTCTAGTGTGCAAATTTGTATAGATGAAAATCTATAAAATTGCTCTAAATCAACTAACTACACCCTAAACACTAAATAATTAACCCTAAATTATGACCTATTTGAGCTGGGTGAACCATGAACTAGTCAGACCGAGTGAACCATGAACCACTCAATTTTGTATTACATTCATCAATTATAGAATTTAGTTGAAAATTAAAATTTTTGCATCTATATAAATTTGCACACTAGACTTTGTCTAATAAAAATAGGGCTAATTGCACAAAATCCCCCCATAATTTGAAAATATTGTGAAAAATTCTCCCGTGGTTCGGTAATTGCATGAAAACCCTCAATAATAATTTACTAAATCAAGCAAATTATTCATTTTTTTATAAACGATTTATCTATTTTATTTATTTCACGTGTTATGTCCTCTATAATATAGTCACAACTTCAATATTTGTAAAGAGATAATTGGAAAAATGAGAAAATAGCTAAAATCGTTAACCAATTTTGGAAAAAGGGGATAATTCGCTTAATTTAATAAACTACGAAGGAATTTTGTGCAAATTTCCAAACCACAAAGGATTTTCATGCAACATTTTCAAATCACGAGGAGTCTCGTGCAATTAACCCATAAAAAATATTATCTCTATATTTGTCGAATTTCACCGCTCATTAATAAATGCAACTGGTGTATTACATTGATTAATTATGAATCAACCATCTACCCCTAAACACTAAATAATGAACCCTAAATTACGACTTATTCGGGCCGGGTGAACCATGAATCACTTGGGCCGAGTGAACCATGAACCATTCAATTTTGTCTTACCTTCACCAATTACAAAATTTGATTGTAAATTAAAGTTTTTTCATGTATAAAAATTTTCATACTAGACTTTGTCTTATTTCTATGTATTTAATTGGAAAGGACACATATATTTTTATTTTCATGGTGTATATTTTGTAAATAGAGAATTCGGGATGGATTTAGCCCCGCCCATAATTAAATTGTTTTTTTGATCGGGCCCATAATTAAATTGTTTTGTAACTTTTTAAACTTTGCCGACAGTTCTTCACCCACACTGTGTTTGACTATTCCAATGCTCATTAACAAATGCAACTTGTGAATATTTAATTAACTAGTTACGCGATTTTTAAATTAAAAAATACAACATTCAAGTAAATAATATATTTAATAATTAATATAAATATGTGTATGCACTAAAAGCAAATTAATAATTATTTAAAGTGTATATTAATAAACTTGTTTAAATCTTAAATATTTGAAATGAAATTATTATGTCAAATATTACCTTCTAATATAAAGTTGAAACCTGCAAATCAAAATATAAATTGATGAAGAAAAATTTTAAAAAGAGAAAAATGAAACAACTTTTTTTTAAAAAAATTAATATATTAATTAATATGTATTAATAAAAAATTAAAAGTGAATAAATTATGATATAAAATAATCTTGTTACATTAAAATAAATTAAGATATATAAAATTAATCATTAAAAATTAATAATTAAATATAATTCACAATAATATGAAAATTTTAGATTGAATATTTTACTTATATAAAATTAAGTCAAATGAAAATTTACTAAACAAAGATAAAGAAAAAATTAAATAAATAAAATATAAAGTAATAAGACAAAAACTCGTTATGTGACGGTCTCATACATGAGATGGGATACAACGTAACACAAATCAACATCCACCCCTCCCAAAGTGTTAAAGAGTCAATGCCGAAATTACGCTCTATTTCACCGTGAGACGATGTCACGCAAGTGTGTCTCAAGTAATAAATATTAATTACATATTTTATAACATTCGCACATACTTTAAATATCTAAATAATTAGAAACTTGTACTGTGACATGTTATTATCATCTATAAATCAAATTCATTATTTACTTTTCATATAATTGTCACCTCTTAATTAGACGATGCATCATCGATATGCACAATAATATGACACTCAAGCAGTAGAAATTCCATATTAGTGGGCTTGAGGGATGTTTAAAAAATCGATGTATGATAAAATGTTAGATATAAAATAAAGATTATTAATACAAAGAAGCTAATGCTCAATAAAATAAATATTTAAAATATTTAAAAATTTCTAGATTGACTTAGTTGGTAAGTAACATAAATATTATCTAAAAAGTTTAAGGTTCAAACCTTAATTATTGCAATTTGTTTTATAAAATTACATATTAAAATGTCACATGGATGCCACATTTTAACTATAAACCAATAGAAAAATAACACATCAATACAATAAAATGTGACATATCATTTAAATTAACCTCAAGATGACACAACATCCAAATTAATCACAAGATGACACATCATAAAAAAAAACCCTCCCTATTAATATATAGAGGGATTTTTAGCAAAAACTTAAAAAAAATAAAAATTGGACATATACTATCTGTTGGGTTTGGTGTTAAAATAAAAAGGGTTTTTGTCTCACATCGGATGAGAAAAAAGAAAGGGGATTTCCAAATCCTATATAAGAAGTCTTTGTGCCTTTGTTACAAGTGCACCGGTCAATACACTTTAGTATAGTGTTTGATTCTAATTAAATTCATTTCTCATATTTGTGAGAAGGTGAGAATCATGTAGACTTGTAATAATGTAGGGGTGTCGAGCGAGAGAGGAAAAATCCGTATGATTGTAAAAAATTATCATATAGTGATGTTTCTTTTGTGGTCCGTGGTTTTTCTACGATTTTGGAGTTTTCCACGTAAAACCTTGTGTTGTTGATTGTGGTTTTGTTTCTTTGTTTTATTTCTTGTTTGTTTTGTTTTTTCCTTGGTATGAATGGGGGATGGAGTCTCTCCAACACTATCATCGTTGTGTATACGATTACCACGGTTATGCTTTTAAAGTGTAAAAAATTAATTTTTTTTAAAATAGTAACATTTCATATTTATAATAATGACTCTTCATTTCATTTTTTTTTTTGAAAAGTAAAGATGAAATATCATTAATTGAAAGTCTGAGGGTACTTTCGAACCCAATGAATACAAAATTACAATTTAGAGGGTAAACATTCTAGAGGTTGAAATTCCCAATCATAGTAAGAAGCAATAAACGAAAGTGGGTAATGAGATCTAATCCACTTCCACGAACTGAACTTAATGTCATCAATCAATTCATCCAAGGTGTACAGACTATCCTTAAAAATGATTCCGTTACGAACCTTCCAAATTTTCCATACAGTAGCTTGCCACACTAACCCGAAGATTTTACGTCTGACAATCCCTTTCGCGGGTTCAACAAAAGCACTAAAATGATCCCTGGCCGATGAAGCGAACGACAATGGGTTGTTGAGCCAAATGGACAAGGCGCATTTAGGGGTGGGCCAGACAAGATACCAAAAATTTTTTCGCCATATCGTTATTTTCGTGCGAAATTTTCGATCCGAAAAAATTTCATACCGTTGAAATCATCGAAAATTCGGTATACCAAAATTCGATTAGATACCGAAATTTTCGGTATGCCGATATTACATACCGATATCGCATCGAAATTTCAATATATACCTAAGATATCGAATATTTTTTGGTATACCGAAATTTTTTTCAAGATACTCAGTATATTTTTCCTAAGATATCGAATTTTTTCCTAAGATATCAAAAAATATTTCGATATACCGTAATATTTTTGTTTTTTAAGATATCGAAATTTTCTATATTTTCATATCGATTATCGCATTAAAAAAATTTCGGTAAAATCGATATTTTTCGATGCGGTAAGTCTTGATATACCGGTATTTTCCTCCACCCAAGCGCACCAAACGAGCAAAAGCAATAGGACAAAGAAAGCGGTGGTTTGAAGTTTCGAAATGCCCGAAGCAAAAGGAGCATGATCCAGACCCCAATCCATCGGAAATACCACGAACAAGAAGATTATCCTTCGTAGGAATTCTTTCACGGACCACCTTCCAAGCAAAAGCTGAAATCTTTGACGGGATCGTCTTCCACCACAACTTGTGCCACAAGAAATGGTTTTGTTGATCATGGGATGCAACATGCTCGATCTCTTCATTATCGACGTCGGGATATTCCAATACTAACACATCGAAACTCCAGGATTTATATTGGCATTGCAACGTTTTTTGGATCAGGTTATGGTTGAGGGTTCTCAATCTAGGTTGGTTCCGACTATATCTAACATTCTTAGACCGATTCATGTTACTAGCTCGGCTTGCTCTACCAAAAGTACTATCTCGAATAGGTTTTGGGATTTTGCTCACGATTTCGCTCGTAGGTTTAGGGGTTGTTGGGGAATTAATTGCCCGGATCTATTCGGGATGAATATTTAAATACAAATTTAATTCTATCAATTATTACTAGCATGAATTAATCATATATTAATTCAAATAATAATTCAACAACAAATCATGCATATAAACAGTTCACATAAATCCTACGCATGCGGAATAACTACGGGTTTACGTGAACTAACCTCTTGGAGTGGCAATGGTCTCGTCGATATATAAGAACACACTAAAAAGCCTTCCCAAGTATTCTCTAGTCTTTGCTCGTCAATCCGGTGGAAGGAAACTCGCGAACAATTAACAAAAGGGAAAATAAAATTTGTTGCACCACCTTTGTGGATTTACTAATTTTTTCAGCACATGAAATTGTACACTCACAATTGACGTTTTTCGAAAATACAAAATCTGTCGACGTTTCAAAATATTTGATATTTTATCGACGCTGATATTTTTCCGAAAAACCAATTTTCGTGTTCCCTGGGGATGAAACATTGATCCCCTATTTATAATAGAGAGGGGGACGAAACTTAGGGCTCAAAATAGGGTTAGGAAAGATCTTTTCTTGATCTCCAAGAAATCTTGAATATATCCCATATATTCTTCTTTCCATGTGTATTTTTCCACAAAAATCTCACACCCTTATTTAACCCATTTTTTCGAAATTAATAGGAGACTTTTCAAGATTGGATCTTTCTTGAATTTATGAGATATTCTTGTATTCCAAGAATACATATCTTTTTCCATAAAATCTTTTCAAGAAAATCAAGAAAATCATTCTTCCTATTATTTACTCTATATATTTCGAAAATTACAATTAAAGAAACCAAGTGGGAGATTTCTTGAATTTATGGGATAATCTTGTATTCCAAGAATACTTATCTCCTTTTCATAAAATCTTTTCAAGAAAATTCTTCTCCCTCTTTTTCTTTAATAATTTCGAAATTCAAGGAAAATAATGCAACAAAATTTTATTTTATTTTTAAACACCTTTTTTCAGTTATTGGACTTTATGTTGGGCTACTTGAGGGGCCTTTAGGATAATTAAGATTGGACCTTCCAATGGATCTTGAATTATCAATATTGAGCCACAATATTATTCAAGCCCATAAATATTAATTAATCCCACTACATAATTAATATCAAGACTATCCATCTTAACCCATATTATTGTTTAATAAACAAGGTTATTATTATAAAAGTGTTTAAGATTATCTAGCCCATTAATTAATTCAAACCAATCAAGTATTTTTTCCATTAATTAATATCTTTTGTCCTTGGTTGAAGCGGTTCAACATTATTATCTATACCGAAAAACTAGTTCCACTTGCAAGATTTGGTATGATAAAACTTATGAACCTCCCAAGGGCAAATCGAACAAAAGCGTCTTGCATTACGATTCTCCAGATTAAATCTTAGCAATTGCACGCGACCAATAATATTGCCCAAGATATAAAGTATTAAATCTCGTTGATTCTTCACCGTAATAAGTCAAAGCAATAATTACTAACCACACGCGATCCTATTTAAGGGACGGAGATTAAGAAATAATGAACCATCGGAGGTCTAATTATTCCTGGATTTGGTCTGAAGAATTTGTCCTCCCAGAGGTCCTCTTGAAGCACTAGACACATTAGTGTAATCTCTTGGTCAAGACAGTTCAATCTGGAAAGCCTTTACACTTCAACCTTTCACGATGGATTGTTCATTTCCATCTAGGTCGTGAATGGTGTACTTTTTGGTTACAAAGGAATCGTTAATTTAATCTCGTGATCCGTATCACTAAATTAACTACAATGTAATACGTACTTATTTATGAAGCAGTTATGCAAAGAAATATATGTAACATTCGATGATATTTAAAGCATCAAATGATAAACAATTTATTTCAAAGAATAAGTCCGAAATTCACCGATTATATAAAGTAAAAAAGATACTTTCCAAAGATAATCCCAACAGGGGTAGTAAGAGAATTCCGTCTCATCTAAAAGTTCTCGAACAGAGAGAGGGTTAGGGAATAATATATTTATTTAATTTCCTCAACTCCCCTCACTCACCGTGGGCGAATCATTCTTTCTGCTCTTCGGAGAGAGGCCCAACAGAAATGGACAATTTAAATGGGTGGAGTGCTTCGGGGAATCGAACCCACAACCGCGGGCTTTGATACCATAAGAGAATTCCGCCTCATCTAAAAGCTCGATACCATAAGAGAATTCCGCCTCATCTAAAAGTTCTCGAACATGAGAGGAGGTTTAATAATCTATTTATTTAATTTCCCTCAACAGGTAGACTAGGGTAAAGTTTGGTTGGAAAGTGTTTACACTCGCTCACAAACACTCAAGGCAATCATCAAACACTCAAAACAACGATAGGCGTTCAAGGCATCACAAGATCATTCACTTGCCCGGATAGCGTTGATATTAACACCCAATCTTAATTTTTAGCAATTAGTCAATGAGTTTATAATGTGCACGTCTCTTGGTTGTTTGGTAGAGATGAGCTGTACATGTCTCATTTTCAATTATTTTAACAAGATGATCATCATGATTGATGAATATTAAAGATACAATAAAAATTTCTGCATTTTAAATTTTATTATTTCCTAAATTTCTAGGGTTTATGGTGCCAGGTTTCTTTGTATTTTATATGATTTATAGTGACGCATAAAAATTGTAGAGTTATCCGTCATGTGATTTCTTTTGTATACACAATAACTATATGAGAATGAATTATGTTTAATTTCATAAAAAGTTGGGACTTGGAGTGATGAAAAATTGAACTCCCCATGATATTGTAATTGATCGGCCGAAATAAAATGTTAGTGGGAAGGGTTTATGAAGTTATGGGTATATAAAATCTATTTTCATACCTATTTATCTGAGGAATCATAGTCATTTTAAATATGTCTATTTTAATCTAAAAAAATATGGGGTGTGTTTAGAAGATTTTGAAGTGTGGATAGTGAGATTCTTTTATATTAACTCACTTTAATCCTAGCCTTAACCAGGTGGCTTAACCCACCTGGTCTTTGGGCTCCTCATTTGAGTGGAAGATCCAGGTTCAATTCACTTTTTTTAAAAGTTATAGAAGTTATAAGATGAATTGATGATTTTTTGAAATATTTAGGTGTTTCATGTGCTAACAACTAACAACTAACTTTTTGCCGATAAAAAAAAAAATTTAATCCTAGCATTACTTATCGATGACATTGATCATTATAATTCTACACTAATAAATTAATTTTCTTATCTGTCAAAAAAAAAAAATAACTTTCTTATGCTATATTTTAATAACTCTGCCGACAGTTTTTCACCAACTCTGTCCTTTGCTATGTCATCATTAATAAATGCAACTGGTATCACATTGATTAGTCAAGGATTTATATTTATGCTAAGTCTGTCAGCTAGTGAATATCAATGAATTAATATTTAGCTATTCACAAATATTTATAATAATGCACAAATTTTCGTGTAATGATATTAATTTATAAGTATAATAATATAAATTTTATATTATTAATAAGTTTAATATGAGACCCGCTCTATATAATACTCCCTCCAATTTAAAATATAAGATATTTTGATAAAGAAAAATTATACCAAAATTAGTCTTATTTAATAATAAATTATCTTTAATGATATAATAGGAAGTAAAACAAGAAAGTAAAGAAAGAATATTAAATAAGGACAGTGTAGAAAAATAGAAGTTAGAACATCAAATAAAAAGTAAATAATGCAATAAGTCAAAACATCTTATATTTTGAATAGAAGGTAGTATATTTTATTAATTAAAGCTCCGTGAAATATAATTTAATTAAAAAGAAAAGTAGATAAAAACAGAAAAGAAACATATAAAATAGAAAGAGCATCATTTAATTTTATGTAGTAATACACACTTCTTTTTTATGGTAACATATTTATATTCTTTTAAGAAAATACATCTGACCCAATTCTATCTACGAGTTTTTAGCCCCTTCCCTCCTAGTGTCTGTTTTAGCAATTGGTATGGGTAATCCGTCTCTTGGTTGCACATGCCAAGGGTTTTCGTGACCCATACTCTCCATAATAAAAAATAAAGTGAGTCTTATGTGTATTCAATACACTGTGTATTTATAGTATATTTTAAAATTATGTAACTTATTTATATTGAGCTGTGCAATAATTTTTTTCATTTTAATAAATTATATCTTTTAGAATAATAAGTTGTATGATTTCAAAATACACTATAAATACACGGGACACTCGAATACATACAAGACTTAGCCTAAAAAATATTATTTCTAGCTGTATGTATTTTGGGCACTCTGTCTTTTGCCTATTTCAACGCTCATTAACAAACGGAACTTGTATTACATTGATTAATTATGACTTCATATTACAACTGTGTCTATTTTCTTATCACTCTTTCATAATCCCCTTACCAAATACCATTTGATTCTAGCCTGCTAAATATTCGTTCCATTTTAGTGAGAAATTTTGTTTGAAAAAAAATCAGAGATGTTTGGGTCTGCTTTTGATAGAGTAGATGAAGTTAAGAAAAAAATTGAGGGTCTTCTACTAAAACCTAGTGATATTTCGTTTAATTCCGAGTCTGAAGAAATCTTAAAACTTGTATACAAGCAAGTTGATTCCTTTGAAGAAACTGCCAAAATAACTCTTAATACTCGCTTGGACAAATCAATCACGATGGAAGTTGAGGAATTGGAAGTCATCGTAGATGAGATTGTATCAAAATCTGAAAGGAATGATGATGATGATGATGATGATGATGATGATGATGATGATGATGATGATGAAGAAGAAGAAGAAGATGGGGTTGGATTGTGGGTGGAGAATCTAAAACAAAGAATTGAATCCTTCACCCCTCGGCTGAAGATGGAGGTGCAGAGCTGCTCAGATGGATTATACAACTTCATTCCTCACCAAGAAGAAGAAGACGTTGATGATACCCTTGTTTCATCAAGGGTGATAGGAGTGCCTGACGTGTATCAGCAACTGAAAGATAAAGTAATGGGTAAAAGGCAATTTATATCACTTGTTGGTATGCCAGGCATTGGCAAGACTACACTTGCTAACAAACTTATCCATGACCCAATGATCGTAAAACACTTCGACCATTGTGTGTGGGTTCGTGTGGGCAAAAATTGTCGACTAAAAGATATCCCACGGCGCATTCTAGCAGAGATGGATCCCAACGGCCTTGAAGGAGATGAGGAAGCAGTTCATGAGTACTTGAAAGCGAGTTTGAAGAGTAAGAGATACCTCATCGTGTTAGATGATGTATGGGACAGATTCGCGATGTATCTCTTCAGTTATAGGTATTATATAAACCATCCTTTTCTTCACCCGGAGAGTGCAAGTCGAATCTTGCTTACGAGCAGGCTGCAACAACTAAGCAGATTTCGTAATAGTCTTATTGTTTTGGGGAGCATTGTAACTATGCGGTTACTGAACAAAAAAGAAAGTTGGGATCTACTTTGTGATAAGGTGTTTTCTAAAGGTTCGTCATGTTCTCCTCAATTTGAGAAAGCTGGAAAGAAAATTTCTGAGAATTGCGATGGTCTTCCTCTAACGATTCTCACGGTTGCTCGCCTGCTCTCCCAAGAGGAGAAGAGCACCCTCGAGTACTGGAACGAGGTTGCAGCAAAAAAAAGTCATCAACTTTTTGTAGACGCATACGATGAAATATTAAAGGTACTACTACCAAGCTACACATACTTGCCTCCACTTTTACAGATGTGCTTTCTCTTTATAGGACTCTTTCCTCGAAACCACGAGATTCTTCGGTCCAAGCTCATCTATTTATGGATGGCTGATGGGTTCTTTGAGTTAAATATAAGCATAAATTCAGATTATGATGCTGTTGGGTGTTTGGAGGAGCTTGTTTCCAATAATATTGTTATGGTCTACAAGAAAAGCAATTATACTTATTATCATAGTGTCAAAACTTGCGGCCTCCATACTTCATTATGGCACATGTCTAGAAAAATAGCTAGGCAGACCAAGTTTGCAGTTGTCTTTAGCAGTCCTGATGATTGCTTAGAAGATGGTATAGAAGGATGTCATCGATTGTCCTTCAACAACAATGTTTTATTTGCCATCAAAAGTGCGAATAAATCAGTTGAGGATAATTATGCATCAGTTGCTCTTTCTCTCCTGTGTTTTGGTCCCTACCATGAATATCAAGTACCACTGTGTTTTCGTTTGAAATTGTTGAGGGAACTTGATGCTATTTCAATCCGTTTTTACGAGTTCCCTATGGAGGTACTACAACTAGTTCTGTTAAAGTACCTTGCTCTTACTTCGAATGGAATGATCCCACCCTCCATTTCTCAGCTCTCATCCCTTCAGTTCCTTATCATTGATCGACATCAGAACATCAAGTCTTGTAGGGACCAATCATATCTGCCTGTGCAGATATGGAGCTTGCAAGACTTAAAACATCTTCAGGTTATGGGAAGCGACTTACCAGATCCTCGTGGGGCTTCCTTGTTTCGCTTATCAACGCTTTTTAGACGTAAGTGCTCGTAGTTGCACCGAGGCCGTTTTTAAAGGACTTCCTGGTCTAAACGAATTAAAGATTCGAATTGAATTGACACCTGATGATGGTACACCTTCGAGATGGTTCACCCATATTTCCTATCTTGACAAGCTACAGTTTCTTAAATGTATTATTGTTAATCCTGTGGCTGTTCCCCCAGTTGTTCCATTTTCGAGCTTCCCACCATTGAATTTGAGAAAATTGAGTTTGAGTGGATTGGGATATCCTTGGAAAGAATTGAGAAATATTGCTTCTATACCAACACTTAGTGTGCTCAAATTGAAAAGCTATGCTTTCCAAGGTCCAGAATGGGGAGTTGAAGAAACAGGATTCATTCAGCTTGATTCTCTTGAAATTGAAGACACTGACTTGGTGGATTGGCAATTTGGACTTGGATCCTTTAAAATATTTCGGAGCTTAGTATTAAAATGTTGTTTTAAATTGGAAAAGATTCGTGGAGATTTCGGAGAGAATCTTCAAAAGGTTGAACTGTATGATTGCAACCCTTCATGTAAAGAGGAAGTGATAAAGGCCATTAGAAAATATTCAGCATTTTGTGTCCTTGATGTCCATTCTTCATGGGATGATGAGAAGCTCAAGACGTATACTCGTGAAGATATCATTGCTAAAGGTTAGTCATTCGATTTCATTTAAACTATTGTTGCAACTTGTAAAAAAATAGCGTATGTTTGTGTATTGAGATATGCAGCAGAGGTACATTGAATTTGGTGGTGGATTGACTATGATTATTGCATATTTAGGATCATTTTACTTTTATAAGTAATCAAAGAGTTAATTGGATGTTTACCTTGATTACGATTTTTTTTTTTTTTATTATTTTTTGTGGGTTTGAGATGTTTTAATCTAGAATAATTTTACTTGTGGAATTGTTTTTTGGCATGCATTTGAAGCATATTTTAATTTAAATTAATTAACTTGCTAACTAACATACCTTTTCTCTGTAGGTTACATCTTGTAAACAACCTCTTGGAGCAATGAACAATAATTCAAAGATCAGTAAGACTTTAATGGGTAATTAATTGTGTGTTTAAGAGAAATTGTTGCTCTGTTTTTTTTCAATGTGGGTAATTTAGACGAATTTGAATAGAAGTCTAATTATCAAATGAATAATATACACTCTACATTTCACAATATTTGATGTTTCAAATTATTGCAAATTATTGATGTTTTGATTCGAGGTTGAAGGATTTCTTCCCTTTATATACATTTACATCATTAATTCACTTAATCATGCAATGCTAATCATGTGTATGAGCAATGTACTCCATGTTCTTTAGCTTTAAGTAACAAGTGTCTACAAGGTTAAGAACAAAATAACATTTCATTGTAGATTTATGAAATAACAAGTGCAAAATAGAATCTTTTTTTCTTTAAAACAAAAATTGAAAAAAACTACATTGTAGATATACTTTAAGAAACGAACCAAGTGCCAGACACAGAGTAATAGAGAAAAAGCTCTGTTTTAGCCTAGTAACAGAATCTAGTTTCATTTAAAAAAATTCTTCAAGTCTCACCCCATCCCCCTCAACTTGAAAAGTAGGATTATATTTATTTAAACTCTAATATTTGTAATTGATTAAATTTTATATTTTGCAGGTTCTTTGAGATCTTGGAGTTCGAAAATGAATTGTGTTGTTATCTTCAAGCATGAATTGTATTATTCTACTATTTATTAATGTAACATGGATTGTTGTATTTTTTTAATATCTGTTATGTTGGATTGTTGAGACATAAATTGCTTTAGTATATTGTTAAATAGAAAATAGATTGTCATTCATAATTTACACAGGTTTTTGTATAAAAAAAATACGATATGAACGTTAAAAAAGGGTATATTTTTAGATATTTTTGCGATATATAGCAAAAAATCGATACAATATATATGATATACGGCATGCAATTTTATTGAATTTTGATATACACAGATTTTTGGTACGGTACCAGAATACAATTTTCAAATATCGAAAATTTCGATAGAGCGTGCTTCTATATTTTTAGCATACCGTACCAAACCACCCCTAATCTGTACACACTCATATGTGATTCGATTTGATCAATTTAGCACAGTTCATATGAGTATATGACAATTAATCTAGTTCTACATGCACGGACCATACACATTGAACTTTGATTTGCACTATGTAAGCAAGAAAGTTCAGAAAGGCCTGATTAGTTTGGGGTGGGCATTTTATTTCGGGTATTCAGTACATGATCTGATCGGGTATTTCTTAAGATTTTCGGGTATCAAGAACCCGAATTTGATCCCAAATTATGAGATCGGGTATCAAGTACCCGGCTTTTTAATATGTAATTGTCATTTTTTATGTTATTTACATTTTTTCAATGTTATTTTTAAAAAGATCGGGTATTTTGGGTACCCAATTTTTTGGACCGGTTCGGTTACTATAGTTTTTCAATCCGAATTTTCAGGTACCCGATTTTACGGATCGGGTTCGGGTATTTTTTTATCCCAAATTTTTTGGTGCGGCCAAAGTTGATGAACCCGAACTTCCCAACTTGATGCCCACCCTGTGATTAACATTCGACATGTAATCTGATGTGACAGAATTGTGCTATATTTGAGCGTGATTTGAACCAAAACTAGTTGAGTTGGTTTCATTAACCCATTCTATCTTTATGAACTTAAATTATTGAACCAATTTCACTTATTTTCAACACATTTTTATAAACCTCTAAACTTAACATGTATTACACTAAGATTCATAACATGAACCAAGTCTATACAATTTTTTGTCAAATTAGTTGAATAGAATGATATTTTAAAATTGAGAGTACAAGCGCTCAAAAAAATAAAATTGGAGAGTACTAAATTGATCGAACACAAAAAAAAAAGTAGACTAATTTTGTAACCCCGATTAAAATTTCATCGACTCTCTATTTTGGCGGTAGTTTTGAACCTACTCACATACAAGGCTCTAGTGCTCATTAAAAAAGAGTGGGTCTCATGTGCACTTGGTTGCATCGTGCATTCATAGTACATTTTAGAAGCGTGCAATTATATAAAACAGAAACGTGCAACTATTTCAAACAGAAGTATGCAACTATATTCACATATTAACAGTTGCACTTTTCTGTGTAAATAAGTCGACTTTTCAAAGATAACAAGTTGCACGCTTTTAAAATGCACTATGAGTGCATTTGTATGCACCCGTGTGGTGCATACAAGACCTAGCCAATTTTGAGTGGGTCTCTTATGCACCCAAGTGCATCTGTCTTGCACTCATGCATCTGTTGAATGACTCATTAAAAAAATATTTGACTCATTAAATATATTAGACATGTTCTATGCATGCATGGGTAGGGTTAGGAGAGTGCACTAATCTTAGATCCGTATATCAATCAAGACAAGAGACTTTGTCATTAATTTGGGATTGTTAATTCAATTGCTTTTTTTCTCTCCAAATCGAGACTACCAGCCAAATTTAGTTCGATTTTTTTAAAACAAGTTGTTAGGAATTTGGATGGAACCAAATTTTCGCGATTGATATGATATTGTCCGCTTTGGGGCGAGCCCCACACAGCATTTATTTTTGACATCTCTCAAAAGGCCTCATACCTAGGGGGTGTAAGGAAGCCAAGTTGGCTCGCAAGCTACTCGTGCTCGACTCGTAAAAAGATTAAAATTGACTCGAGCATAATCGAGTCTAGTTCGAGCTCATAAATACTCAACTCGAGAAGCTCGCGAGTATAATCGAGCTTGCACAATAATTACTATTATGCCATTATTTTATTAAATATATATACTTATATTTTAATAAATATATTTTATATTTAATTTTATAAAATTATGCATAAAATCGAAGTTTAGTCTAACCGAACTCAAATCTATCGAGTTTTTTGTCGAGTCGGGCTCAATTTTAAAAATTTGGGCTCCATCGAGTCTTGTTAGGAGTTTTGAACTTTGAATATTCTACTCGAGTCGAGTTCGAGCTCATGCTTTCGCAGAAAGATTCGACTCAACTAGACTTGTTTACACCCCTCTTTCATATCAATGGAGATAGTTATTCCAATGCTCATTAATAAATGCAACTAGTGAATTTTTTTATTTTTTCTAATGCAATTCTTCTAGGGCAAAGTTTCATATGAAACTGGTTTACCGTACACCACTCATAGTATTACTTGTAGAAACTAATACTATAGTTGCTATAGTATTAGTTTCTACAAACAATAGTATGAGTGGTGTACGGTAAACCAGTTTCACATAAAACCTTCTCTTCTTCTAGTATCACTTTTGTTGATATGTCTTTATTCTTTGTTATTGTGTCATTTGTTGTGTATACCATTACCACGATTTAAACTTTTTTATAAATTAAGTATTTTTTAAAAACATTGACACTTATCTCTTTCAAATATAAAATCATTGACACTTATATATATAATCGTGACAATACGTGCACATAAAAGTGACGACACTAAAAAAAAGTGTTCGGATTCACACCCCACTACAAGAAAATAGTGTTTTGCCTATGAAATTTTTCAATATTTTTTCAACATGTCTACAAAAATTTCAATGAAAATAATTTCGTCCTTAAATTAATTTTTTTTTACAAACAGATATATAATCTATTACAATGTGTTCCTTCTACCGCATGACACAACTTTTTTCATTATCGGCCGGAACCACAATAGCACCTTCTCCAATCCAAGCGTGAGGACAGGGGAGGTCAACGCTCGCTCGCTTGCAGCATTTTTGAACATGGTCAATACTCCACACTAAAGTTCCATCCACATTCTTCAAGATCTCGAGCTTACGGACCCATAGAGGGCGGAAATCTTTTTTCATCTTATCGGCCGGAACCACAATAGCACCTTCTCCAATCCAAGCGTGAGGACAGGGGAGGTCAACGCCGCTTCGCTTGCAAAGATTTTCGAATATGGTCGATACTCCACACTAAAGTTTCATCCACATTCTTCAAGATCTCGAGCTTACGGACCCATAGAGGGCGGAGAACCCCATATAGAGGGCGTAGAACGCTATAAAGGGTGGACAATCCCCATTAAATCCCAATAAAGGGGGGCAGCATGTCTCGAACCCAGGATTTATTGGTTTAGGTAGTGGTGTTCTAACCACTTGAGCTAAGTCACTTTAACAATTTCGTCCTTAAATAGAAAGGCTTACTTACGATTTTGCATACAAAATTTTCTAATTATATAAACTATTTTTAAACTACAAAATATTATTGATGTGTAGCAAGAAGCATATACATATATTATCCGTTGATTCTTAGAATACCCGGATAGATACACAAACGTGATTAACGTTTAATTCCGTTGATTCAATATGAATACGGAAAGAACAACGATAAATACACAAACAAAGGGACAAAACCCGATCGTTTTTCTATTTCATTTGGGTCTCCCATTACAATGCGAAAGTGCACTACTTATATTAGTCTCATATTAATTAACACGATATCTGAAAGGACTAAATTAAATAACTAATAAATAAAAGGATCTAAAAACTAGGTGGGTTAATGGTAGACATTCAAACTTCTCATTTAATACTAAAGTATCTTCATCTTCATCAATTACCTACGAAAATGTAAATTGCCTAGGAAATTATTTGTGTAGGTAAGTTTGCCTACGAAAATTACAAATGTGTAGGTATATTGCTCGTAGGTAATTTGTTTGTCAATAAATTATTTTTCTAAAGCTTTCGAATAGTTGATTTTCATACTAATACATTTCCTTTACACAACTAATACTGTTAGTTAACCACAGTTTATAAATAGCTCTTCATAGCTTCATTTTCAGTTTATCTAATTTCCATTGTAACAGTTCCATTACTCTTTCTCTTTGTAACCGAATTCTTCCATTCTTAATACAATCTTATCGTGTTGATTTCAATTCTCTACAATTGTAAGTTCTTTTTAAAGATTATTCTAAAAATTGGTAGGAAAATAGTAGGTAATTCTCACTTTTTAAGGACCAAATTATTTTTGTAAGAAAATTTGGTAGGCATTTGAACAATTTCGTAGGAAATTCTTCATTTTCTTCTAATGCCTCTTAATTTTTAGGAATTAGTCAATATAATATATATATATATATATATATATATTCTGCATGTCACTTGGTTGTTTGGATGAGATGAGTTGCACATGGCAAGTGGCTTTCGCAAAAACTATTCTCTATATTTTGGCAGACAGTTTTTCATCTACTCTGTATTTGGCTATTTTAATATGCTGATTAATAAATGCAACTGCCAACTGGTATTACATAAACATTGACTAATTATATTTAGAATTAAGTTTGTCATGATCTTTACCAAGCCAAGTACGGAAGTACCCATTGCTTGTATCCTTTTTTGTGAGATTTGTTTTAAAGATTAGAGATGAATGGGGTTGCTTTCACTATTGTGAGTAGTGTTAAGATCAAAATTGAGCAACTTCTGCAACATAATGATAAATCCCTTCATATTGAACTTGGAGAAATCTTAAATCTTGTATACAAGCAAGTGGATTCTTTTGAAGAAATTGCCAAAAAAAGAAGAAGAAGAAGGTGGAGAATCTAAAGCAAAGAATTGATTCCTTCGCCCATCGGCTCAAGATGGAGGTGCAGAGGTGTTCTGATGGATTATACAACCAAAGAAGAAGAAGGAGAGGCCGATGGTACTGTTGATGTTTCATCGATGATAAAGGAATGTCTGACGTGTACCACGACAGGATTGAAGACGTAGTAATATTAATGTGGTTATTGAATAAAGAAGAAAGTTGGGATCTACTTTGTGACAAGGTGTTTTATAAAGGTTCATCACGTCCTCCTCAACTTGAGAAAGCTGGGAGGAAGATTTCAAAAAGAATTGTGAAGGTCTTCCTATTACGATTGTTACGGTTGGTCGCTTACTCTCCAAAGAGGAGACGTGCACACCAGAGTACTGGAACGCCATTGCAGCAAAAAAAATCATCAAATTTTCAAGAATGCATATGATGACATATCAAAGGTACTACTTTCAAGCTACATGTACTTACCTATGCTTCTACAAATGTGTTTCTCTTTATAGGACTCTTTCCTCGAAATCACGAGATTCCCCCAACCAAGCTCATCAATTTATGGAAAGTTGATGGATTTTTTGAATTAAATATAAGAATAAAGAATGTGAGAGATGCTATTGGTTGTTTGGAGGAACTTGTTTCCAATAGTGTTGTTATGGTCTACAAAAAGTGCACTTTTAATTTTACTTATAGTGTCAAAACTTGCGGCCTTCATGTTTCATTGTTGCACCTGTCTAGAAAAATAGCTCGGCGGACCAAGTTCGCACTTGTCTTGAGTAGTCCTAATGATTGCTTAGGAGATGGTGTAGAAGGCCATTGACTTGGTCGGATTTTAGCGAGCAAAAACAATATTTTTCTTGCTACTCTCCCGCAAGTGCACGAGATCGTCGTAGTAGAAAATGAAGTATAGGGATCAAGTAGTATCGAACCATGGAATTTAGGAGTACGGTGTGGCCCTAGTGCTATGTGTCGGCATGTTATTGTAGTTACGAACGAGGTGCGAAGAAAATAAAAACAAGCATGAAAGCAAATAAACGAAAACAATAAAGGGGCACCCGACTAGGTAGGATAAAGGAAAGAGGAACATGAACTAAGGTGATGATCAAATTGCAAAAATTAAACAAATGAATCAATAAAACTATCCTAGTTTATTTCTCAATTGCGTAATAGGGACTCATCACTCAAGGCTACTAATAAGCACGAGAGTAAAAAGCTATAGAGGACAATCGTTTCCCTTCGGGTAATACAGCCTTGCAATAAGGTGTTCCCAAACCCGGTAGTAAAGTCTTCCTCCTATCCCTCACTTTTCGCTACTTAATTTTAAGCTCAAGTGTCTAACTATGGGGGTTCTAACACTAAATACCCTCTCTCGAATGGATAAGAAGCGTAATTAACGCATTTAATCAATTCTCAACTCACAAATTTGCACTCAATCATACTCACGAAGAAATCTTAGACGAGAAATCGTTAAGAGATGAGATGATGAGGTGGCTAAGATCGCATTGGAGGATAACCTAGTTAATCCTTTCACAAAGTGTCTGTCTCTGTGCACATTCAAGAGACATGTGGGAGGAATGGTTGTCAAGTGCGTAGTCAATCTGCTTTGAGTATAAGTGGAAGATATTATTAGGTTCGTGTAGGTGACATTAGATGTCACGTATTAGGAACTACACGAGATATGATGTAGTATACTTAAAAGCAGACTTTGAGTATAAGTGGGAGATTGTTGGGGTTATACTGGAAAGTATGCTTTTACTTTGTATAACCAAACTGAATTTCTGTCTTATTTACTGAAATAAATTATTTATCACTGATGCTTTAAATATCATTGAATGTTACATATATTTACTGCATAATTGTTCAATAAATAATACGTGTTACATTGTAGTTAATTTAGTGATACCAGATCACAGAAGATTAAATTAATAGTCCCTTGTAACTAAAAGTACGCTGTTCACGACCTAGATGGAAATGAACAATCCATCGTGAAAGGTTGAAGTGTAAGGCTCAGATTGGTTTGTCTTGACCAAGAGATTACACTAGTGCATGACTGATGCACTGAATAGGACCTACAAGAGGATAAATTCTTCAGCACTGAATTAGGAAGAATTAGACCTCAGTGGTTCGTTATTTCTTAATCTTCGCTCCTTAAATAGGATCGTGTGTGGTTAGTAATTATTGCTTTGACTTATGACGGGTAGAGAATCAATGAGATTCAATACTTTATATCTTGGGCAATATTGCTGGTCACATGCGATTGCTAAGATTTAATTATGTAGTGGGATTAATTAATATTTATGGGCTTGAATAATATTGTGGCTCAATATTAGATATTCAAAGTCCATTAGAAGGTCCAATCTTAATTCTCCTAAAGGCTTCTCAAGTAGCCCAAACATAAAGTCCAATAACTGAAAAGGGTGTTTAAAATTAAATAAAATATTGTTGCATATTTTTCCTATTTTTCGAAAATAGATAAATAAAAGAGGGAGAAAGATTTTCTTTGAATTTTGTTATGGAATGAGGATAATTATTCTTAGAATACAAGTTTATCTCATTAAATTCAAGAAATCTCCCACTTGGCTATTTATCTTGTAATTTTCGAAAATAATGAAGAAAATAAGGAAGGAAAGATTTTCTTGATTTTCTTGAAAAGATATTATGGAAGATATGTATTCTTGGAATACTAGAATATCTCATAGATTCAAGAGGATCCCAATCTTGGAAATCTTGGACCTTATTTTTTGAAAATATCCATAACAAGAGGAAGTGAGATTTTTGTGGAATATTTTAAATATGGAGAAAAGAATATATGAGATATATTCAAGATTTCTTGGAGATCAAGAAAAAGATTTTCCCATCTTTATTTCCACCAAAAAATTCGACCACCCCTCATTATAAATAGGGGATGAATGTTTCATCCCCAAGTGAGCACGAAAATTGGTTTTTCGAAAAAATATCAGCGTCGATAAAATATCAAATATTTTGAAACGTCGGCAGATTGTGTATTTTCAAAAAACTTCAATTGTGAGTGTGCAATTACATATGTTGGAAAAATTAGAAATCCACAAAGGTGGTGCAACATAATTTTATTTTTCCTTTTGTTAAATTGTTCGCGAGTTCCTTCCACCGGATTGTTGAACAAGGATAAGGGAATACTTGAGAAGGTCTTTTGGTGTGTTCGTGTGAATGGGATCCATCTTCTCAACGGTTGTCACTCCGAGAGGTTAGTTTACGTAAACCCGTAGTAATTCCGCATGCTTAGGATTTACGTGAACTGTTTATATGCATGATTGGTTGTTGAATTATTATTTGAATTAATATAGGATTAATTCATGCTAGTAATAATTGTTAGAATTAAAATTGTATTTAAATATTCATCCCGAATAGATCCGGACAATTAATTCCCCAACAAAAATCACAGATAACTTCAAAGTATTGTTTATCATTCACCTCATCTAGTAATTCAACTGAAACTCTGCGATCAATATCATCATCTGAATGAGCATCATTAAAATTTTCAAGAAAAACTAAGATATGTGCATGAGGCACGTTTTTGAAACTTCACAGTATACAAAATTACAAAATAATATATAAAATTTATTACAAAATTCTACATTTAATTTATGATAATAAATAATTATTATAATAGAATATAATTATAAATAAAACTTTAGATAAAAAAATTATGTACCTGCCCTAACGTTTTCAAATATTTTATTTTGGCAAATGTCAGGAATCAGTGCGACACACAATATCAGGCCGATCTTCGGGATTTTGACCTCTATGTGACATATTGTTGGGGAATGAGTTACACAGATCTATTCGGGGTGAATATTTAAATACAAATTTAATTCATTAATTATTACTAGCATGAATTAATCCTATATTAATTCAAATAATAATTCAACAACCAATCATGCATATAAACAGTTCACGTAAATCCTAAGCATGCGGAATTACTACGGGTTTACGTAAACTAACCTCTCGGAGTGACAACCGTTGAGAAGATGGATCCCATTCACACGAACACACCAAAAGACCTTCTCAAGTATTCCCTTATCCTTGTTCAACAATCCGGTGGAAGGAACTCGCGAACAATTTAACAAAAGGAAAAATAAAATTATGTTGCACCACCTTTGTGGATTTCTAATTTTTCCAACATATGTAATTGCACACTCACAATTGAAGTTTTTTGAAAATACACAATCTGCCGACGTTTCAAAATATTTGATATTTTATCGACGCTGATATTTTTTCGAAAAACCAATTTTCGTGCTCACTTGGGGATGAAACATTCATCCCCTATTTATAATGAGGGGTGGTCGAATTTTTTGGTGGAAATAAAGATGGGAAAATCTTTTTCTTGATCTCCAAGAAATCTTGAATATATCTCATATATTCTTTTCTCCATATTTAAAATATTCCACAAAAATCTCACTTCCTCTTGTTATGGATATTTTCAAAAAATAAGGTCCAAGATTTCCAAGATTGGGATCCTCTTGAATTTATGAGATATTCTTGTATTTCAAGAAATACATATCTTCCATAATATCTTTTCAAGAAAATCAAGAAAATCTTTCTTGCCCACTATATTTTCAAAATTTTGAAATTTTACTGTATAGATAACCAAGTGAGAGATTTCTTGAATTTAATGAGATAATCTTGTATTCCAAGAATACATATCTTCATTCCATAACAAAATTCAAAGAAAATCTTTCTCCCTCTTTTATCCATAATTTTCGAAAATTTTAGAGGAAATATAAGCAACAATATTTATTTTATTTTAATCACCTTTTTCAGTTATTGAACTATTTGTTGGGATACTCAGGGGGCCTTTAGGAGAATTAAGATTGGACCTTCTAATGGATCTTGAATATCTAATATTGAGCCACAATATAATTCAAGCCCATAAATATTAATTAATTGCACTACATAATTAATATTGCACCATCCATCTTAACCCATATTACAGTCAATATGGCTCCGGTCATTATTTTCCGTGTTTAAGATTATCTAGCCCATTAATTAATTCAAGCCACGAAAAATAGCTTTTCCGTTAATTAATATCTTTTGTCCTTGGTCGAGAAGCGGTTCAACATTATTATCCATACCGGAAACTAATTCCACTTGCAAGATTTGGTATGATAAAACTTATGAACCTCCCAAGGGGGCAAATCAAGCAAGCGTATTTGCATTACGATTCTTCAGATTAAATCTTAGCAATCACATGTGACCAATAATATTGCCCAAGATAAAAAATATTGAATCTCTCCGATTATTTACCCATGATAAGTCAAAGCAATAGTTACCAATCTCACGTGATCCTATTTAAGGGACGAAGGTTAAGAAACAACGAACCACCGAGGTCTAATTCTTCCTTGTTCGATTCGAAGAATTTATCCTCCCAGAGGTCCTATTCAACAAGATCAGTCATGCACTAGTGTAATCTCTTGGTCAAGACAAACCAATCTCGAGCCTTACACCTCAACCTTTTCGCGATGGTTGTTCATTTCCATCTAGGTCGTGAATGGCGTACTTTTAGTTACAAGGATCTCGTTAATTTAATCTTCTCGTGATCCGGTATCACTAAATTAACTACTGATGTAACACGCATTTAATTATTGAACAGTTATGCAAAGAAATATATATAACATTCAATCATATTTAAAGCATCGATTGATAAACAATTTATTTCAAGAATAAGTCTCGAAATTGGATTTCGATTATACAAAGTAAAAAGCATACTTTTCAAAAGATAATCCCAACAATCTCCCACTTATACTCAAAGTCCTTTTAGTATATACAACAGTCTCGAGTAGTCCGTGACATCTAATGTCACCGCATCTAACCTAATAATTTCTCCCACTTATACTCAAAGCAGTTTGGCAATAGTCTTGACACCCATTCCACTCACATATCTCTCGAATGTATTGAGGCAGACGCTTTGTGAATGGATCGCTAGGTCATCCTCGACGCTATCTTTGCCACATCTATATCTCTCTCTTAACGATTCTCGTATAAGATGTCTTTCCTTTAATGTGTTTTGTTTGATTTCGTGGACTCTTGGTTCTCTTGAATTTGCAACCCGCCTTTAGCAGATATTGCTAGACAAAATTGAGAACACCATCCAAGTCCACTAAGAAGATCTAAAGCCCAATCGGTTCTTTCAACGCTTCACAAATGACTACTTACCCGAGTCCCATGGTTGAGTCGTTGATGCATTTCTTCACACTTGTCCATTTGATGGCTACACTTCCCAAATGGAAACACACTAAGCGAGGCAAATAATTTGGAATCTATATCTCGATTTGAAATCCGAGTCCAGTGTGGCCGATGGGGATTGGAGTGTATCGATCGATAAATCAACATTCTATCCCGAGTTCTTTTCGGACACTTGAATGTTTTTTAACGTAGTCAATGCTCTTTCCTGGGTTACTCGATATCTTGCTACCATGCCTACTGACAGAAAGCGGATATCTGGTCTCGTGACACAACAATGCATACATAAGGTTTCAAACGGGCTAAGCACACGGAACACCTTTCATGTCATCTATCTCCTTTTCGTCTTAGGGAACATTTTCTTGGATAGATGGATTCCAAGTCCGAAAAGGTCTGAATAATCTTTCTTGGAATCTTGCATCTTTGAATCGTTTCAAAACCGGTGTCTATGTATGAAACTTGCGATAACCCGATCATCCTTTTTTCTGGCGATCTCGAGTTATCTTGATCCCAAGGATATGTCCGGCTTTCCCTAAGTCTTTCATATCAAACTGTTTTGAAACCATGCCCATATCGCCCGATAACACCTTCACATCGTTCCGATGATCACAATGTTATCTACGATAGTACTAAGAATACCAATGCGATTCGAACACGCTTTATACACACAACTTTCAAACTCATTTTGATCAAACCCATAAGACTTTATTACATGATAAAAACTTTGGTTCCAAGCTCTGGATGCCTGTTTGAGTCCGTAAATGGACCTCTTGAGCTTACAAACTTGGTGTTCTTGGCCTGTTTCAATGAAGCCTTGGGGTTGTTGCATATGGATCTCTTCATCAAGACTTCCGTTAAGGAAAAGCATCTTGACATCCATTTGCCAGATTTCAAAGTCGAAATGCGAGTGAGAATCGATAAGAGAATCTGGATGGACTTAAGCATGGTTCTGGCGAAAAAAGTTTCCTCATAATCGATCCCTTTCTTTTTCGAGTATAACTTTTCGCCATTAGTCTTGCTTTAAAGGTTTCAACCTTCCCGTCCGGTCCTCTTTTCCTCTTATATACCCACTTGCATCCAATGGGTTTTACCCCATTAAGTGGTTCGACTAGCTCTCCCCACACTCTATTATGAAACATAGAACCCTCTTGGAACTTTCATTCTTTGTTTGCCAAGAATCAGATCCTTATCTTGGAGTGCCTCGTCATATGTCCATGGGTGCGATTAGGGAATCAAGTCCGAGGACTCTCCTATTCCCATGAATCTCTCGAAGTGTCAAACAACCCTCCCACTACGACAAGGCTCGGTTGAAACGTATCGTTTGGTATATCATCTAGTATAGTTGTTACTTCGAGGTTTGCCCCTCTAAGCTCATTTAAGGTAATCTCACTACTACGGGTTTTCTTTGGTTCTTATAGTCTTCTTCCAAAAATCTAAAATGGGTGCGGATGACCACCTTTTGATCTTCGGAACTATAGAACATACACCCCATTTGTTCCCTCGGGGTATCCTACAAACAGCCTTAATTCTGATCGAGGATCCAACTTACCGGCTTCCTTGTCCAACATGTAGGCCGGACACCCCAAAGTTCTCATGTGTCTCATATTAGGCTTGCGCCCGGTCCACAATTCTTTGGCAGTTTTGGGAACCGATTTGGATAGCACCAAGTTCAGAATGTAAGTCGCTGTTTCCAAGGCATGACCCCAGAACGACTTGGGAAGATCCGCATAACTCATCATTGATCTAACCATTTCCAAAAGAATTATGTTGCTTTGCTCTGCAAACCCGTTTTGTTGAGGGGTTCCGGGTGTAGTGAGCTGGGATACAATCCCTTCATCAGATAAGTAGTTCAAAAACCCATTGCTGAGGTAATAGCCTCCACGATCAGATCGTAGAGACTTGATACGTTTTTCCTTATGATTCTCTGTTTGAGCCCTAAATTCTTAGTATTTCTCAAAGGTCTCAGATTCATGCTTCATAAGGAAAATGTACCTTGAGTAATCATCAATAAAATTACTCATAACCTCATCTTGCTTTGGTTGACATTTGACTACATACATCTATGTGAACGATCTCTAACACTTCTTTAGCCCCATTCCCCTTGGCTCCAAATGCCATCTTGGTCATATCACCCTCCAAACATGATTCGCAGGTTGGAATCGATTCAACTTGGAGACGCTCCAGTGAACCATCTTTCACCAACCTTTGGATCCTCTTTGGATTTATATGACCTAATCTTAGATGCCAAAGAAGTATTTCGTTTCACGCTTTCTTTTTCGGGAAATAGTTGATGTGTTATAGGATGCATTTCGTGAGTGGTGTGCACAGTTAATTGTATAGAGATTTTCTATCAATGTCCCGTAACAGGTACACTCATCATTTCAAAAAATAATGTCATTCTTATTAGAAGAAACTTAGTGTCCTTTAATCGAATTTTAGAAACCGAAAGTGAATTCTTTTCTAAAACCGGGGACATAAAGATAATCTAAAAAAACTTTATCTTCAAAAGATAGGTGCATTTCTCCCATCGCTTTAAGCGCCACTCATGTAGCATTGCAATGTGCGCTACTTGCGTAGTATTAGCAATAATCGTTACTATCGTAGCATTGCAATATCCGCCACTTATTAGCATTGCAATGTCTTCTACTTTAAATAACGTTACCCGGTGTGATGAGGATCTCACTCCCACTAAGTTCTTGGGATCATTTAGAACCCATGGCCAACATGATTAGTGGATCTCGTATCAACCACCCACGAATGAGAAGTATCGCCGCTAAACAAGTTTCAACAACTAGTGCGTGAGAATTACCTTTCTTTCCGTCCCTTTTGGGGTTGGAGCGAAGCAAAACCTCCATTGTCCTCTCTCACCATGACTTAAGCACTTCCTCTTTGGATTTTCCTTGACACAACAAGCATTCCTCATCTTACCATTGCCCTTGCAACTTGATTGAGTTTTATTGCTTATGGCCTTTGGTTCTCTTCTTTATCTTGCCTACCCTTGGCCTAGAAAAAGAAGACGGACCACTTGCCATCAAAACTTGAGTTTGGTGCCTCTTCATCATTTCTGCCGAGACCAAAAGCTTGCAACAATTTAGCTAACGAGGCAAAAATGCTCAAAAACTTTTTGGCAGAGAGTGAAGTACCAAAATCATCTGAGTCTCCAGATCATAATCTGCACTCAGAATTCTCAAGTTTGATTAGATGGGTCATCTATTTTGAGAACGTAATCCCTTACGGATTTGCCCTCCACCTTTTCAGCGACGACATCTCTCGCAAGGTGATCTGACGAGTCCCGCATGTTTTGACTCGTCAGTTGGCTCATCTGATTTTGGTGTGTCAAAATCCACTTGTGCTTTTGTGCAGTTAGAACAATTATAATTTTCCAATCAATATAGTTTCCATATAGTATTGATTTTAAGTATAATAACAGTGGATTAAAAGGTAACGACATGCTGAACTGAAATAAACAACTATATGCAATAGCACAAGTATATCACAAGGTTCGATCACATGCCATCCAAAAAAAATATGAACAATGCATCAGCCAACATCTCAAAACAGTTTAAATAAGCCACGTGGGGTGGGTCATTATTTAAACACATTGCTGAGTTACAAACAAGAACGATTTACAAACCTTTAATATCCAGTTAATAGTTGGCTCCCTTGACATATATAAAATTGACAGGACTTGAGGGAAGTATATGCATATCAATTTTATACCTAAGTAATAACCATGATTAAATCTGGGATTACTATTTCGCTTTGATCGAGCCTCGTGGGGAGGGTCATCGCCGCCACTAGTAATAACCCACAATCATCCGTTTGGAATTCATTCATGTGAAACCTATCTTTTGACCGTCAGGTGTAGGGGAATTTCTCCAAAAGAATTCACAAACAAATAAATCATGGAGGTCAAAATTAATTCAATTTTATTATCCGGAATAAAATTGTCAATTAATTATTTAAACATACTTAGTAATTTTGAAGTTGAGATTTTTTCATTTGGCAACCCTCATGCAAACACATTTAAACAAATTAAATAAAGCATAAGATAGCACAAATAAATCAAGCAAAAAAGAAAAAAAAAAAAAAAAAACATATTGGGCACAAATTATCCAACTGCCATTGTTTGATTTTTCTTGACTTGATATTGAAGAAACACGTCTCGAATTTCTCCCATTCGTTCGTCTCGAAAAAAAATTGCCGTCTCGAACATGACCTTAAAGCAATTTCTGGCCCCGGGATGCACGCCGCGATCCGGCCCCCATTGGCACGGGAACGGCCTCGGCACCGCCCGTGGTCCGTGCCCTTGATGCCTCGGCTGACGCCTCGGCAAAATATCGTGAAAGTCGGCGATTCTCGGCGGCGCCAAGATCATCGCTACCCGCCTCCCTCCCCGCCCGCCCGCGTCCTCCAGCGGCCTCAGAGCGTCTCAAGACGTTGCCGCCCGTCTACCACGAGATCGGCCCGTGGCCCGGCGGGGCGCGCCTAAGACCGTCTGTATGGCCTTCATCTCATCTCAACTTGGGCCGGCCTGGGCCAAGGGCCTATGCGTGCCACAAGGTTCGCGCCGCTTCACGCACGGGTTCTCGATTTCATCATTTTAATTAACCCGTCTTTTCGTTTCGCGATCCGATTACAATTTATTTACAAAAATAAATAAACCTAGATCTAGACTAGTCTATTACATTGATCAAATCAAACAAATCCTAGTCTACTCCGTGGATTTTCTCTCCGAGGCAAAAAACAAATCCGAATCTAATTTAATTAAAAAACCACAATTTATATGCATGCAAATTAAAACATTAAAATCCATGACAATTGGATACCGCAAAAAGGATCTAGGTTCTACTATCCAATTTCAAATTTAATGTCCACGAATTAAATTACAATTTAAATAATTGAGGCGAAACACGGCTCGATACCAATTGTTGGGGAATGAGTTACCAGATCTATTCGGGGTGAATATTTAAATACAAATTTAATTCATTAATTATTACTAGCATGAATTAATCCTATATTAATTCAAATAATAATTGCAACAACATATCATGCATATAAAAAGCCACGTAAAACCTACGACGCGGAATCTACGGGTTTACGTGAAGCGTATTCTCGGGACGGCAAATGGCTTTTGGTGGACGGACTAACCAAAAGGACTTCCCAAGTATTCCCTTAGCCCTTGCTTTCGACAATCCGGTGGAAGGATACTCATGAACAATTAACAAAAGAAAAAAATAAACTTTTGTTGCACCACTTACGTGGATTTGCTAATATTTCCAAAGACATGGAATTGTACTTGGGAATGAACTAATCATCCCTATTTATAAGAGGGGTTTGGACGAAATTTTAGTGATATTTCAATGTGGGAAAAGACTTTTCTTGGTCACCAAGAAATCTTGAATATATCCCTTATATTCTTTTTCCCATAATTAAAATATTCCACAAAAATCCCACCTCCTCTATAATATGGTGATTTTCGAAAATTTAGTGCTACAAGAATCCAAGATTTGGATCTTCTTGAATTTATGAGATATTCTTGTATTTCAAGAAATACATCTTCCATAATATCTTTTCAAGAAAATCAAGAAAATCTTTCTTGCCCACTATATTTTCAAATTTTTGAAATTTTACTATATAGATAACCAAGTGGGAGATTTCTTGAATTTAATGAGATAATCTTGTATTCCAAGAATACATATCTTCATTCCATAACAAAATTCAAAAAGAAAATCTTTCTCCTCTTTTATCCATAATTTTTAGAAAATTTTAGAGGAAATATAAGCAACAATATTTATTTTATTTTAATCACCTTTTTAGGTTATTGGACTATTTGTTGGGCTCTTTCGGGGGGGCCTTTAGGAGAATTAAGATTGGACCTTCTAATGGATCTTGAATATCTAATATTGAGCCACAATATAATTCAAGCCCATAAATATTAATTAATCCCACTACATAATTAATATTGCACCATCCATCTTAACCCATATTACAGTCAATATGGCTCCCGGTCATTATTTCCGTGTTTAAGATTATCTAGCCCATTAATTAATTCAAGCCCTTTGAAATAGCTTTTCCTTTAATTAATATCTTTTGTCCTTGGTCGAGGAACGGTTCAACATTATTATCCATACCGGAAACTAATTCCACTTGCAAGATTTGGTATGATAAAACTTATGAACCTCCCAAGGGGGCAAATCAAGCAAGCGTACTTGCACACGATTCTTCGTATTAAATCTTAGCAATCACATGTGACCAATAATATTGCCCAAGATAAAAAGTATTGAATCTCTCTGATTCGCTACCCATGATAAGTCAAAGCAATAGTTACCAATCCCACGTGATCCTATTTAAGGGACGAAGGTTAAGAAACAACGAACCACCGAGGTCTAATTCTTCCTTGTTCGCCTCAAGAATTTATCCTCCTCAGAGGTCCTATTCGGTAGATCGGTCATGCACTAGTGTAATCTCTTGGTCAAGACAAACCAATCGAGCCTTACACCTCAACCTTTCGCGATGGTTGTTCATTTCCATCTAGGTCGTGAATGGCGTACTTTTTTTAGTTACAAGGGTCTCGTTAATTTAATCTTATGTGATCGGTATCACTAAATTAACTACAAATGTAACACGTCACGAATTATTGAGCAGTTATGCAAGAAATATATATAACATTCAATCATATTTAAAAGCAAGTGATAAACAATTTATTTCAGTAAATAAGTCTGGAAATTCAGTTTCGATTATACAAAGTAAAAAGCATACTGTTCAGTATAATGCCAACACATATAACGAATATTTTTTGGCAATTTTGAATTTCATGTAAATATTTTAAACAAGCATGGATAACCAAACGACAAATAAATTAAAGATCTTGATAATTCAAAGATCATGCAAGTGGACATCAAGTAAATGAATGAGACAACATAATACATTTACCAATAACACTTCCTTCCCCCTCTCCATTCAAATAAGCATCTTCAAGACCAACATACATATCACAACGAAGTTCCTTTTGATGATTTTTTATGTACAAAAGTCTTGCAGACTCAACCATTGTATATGCATCTAAAATGAATCGTTGCATCAACCTCTTGCAAGATAATAGTGTAAGCGGCTCTCCATTCCTCTCTCAAGAGGCGATATGCAAAAAAAACTCTATGATTCTAATATGGGTCATTTGTCCAACCCTTCCTGTTTTGCAAATTGAGAAAATGGTATATCTTCCTTATATTCATCCCCGCCATAAGGAAAAAGAAGAGGATATTGCCATGTAAGATAAAACGGTATATGTGATGAAATAAACAATACGTAAATACTTATAAAATTAGATATTATTATTTTTATGTGTAACAAATTATCAATTGTTTTTTTTTCATTGATGTTTACTCACTATTATAGGCAGATAAAAATAAATAATTATATTCTCATGGTATAAAATATTTAACAGAATTTAATGATTGAACTAAATCAACCGATGTAAATGATATAATGATTTATATTAAAAAAATTAAAATTCTAATCGAAAAATTATTTGTTTAAAATTAACTAACAATCATTGATTCGAAGGTATGAGTCAAATTCATTATTCAAACGCGCATGCAAAAGAAACATAAAATTAAAGTTGTTCAAGGGAATATATAATTTTAAGTAAAAATAATTGATAAACTAATTATACGCACTCATAATTAAATAATAATCTCTAATATTTAATAAAAAGTTTCGTTCACAACTTACCAGGAAAGTTGATGGTTGTATGAGCTGGACCTTAAAGTTATGATAAAAAAATATGAACATGAAATAAATATAATATATGTATTTACTTATACAATTGAATGGGTATTATTGAAAATTATTATGTAATATTATAATTTCATTGAAATGAATATTTAATAAAGTTTAATAATTGAACTAAATTAGTGGTTGTAAAAAAATGTGATGATTAATATTAGAAAAATTAATAGTTTCTCATAAAAAACTTGTTCATTTAAACTTAACAAATTATCGAATGTTTACAGACATATTATTACTTGATTATTATAAACCTAAACATTATTGTATGTTTTAGATATTTACTACTTCTGTATGAATAACTATAAGTTTTCAAAAAATGTTTTGGCATATATATAAACAAATAAGAACTTAATTATTAAAAATAAATTTATTTTTAAGAATAGGTAACTAAATGTTATATATGAACATATAAAATTATTATTTATTTAGAACATGATTATCTAAGACCTGACATAATTAATCAATTCATAAATTATTTATAATAAAAAGTTTCGTTTGCGACAAACCAGAAAAAGGATGATTTGTAGGAAGTGGAACTTGATGTTTTCAAAAAATTATATGAATATGTGTTAATATAAACAAATATGTAACAATTTATAATAATTTATTTTATCACGTGTATTAAATTATCAATAATCGTCCATTAATAATTAGACATGATTCTAGGAAACGATTATATTATAAGATAATTTCATGGAAAAAATAATACATATGATTTAATACTTGAACTAAATCAATGAATGTTAATTATGTAATGGTTAATATTAAAAAAATATGTATAACCAATAAAGTAATGAAAATAAATATATTCGTTAACAACGTACCAGGAAAGTAGATGGCTTGGAGGTGCCACACCTTGAAATTTTCATAAAACAATATGTATATGTGATGAAATAAACAATACGTAAATATATATAAAATGAGATATTATTATTTTTATGTGTAATAGATTATCAATTGTTTTTTTCATTAACGTTTACTCACTATTATAGGCAGATAAAAATAAATAATTATATTCTCATGGTATAAAATATTTAACAGAATTTAATGATTAAACTAAATCAACCGATGTAAATGATATAGTGATTTATATTAAAAAAAATTAAAATTCTTATCGAAAAATTGTTTGTTAAAAAATAACTAACAATCAATGATTCGAAGGTATGAGTCAAATTCATTATTCATTGAATTTTAGCTAAAAAAAAAAAAAAACGCCGGATGCAAAAGAAACATAAAATTAAAGTTGTTCAAGGGAATATATAATTTTAATTGAAAAGAATTGATAACTAATTATACGCACACATAAATTAAATAATAATTTCTAATATTTAATAAAAAGTTTCGTTCACAACTTACCATGAAAGTTGATGGTTATATGAACTGGACCTTAAAGTTTTGATAAAAAAATATGAACATGAAATTAAATATAATATATATATTTACTTATACAATTGAATGAGTATTAATTTATGATAATACGTGTAATGAAATATAATTAATATTCCATTAATTTTAACTCATGATGTCAATACAAATTATTATGTTATGATAATTTCCTTGTAATTAATATTTAATAGTTTTTGAACTAAATCAGCAATTGTAAATAAAGTAATGATTAATATTAAGATATATTAAAAATTTCTCACAAAAAAACTCATTTAAACTTAAGAAATAATTGAAGGTTTACAAACATATGATTAATTAATCAATATAAACCTAAATATTATTGTATGTTTTAGATATTTACTACATTTTTATGAATAACTATAAGTTTTCAAAAAAATGGTGAGAAATATATATATAAACAAATAAGAACTAAATTATTAAAAATAAGTGTATTTTAAAGAACATATAACTAAATGTTATATTATCTTAGTATAAAATTATTATTGATTTAGAACATAATTACCTAAGAACTAACACAATTAATCAGGAAAGAATAGTTTACGACTTATCAAGAAATAAGACTTGTGGGAAGCTGGAACTTGGCGTTTTTCACTAAATTATATGAATATGTGATTAAATAAACAACATGTGATCATTAATAATTAGACATTAATATAGGAATTGATTAAATACTAAGACAATTACATGGAAAAATTAATCTCAATGGTTTAATACTTGAGTTAAATCAATGGATGTTAATTATGTATTTATTAATATTATAAAAATGGGCTTAATAAAATAAATAAGTCAATAAAGTATTAAAAAAAAAAGAATAGTTTTTGACTTACGGGGAAAAAAAGACTGTTTGTAGGGCGGAACTTGACGCGTTTTCACTAAATTATACGAATATGTGATTAAATAAATAATATGTAACAACTTATACTAATTTGTGTTATCATGTGTATTAAATTATCAATAATTAGCCATTAATAATTAGACATTAATTTAGGAATTGATTAAATAATAAGACAGTTACATGGAAAATTTAATCAGGCTAAATCAATGGATGTTAATTATGTATTTATTAATATTAAAAAAATATTATGGGCTTAACAAAATAAATAAGTCAATAAAGGCCATTAATAATTAGACATGATTCTAGGAAATGATTAAATAATAAGATTATTACATGGAAAAAAATAAAACATATGATACTCTCTACAAACTAAAATCAAATTGTTTGAGTTATTTTATTAAGCCATCCACTATAAGTTTGTTAACTAAAATATTATCATACTCCTGGTTTCTTGAGTAACTGATTAAATGACTGCAATAAACATTAATCTCAGTAGTTTTATTTTATTAAATCGAAAGCTACGGTTCAGTTTTTGTTTAGGTTCTGTTTTTTTAAAGAATATCAAGAATATATGAATTTTGAGAGGTGGCCAATACGTTATTATTTAATATATAATTGAATAAAATGTACAATTTATGAGTTATGAGACATAAATTTTAAAAAAAAAATTGGATTAAATACGTAAGCATGCAATTGAATTATGAAGATAAATTATTAATATATAGTTAATCAAGAACATGATATACACAATAATTGAAAAAATAAAAATGTGTTAAGCATCGGGAAAACAGTTCATCGTACATATAAAAGATAAAACAAACTTGTTTTGTTGGTGTTGGTTTCATCAATTGATCGAAAAATTGAATATATCATACACATTACCTGTGATTTTATATACACTCGATGTATTCTTGAAATGAAAAGAAGAGATAGACGGGAGAATATTTCAGTGTAGGCGATCAATGGAAAAGGACATGACAAAATTCAAGAAAAAATAACTTTTGTGATACAATATATAACATAATGAATGATTTTTGTAGAATAGATTTTACATCCTTACAAATTAAACTAAATACTAAATTTTATACATTACTAAATAGTAAATTTTATACATTACAAAGATCCTATCCGAAAAAAATGAAAACATAAAAAATGACACCATTACAACAAAGAAATCATACCAATCTATCTATATTGTGAATATAAAGAATATATTTGTAGCTATTCCAACGAAGTACAACCAAAACAATGAGAAGATAAAATTGGGGATTGTAAGTGGAGTATTTATAGAGTTTGAAGGCCAAACAACAATTAAATGTATGGCTAAGATATAGGTGCAATTAAATGTGATTTAAGTTGATTGTCATGAATTGTGGAATTTATGTTCATCATTTCAACAGTTCAGATCAAACTAATTCATAGAATCGCCCACAAAGTTTCCCACCAAAAAACTAAAATGGTAAAAAAAAAAAAAAGGTGGTGAAAAATAAAATGAGTAATTGATGCAAAATAATGGACGATCAAGATTAATCCACTAAAAAGCGATCAACGGCTGAGGACGATTGGCGCCAAAACTATAAAAGGAAAAATAACTCCTATTATATATTTATGATTGTATATTATTAGAATTAAATACACCTATATAAGGCATTTGAAAGAGTGATTGTGTGACAAATTCTACATGATTAAACTGCATGTATGACGTAGTTTACAGATGGGATGTGTGTAGTCGTTTCTACATATACCGATTAAAAACTGATGCTATACAGAATGATTATGAGTGGGAGAGTATTTGGAAAAGTTGGTTGATATGCTCATTGTTTAGTTCCATCTGATCAAATTTACTTAAAAAAGCCATAAACAAGTGAATAGATTCATGATAGTTTAATTTCTAATTTCACCCTCGGCCGAAATGTCACCATTCTAGATTGTGTATCAACAGACTTATTTGACCCTTCACTTCTAAACATACAAAATATTTAAAATATGACTATGGTGTCTACAGGCATATCATCCACGTACATGTCTGATTTGAATGGGTTGGACGTATAATTTGAGATAGCTACTGTAAGTCAAAATATTCATTAAGAACAGACCCCAATATTAAATAATATATATATTAGTCCCTGATCCAACCATAAAATAGTTAACTAACGATTTCATCATTGCAATTTCTGAAATGGTTCATAACCTCTCTGATCCAAACATAAAACAGTTATGAATTACTTCAAGTGCAAGAAGAGGCTATATCATTACAATACCATTGAGATTCAGTGACAAAGAAAGTACGTATGTTCACAAGTTTAGCTCAAATAACACAGTTAACACCAGAAAGCTCCTTACCCCTGCTTTCAATTCTTTCACATCAGTTCAAATACATAGTAGCATTGTATAGATACAACATATGATTTTACCAGTTGAAGTCCACTCCTTAATCTCCACTTGCACAACCACCGCAACCACAATGCACGCATTCGATAACCTTCTCCTCCCGCAAATGCTTCGGGACTCGACAAACACACGTCGTTTGAAAGTTATGATCCCGAGGCTGCATGCACCTCAAGCAGCATAGCCTTTCATAACCGGGCTGCCAATAAATAAAACACCCATCATGAGAAACTGTAATACGAGGTGTTAAATTATATTAGAAGCAACAATATTTACAACCAAAGATCGTAGGAATTATGAAATTGAATGAAGCTTCAATTCGAGACATACTATTATCTTGAATGTTACTTCACTACACAATGGTTTTCAGCATCAACTTATTCCCTGCGTTCCAATTTAACTGTCTTTTTTGAGTAAAAGAAATTGTTCCAAAATATCTGCAGCTTTTGGTTTGCCAAGAGAAATTTAATATTTTTTTCCCAATATACCCTTTTCGTAATTTTTGTGATATGTCTCATTTATTGAAATACATGAATCTATGTGAAACACCCAAAAGCATATATTAGTCATTTTATACAAATAATTATAAAAATTAAATGACTTTTTTATGTTGTGTGGAACACCTAAAAGCAACAGTCAATTGGAACGGAGGGAGTATTTGATTGTCAAAGAGGATCCAGCACAGATAAGGTTCACTAGCACCAAACAACAGGCATAAAAGATAAGTTGAATCATGACAAGTGTTCTACATATTATGAACCAACCTTTTTCCACTTTGCAATTAAGTTACGATCAGCAAACCCCTGATCCATGCAGAACTCATATAATTCCTTGGAGATTTCCTTCCTCCTGTGATATAGGTCAAAAATATATCGACTCTTCTGATGTGCTATTTTGAAGATAGGCCACAATCCCTCACATTTCCTTTTTCCATCATGTGGGTCATTCTCAGCTGCCACCAACAAATTAAAAAAACAAGAATGAAAAAAGAGAATTCAAAACAAAAAGTAATGAAGAATTTGAGCAGTCATGTTTGTCAAGTAAAGTTAAAACACCTTCTCTCATCTTTGCTTGTAGTTCACGAAGAGTAGGTTCAATCAACTCCCAACCCTCTGGGTACTTTACTCGGGTTCGTCTTCACCTTTGGCATCGTTTCTTATGCAAGAGACTGCAAAACAGAATGTGAAAAAACCTGAGAAATGATTGTTTACAGGCATATCAATCACACTTTCGTTTGCATATCTATGAAATTTGTGCTTTCATATCTTCATGCTGGAAACTGCTATTTATAATGGGAGGCAATAAATTTCTGACTCTACTTTATTAAGAAATTTATAATCAGATATCAAGAAAAATTGCCCATGTAGCATCACTCAGAATTTTGTAGCTCTAAAAGTCATAAACAGATAAACTTGGACCAACAGAAACATATGAGAACTGGGATAGGTTTACTTTCCAGTGGTCTAATGAAGATGAATGGCTTAAAAAGATGAAATCCGTCATTTGATCTAAACTGAACAACGTAAAAAAAGTCCATGCAAATCCTGTATGAAGCCCAAACCTTATACATATTCTATGTCACATCCTACGAGCTACAGCATTCAAAGCCCAGAAACTGTTAGGAATGGGTTTCAAATATAGAGCACTGAACTGAATCAAAAGTCTAATAAACTCAGATTTTTGTTCAATAATACAAATCCTTCTACTAATTACTCTTAACTATTACCATTCACACTAAAATCACTATAAAAAAAATGATAATTACAATCAGGTTTTTAGCCAAGTTAATGCAAAAGGTACACTTAAGGTGACTGATAATTATGGAAAAACTAAATGAAGAGCAAACAGGATTTTCAATTCAATCCCGGTACAGCCCAAATTTTAAATTATACAACTTGATCGATAAATCAAACCTTACAGGCCCCTACATCCGAAAAAATTGACACCAGATGAATAACATATTTGATAACTATTTGCTAAGCATAATGTATGGCTTTATAAAACCACATCCAGTACCGTTGATTAATTTCCATTGTCCAAAACTTACATAATTAAGTTAATGCTGCCTCTTACAGGTCATATTAACTAGGTTAGAGACTGGGTGTAATAGGGTGCACCATAAATCATAAAAAAGAACCATTAGGGGAGGAAAAAAGGATTCCCTAGATATAGAAGGAAATATTTAAAATCTGACAGCAGATGTAAGCAACTTACTAAGGGCATTGGAGACACCTGGGAATCGGTGATTGATCAGGTCACTCATTATCCATATACAATTTCGTTGTAATATCATTATATTCCTCATATTGTCTAGCAACTCAAATTTTCAAGAAGATATTTTTTCGTGGACACCTAGTTGCTTAACGTCTACACCCACAATCAGGATGTATTCACAATTTTTTTGAACACATCTAGTTCGATATCTAAATCCATTGCTCAATTTGGTTTCCATACCCTCGCAAGCTTGAATTAAAATGAACTTTCCAACATACAAAATTCAGTATAGGAAGGGGAAGAACAGAAATAATTTAAAGCAAACCAAGCTAATCCTAGTTGTAAAGATATAATGCAAAATTTAAGGAACAAAGACAGGCCGGTAACAAAAAACCCTAGATCAATAATGAAACCACGTAACCAAATGTCTTACCCCCACCGTAAAGATGATAGACCTAAATTTGGAGAAGAAAACCCAAATTCGTGATTCAATGTGAAATATACACAACGCCAAAATACGAATATTCACTAAATCGAGTATTAGTGCGTATATATCACAAACTCAAAACAGAAATTTCAACAAGAGTTCAGGGCATAGTTACAATTACCAGAGAATTCAAAGTGGCTCCAAAGGCGGCGGCGGCGGCGGAAAACAACGCGCGGCGGAGAATGGGAACAACGAAGTATTAGTACTTCGAATTATTTTACCAGCCAGATTCGAATTACTAGAGAGAAAAATTCAGCGAGAGGCCAATTGCTCTTATACAGAGGTGGGAATTTCATTTACGTATAGTAAAAATGCACAAGAACGAGAGCGCTATATACAAGAAAAGAAATAGCGTTTCTTACCTATTAAGTGTGTGTTTTGAAATTCTAAAAACAACTTCTGGAATCACTTATTTTCAAAGCTCTCTCTCATAACTTTTGAAAAAAAATAATTCTAAAAGTTGTTTTTAGAGTTTCAAAACATAAGCTAAATGTATAGCGCTTTCTAACTTGTCTGGTTCATAAATAAGATTGGGCTTGTATGGGCCTCGTTTGTGTTTGGACCTGGGCCTCCTCCAATTTAGAAAAGGCGCAGGTTATCAGCATCCCCTTTTTTAGGAAATGCACCACCATGGCACCATGTCAATATTATTATTTTGATATATATAGAAAATGACATAATTAACCTTTTCCCTTTGCAATTAATCACCCTTAGAACTGAACAGTTTTCTTTCCCATACTTCACGTTCAAATTTCTGTTTAAAGAAAAAAATCGTTCAAGAAGGAACGTGAGATTGTTCTAGTAAAAAATGTTTGTTTCTTATTCTAGTGAAATACGTTCATTTGTGATCGTCATTGCAAGAATGGTAATCTCTCCTCATGTCCAATATTCATATGTAAGTTTATCTTTTTCAAGTTTAAAACTAGGTTAGATTGCAAACCCATATTGTAATGTTTGTTGTTTATATGTGTTTTTTTATAAATGTGATTGTATTTTGGACAAATATATAATCTAGGTAGGATAATAGTATCACTTTTATGGTTTCGTGCATTTATTTTTCTTGTCACGAAAATTCAAAATTTTCGGACCTGGTTCACCGAAATTTATAAGTAATTTCGGAGTCTATTTTCGAAACTTTGTGATTTTTTCAAAAATAATATTCGAAAATGGAGAAATATTTCAGTAACTAATTTCGAAGTTTTAGGTTATTTTCAAAAATTATCTTCGACAAATTATTTTTCGAAATTTACAAATAAAAATCAATCTGAATTTTATTTTAATTACTTATTTTTTGTTTTGGTGTTTGTTTGTTAGAACTTGATGGATGATGATGTTTATGTAGACGAGGACAAGTTTGATGAAGATGAATTTGAAAAGGAGGTTGAAGATATAAAAATCGAGAAAAACAATGCAAATCAATCAAACCAACCAAACCAAGAATTGGTTAGGGACTATACAGATGAGTTCACGACTTACAAACCATTTGTGTCTCGTGATGCACTTTTAGGAATGGGTGCGCCATGTGGGAAATGAAAACAAAATTGTTGTTGTTGTTAAGCAATTCGATAAGTGGTCTTGGAAAGAAGAATGCTCGTGTACTTTTGGCTCAGGAAAGCTCGAAATATTCCAGGAACTCTCAGAAAAAAATATCGGCAAACTTTCTCGAAAAATATTAGGCTAAATAATCAAATTTAGCACATACTTTTGGTTTTTTATCAATTTTAACACATACTTTTTCCTTTCTCCAAATTTAGCACATGCTTTCACTTAATATTTAAAAACATCCCTAGTAATCATTTTCGGCAAAATTCGTCTAATGTGGTTACAGGAGTTCACCTGTCTTGCTGACGTGTAAATATTAAAATAGAAAAAATATAAAATATCACCGCTTTAAAATTTTAAAAAAATAGTGATGAGAGATGTTTTATATCCCACGTTTTTCTAATTTTAGGTGGTGATATTTTTATTTTTTAATATTTTAATATTTAAACGTCAGCAAAACAAGTGGCCTATGACGACCACATCAAACGGACCTTGTCGGAAATGATTACTCGGGATGTTTTTAAGTATTAACTTAAAGTATGTGCTAAATTTAAGAAAATAAAAAGTATGTCTAAAAATTGAAAAAAACAAAAAATATGGGCTAGATTTGATTATTTGACCAAAATATTAAAAAGTTTCATAATATTTTGTAAACATTTATGTATATTTTAAAAAAATTGTCACGAATTTTTCAAGGTAACCTAATGTAATCAAATTTCGCTTTTAAAATTGAAAATATTATAAAATTTTCGCATATATTTTGAAATATGTATGTTTTTTCAAAATTATTTTTCTAAATATTCAAGGAATTTTTGTAAAAATAATAAAAAAAAAATTTTTGAAAATATTAAAAGTTTCATAATACTTTGTCGACATTTATGTACATTTTCGAAAATTGTCACCGAATTTTTCAAGGTAACCTACTGTAATCAAATTTCGACTTAAAGTTTCGAAAATATTACAAAGTTTCGGCATATATTTTCGAAATATATATTTTTTTTTCTAAATTATATTCTGAAAGCCTATATAATTTCGAAAAAATCCATCACAAAGCATCAATACACAAAATCTCAATAAATCCATCACAATGCATCAACAATCCATCACAATCCACAAAAACTATAAAAATGTATCACAATATTTCCGACAATAAAAAAAAAGTAATAAAAACCAGCAATCCAAATCAACTTTGTGTGCGCCTACCCCCGACTCTTCCCCTGCTTTTGGTAGTAGTTTTGTATGGTCCCCTAGTTGGACATGAACATGATCCTGTTGTCTTGTTCCCTGTTCTTGCCGGTCCTTCAAGAGTAGTAATAGTATGAACCACTACCTCCATCACTTCATCCACAGTCACATTAAATTATGCACTAGCTGCTTCAATTCAGTCTTCACAACCTCAATCCTCTCCCATGGTTCCAATACACATCTTGCTCCACGAGGAGCTAGCCTTGTGATTTCTGAATTCGAGAAATATAGGTGCGAGTTTGAAAGGAACCAATCAATGTAGCCATCAGCGCAATCCCAAGGGTATTTGGCCTTGATACCAAGTCTACCCACAGAAAGCACATGATTCTGCCAGAAAGAGAAATATGCAGCCACTGCACCTGAAGCAATCCTGGATTGTTTAGAAGCACCCTTGAGCTATTGAGTAATGAAGGAAGAAATGTTGTATTATTTACTACACATGAATAAATAAACAGTACAAAGTAAATACTTGATAAAGCTACAAATCCAGCTACTAATATACATTGCTGCCTTAAACTGATAACTTTTTTAAGTCGTTTACGGCTTTACCTGATAACAGTTTACAATATTTAGTAACTATTTGTTTCCATCTAGTATGCTTCCTTTTTCATTTCCTAAAAACACACATATATATATATATATATATATATATATATCATCTCTTGTTCACCATTCCTCGTTTTCAATCAAGGTGTACATATTTATCTATTTGGCAAATTCCATTGAACTTTCATATTATACTCTATGCAGCAATCACAATTTTATATTGAGTTTTTTTTTTTTTAAATCACATTGAGGCATTTTCAAGGTGATATTTTCTTATCTATATTACTTCGTCTAACAACAGACACATTTTTTTCAGGAGGTGAGTATCAAAAGACTCAACTCACCTTGTAAGTGCTTCTACATCTTGTTTTCATGATTTTGTTGCTAACAAAAAACATAAATCCTAAATTATTTCTGCATTTCGAGATCTAATATTTCATTGTAATAATTGGTACTAATCTCTTGCCATTGAGTGGGTGGAAGGAGGAGCGGTGATGTGGTGTCAGGAGCTCCGAAGCTGAAGCGTCGGCGGTGGTTAGAACACGCAGGCGGCGGTGGCGGTGGCGGCGGAGCGCAGGCGGAGGCAGAGGCGGAGGCCGCTAGCAGCAGGGTGAACTCTAGGATTTTTTTTTTCTTTTTTTTTTCTTTTTTTTTTTTGGAAACTGTTTGAGTGGTGTATGCGTCGTTCTGAGATGAAAATTAAAATGAGTAACGATGGAGAAGGGAGAAGGGTAATTTTGAGGGGTGCTAATAACCTGCGCCTATAGAAAACCCAATTTACTGGACCAACGAGTTTCTACAAGCTAATTTGTTTTGCTTTGGCCCAAGGCTCTTTGTTTTTGTCTTTTCGGCTTTTCCTTATAAGTCTACTTTGATTATGTAAGGATTATTTGTCACGCAATAATGGAGCAAGATCGTACGATAATAGCAACAACGCAATTAGATGTCAAAAAATGTGATTGATATGATCTGAATTAAAAAATAAAATGTGTAGTTGATGAACACTTGAGTTACTTTTTAAAGTTCATGTTGAAAAAATGAAATTCACCCAAAGTTGATGATTTTTTTTCAATTAACCTTTAACAATATTTGGACAAATTTTGAACACCCCATATGCCTTCATAAATTTTTCTGGATTAATTCATACGACTATAGAAAAATATCCACATGTGGTTTTTATAGTCAAAATTAATTGCATTCCTGCTTGCATTACAACAGTAAAGAATATGATGACTATAATTACTGCAACTTAGGGTACAAAGATATATTCAGTTGAAGCATCAAACTTGTTCAAATGTGATTCAAATTTTGCCAACCAATTAATTCTAGAGTCTTTCCTTCACCACTGTTCTTGCAAGTTTTTCACTATTCCACTCCAACACCAAGGTTTCCTTATGGATTGGGGATCGCCGTGGCTCCATGTTGTGTATCTCTACCGTGCTCTTTTGAAGCTTACATCTCGCAATCTTTACAGTACTTAAGAAACATCTATCAGCAAACTGAAGCAGATCGATATCAGCAAGCTGAAGTTGGAACTTGGATATACATATACATTATCTATGTATCTATAATTTTCCGAGCAAACTAGAAAAGATGTGAATTAGTGTTTAATCAACTCGAACTTACAGTTGGAAGGTCATAATCACCATCCTTTGCATCACATATATCAAGTGAGACTTTTCGAAGCATTGGCAACTGCAATCATCAAAAAAAGCACAATCAGTGAACAGGTTTCATTCTTCGGTGTTTCTCATGCTGGGAACAATAGTTTTTTAAGTCCACTAAGTTATCGCTATTTCCATTTCAATCCTGTCAACTTTCACAAATTGAAAATAATCATATAACTTTCAATTTTTAACATTTTGGTCCAGTAACCAGCCGTAGGAGGTGAATCATCCGGTTGATGCTAACGTAGTAAAATATAATTTGTCCATGCGGTAGAATCGGATTGGTGAACCAGATGTTTCACCTCAATCAATTATGGAACCAAAATGTCAAAAATTTGAAAGTTCCAGGAATGGATTCGAAATATAGGGTTAACTTACGGGACTAAAAAACCTATTTTCCCTTCTCATGTGTAAATCTTACCTTAGAAGCAGCAAAAATGATAAAATTTTTAGGAATTCCAGGCCCCTGCAATTTGAAAAACAATTTATTATTAGAAAATAAGGAATCTTGAACTTTTTAAGTGGTACCAACATGAAAATGAAGCTGGATTAATATTTTCATATAACATTCATAATGCGGATAGACATGTCACTATTAATCGAACATAGGCTACCAGTTTCGTGTATAAAATAATCAGCTTACTGCAAGAAAAGGGAAAGTACAGTACTAACATTGTGACGTATCGTAAGATCTTGACGTGGCAGTCTAATAGAGATCTTACACCATTCTTTGTTATTTCTCCACATTCCTGTAAATAAATGGCAATGTGCTGAGAATGAGAAATTACTGAAGCGGTTTTTAACCATGCAAAAGTATATAGGCCCCTCTCATCTACAATGTTGATGCTGTCTTTATTAAAATACAAAATGAAGGGGCCATAATAATATTTAACGTGGGTAATAGAAGTTAAACCATCCTAACGTCAACATCATATCACAAACGGTAATATTAGACTAGGACTGGATCGAATGATAAACTGAGAAAACAAAGGTGAAAAACTAATTCAGCATCAATGCAACAGCCAGTAACAAGAGGATAACCAAGTTAAAATATTAATGATATTAGGGGTTTTTCAGAAAAACAATATTATGATTTATGCAAGTTTCTTTGTTTACGAGATTCTAGTAGCTAGTTACTCAAGAGATATGTATCCTCAAAGTGACTTTAAAGCAAGGGTCCTCAACAATATTTTAGAGGACAGGATCAAAGTCTTCCGCCATTTCCTAGGCTTTTGTTTGTGTCTCACTTTGAGGATATTAATCGCACCTAACATAATGACTTTTATACCCACTGTAAAAAAGTAACTTGTAGAGGAAAAGCCGAAAAGGTGGCAGCTAACCTCAAGAAGGAGAACTGTCAAACCCGGCCAACCACTTGAAATTATGCCTTGTGCCTCTACAAAAAGAGAAAGAAAGCAAAAAAAGATCTTTCATTATTTGTTATCCCATAAAAAAGCAAATGAAGAAAGGAAAGTGGCAGTTATGTGCAGCAGATTAACTCTGAAGGAAGAAGTTTAATAACCACAAACATTTCGTCATTGTAAACTTTAAGTCTGAATTTTCAGAAACGCACCACAATCGAAAGCATGGTGCATCCTATCAATGAAAAGTTTAACCAGGTTTGGACAATTCTCAGTCAGAGTAGCCAATTCCTCGTTAGTCATCCAAGGTGTTACTCGTTCAAGTCTCAAGTTCCTCAAATTTGGCATCCCCAACTTGAAGCATAGCGAGGATATGCCACCTAAGCAATAGCACAGAGCCAAGATTTGCAGATGTGCCAAGGTTTTTTATTATGCAGATTATGGCTGAATCAGATATCACCTGTTAATGCAAGTGAAGTATTACAAAGCACTAATTACTCCCTCTGTCCCATCTTAGAGTAAAAAGATTTGTCTAAATTACTTGATGTTTTTAGAAATTCAATATGTTCAAATCTTCCAATGTTATCATCATATTACTATTAACATAGAGAAGGTGCTCCATCAAAATGTCAAGTAAAATGGGGCCCAAGAGAGTACAACAATAATTATAGGAAAGAACAGAGATACAACTCCCTCTAGTACTATAGAAAATCAGGATCTACTCCTTCAATTATTTAAATAAAAGTAACTGAATAGCAAACTCATTTGTTTGGCCTATTATTATTACTCTATGTCAATGCAAGTATACTTACTATGCATGCGATGTAATTAACAAAATGAACATGATATCATAGTAAACCTACCTCCTTACCTGAAAATAAAGGATTAATGACTCAAGCATTGGACAAAAGGAAGGTAATAACTTCAAGCCATCTGGGCATAAGGAACCACCTAAACCAACAACTAAGGTTCTCAGTGTTCTAATTGCTGGTCTAAGGGCTCCCAAGGAGAAATACGATAATCCCCATCCAAATTCAATCTCCAGCAATTTGCCTGACGTTCCTAACTTCTGGTACAAGTCTTCTGGGGCATTTTTCTTTCCTTAGTTTCACTTTCCTGTAGTAGGAGATGCCTACAGCCTCTTGCTTTTAGAGATCTCAGATTGGGGTTTCTACAAACAACATGATATAGAGCAGCATAGGAGACCTGATGTTTCACAAGCATAACATTTTTGAATTAGATAGGCATGTAAACATGCATTTAGCTCCGGCTAGTTTGAGATACCAAGTAAAGTAGATAGCAACTCAAAGTGACTCATTCCTTGAACGTTCACTGAATAATAAATAAAAGGCCAATAAAGGGAAAATAGTTTTCTGAGTCCTATTTGTTATCCTTATTTTGGTTTCAGTCCTAACTTTCCTAATTGTAAACAGTCTTGTAACTTTCAATTTTTGATATTTTGGTCGAATAAAGCGGCTATAGGAGGTGAAACATCGGTAGCTGACATGGTAGAGTCTGATTGTTCAACCGAATGTTTCATCTCCTACGCTGTTACCTGACCAAAATGTCAAAAAAAATGAAAGATTGCAGGACCATTTTTCGTGAAAATCAACAAATACTAAAACCAAAAAAAAGTAACTTACAGGACTAAAAAAAACTATCTCCCCCAGGCAATAAATTAAATAATTCTAAAAAAAAGAGTAACAAAATTGACTCAGAGACAATTGCGAATATTATTCCTAGGGAAACAGATTTGAGATGTTAACAAAAAGTATAGTCTAATTGAACAGCTTGAGTTTCCTTAAGACAGGCACCTCACCTTGGTGTCAGAAACATCAAGCATCTCAAGGAGGCCCCTGATAATCTATAAAAGAGCATCATCAACAAGTTGGATTTGTTCGAGACATAAACTCCTCAAATTATCTCACACGGACATAAGCTCAGACAAAACTTCTCCAGTTATCTCTGGAAAAAAAAAGTGAAGAGGATCAGTCTTCAGAATATTTATGCACGTGGCATCTAGATAGAATATATGTTTAACTATGATAGAAACTGATATGCATATCAAACTAGACTTCTTGTAAATATTACGCACCAGAATATTTTTAAGTTAAAACATAAAAGCTTGCTCAAGAGTCAAGAACAGTTGACAAGGTTAGATAAGCAATCTCATGTAATAAGAGACTCAGTTTTTTTAACAACTGTTCCCGAAAAATTCATCAGATAAACTAGATAAAACAGAAAACTGGGAAGAAAAAAGTATAAAAAGTTATACCATGGCAACCACCAATATGCAAAGTTAGAAGTGTGGAAGCCATCAACTGCGGAAAGTGATTTCCACTTTTTGTTGTTTCATTGAGAGACCCGGCAAAAGCGCCAGTACAGAATTGTTCCCCAAAGAAGTATCACATGCCAAAATTGATTTTAGCATTTTGCATTTAGAATCATCATTGATATACCATTGTCAGAAACTGATTTGCACCCTTTTATGTTGATATAACTCAAAGAACGACAGACTTCTGAGATGATACAGATATCGGAATCTGTAGCAGATTGAAAAATGAATTAACTGCACTAGGATTAAAATAACAAGCTAAGAAAAAAGTATTAAAGGGGAGATGTTGATCTTTTAATCC